>CM052896.1:76797012-76826267 GCA_028534135.1 Potos flavus
GGAGAGGGAGAAGCAGGCTTCCTGTTGAGCAGGGAGCCCGATGCGGGGCTTGATGCCGGGCTCCATCCCAGGACCCTGAGATCATGACCTGAGCCGAAGGTAGACGCTTAACGACTGAGCCACCCAGGCGCCCTCGAGAAGTAATTCTTTTTTTTTTTTTAAAGATTTTATTTATTTATTTGACAGAGAAGGAGAGATCACAAGTAGGCAGAGAGGCAGGCAGAGAGAGAGGGGAAGCAGGCTCCCCGCTGAGCAGAGAGCCTGATGCAGGGCTTGATCCCAGGACCCTGAGATCATGACCTGAGCCGAAGGCAGAGGCTTTAACCCACTGAGCCACCCAGGCGCCCCTCGAGAAGTAATTCTTATTGATTGTTACAGTCTCAGGGGATAATGTCGTACCTGACATTATTTATAAGTTCCTCTGTATTTTCAAATGATTTAATTAGCATAAAATGCATGCATAACTTTACAAATTTTAGAATTATTAAAAACTCCTTGTTTATAATATCATTCAACTCAAAGATAAATTGACGTTAACCTAGAAAGTAGCCTTCCAAAATGTAAAGGTATCATTTTACTTCTATAATGAGTTGATATTTTAACTATGCTTTACATATACATGTACAAATGAATATTTGTACATACATATGAATGCATATATGCTAATAATTAATCAAATAATTGCTATTGCAGGACATCATTCTCATACTTTTAAATATATTTCACAGTATTTATTAGGTTACATTTTCATTTTTTGATATCCTATAAACACTTATGTTTTTAAAATTAATATTTGCATTATTGTTTAGTGCATATCTTATATCTTTTATTCCACACAATTAGGTATCATTTTATTTCTGTTTTAATTCATCAAGTTATGTTATAATTGTTTTTATATATTAAATGCCATATTTAGTCTGTAGTACCCATTTATGTATATATCTATAGCTGTACCTATATATGTGACATATTGATGTTGGTCAGAGAATGGACTAAGAGTACTATCCAATAGGGTAGTCGCTAGCCACACACAAAGCTGTTTAAATTACACAAAATTGAAATGCATTTCTCAGCTCCATTGCAAGTGTTCTATAGCTACACATAGCTAGCTACGGTTATCTTATTGGAAAGTGCAGATATAGCGTATTTCCATCATTACATTAGTTCTATTGGTCAATGCTGATACAGACAAGGATTTAGTGTCAGAATATCTATTTATATCTAATTTAAATATTACATTACCTAAGGTAGGTACTTGTTATGGACTGAATGTGTCCCCCAAAATTCACATGCGGAAAGCCCAACGCCCAATATTTGGAGATGGGACTTCTGGAAGGTAATTAGGGATACATGAGTTCATGAGAATAGGGCACTCATGATGGAGTTAGTGCCCTTATAAGATGAGATACTAGTGAGCTTGCTCTCTTTCTCAGTCATGTGAGGACATGGTGAGAAACCTGCCATTAACTAATCAGGAAGAAAGCCTCCCTGGAACTCAACCTTGCTGACATGATTTATCTTGGGCTTCCAGCCTCTAGAACTGTGAAAAAATAAATGTCTGTTGTTTAAGTTACCCAGTCTTTGTTTTGTTATGGCAGCCAGAGTTTACTAATACCTTACTGAAGAGCAATCTTACCAGGTAACAAAGTAACTTCTCATGTTAGAAGACAGAGAGAATTTCCAGAGCCTATTCCCACAATTTAGCTTAACATAAATAAAAAATGGAAAAAACTGTATGTTTGTGTATATATGTATTTGTATGTTTGTGTGTGTGTGTGTGTGTGTGATTTTACTAACCTCAGATTTAAAAAATAAATGTATTTCTTTGGGATGAGCATGAGTAATCAGGGAGCATGTTTCTTTGAAGCTTATTAGCTTATGAATATAATGAAATCTCCTAAGTTATACAAGCCATTCTGATCTTTTTCCTTCATTAATTAACTTGTCAACTCCAGGGACCATAAATAGTTATGGGTTGTCCTGGTAACAGTAACAAATATAAGACAGCCTTTCAAAGAGTCATGATGTTTTCATCCACCTAACAGCAATCACCATTTTGAGAATATGTTAGTCAACTAATATTTTAGTAGAGCAAATTTGCCAACTAATATTTAATCAAATATTGTCTTCTCTCAGGGGTAAATTTTACATTTTCATTAAAGTTTAATGCACACCCTTAGGTTCAAAATATGAATGTATATTTTGTCTTGTCTGAACATTTTTTTCAAAAAAAGAATACATTATGTTTAATAAAACATAATGAAGAATACGAAGAAAAATTAAGATAAATGCAAATGTTATAATATGTGAAAAGTTAATGTCTTAAATAGAGGTAATACTCTAAAAGAGGAAATATTCTCTTTCTTCATTTGCCATTAATATGCCCATGTTAATATCTAAGTGGAAAAAATACAGAATGAATTTTAATTATAAGAATTTTGGATATTCCAGTATCCAAATGAGGATTTAACAATGTTCTTCAAGAATGGAAAAATAATTAGAACAAAGAGTTGCCCATTAGATTTTTATCTTAAACAAAAAATACATACTGGTATGTTAGTACAATTTGGTCTCAGCTAAAACCACTGAACTTCTCTAACTGGGAGATGTTTGCCAATCAGGATGTGTAGGCCTTTGCTGTGGGAGAAGCAGAAGCCAACAGAATGTGATGACAAATTCAGGGTTAGTGAGTTGAGCCACTCTTAAATCTAGCTAATTTAGCAAAACGCAATTAGCCATAGCCAATTCATAGAAACCCAATTGCCCAATAACCAATTTAATTAACTTACTTGTTATTTTAAATTATTTATAAGATTTCCTGTAACTCATAATAAGTATAGAGTGTACTATAATGCACATTAATTAACACAGTAATTCAGTGGGATACTAAAGGTTTCTGTGAAGTTTCAGTTGAGCTTACTTTTTTTTTCCCCCTCTAAATATCTCAGTATTTATTCCAAAAAGACAAGAGACCAGAAGGAAGAGAGAGAAACTGTTGTCATATATCCAACTTACCCTATTAATATTTAATGGTATAATGTTAGTAAATCTATGTTAATTAAATTTAGCAAATTAGTTTTATCAAAAGATGAAGCAGCTATTCAGGCTATTGACTTTTAGAAGATGAATTTTGAGGAAATGGCCTCCTTCCAGCTACTATCATTGATAGCTGATTGCCAAGTGCCCATAGAGGGCCAAATTCTAACTTTGTCAGGACAGGAGAGCAGGTTCCTTAGAACAAATAGTGACTAAACAGGGAGAAAATGACCAGTAGAGGGTCAAAGTTTGTCCTAAAGTGGCAGAAACCTTGATCTTTGTGGCAGAAACTAAATCACAGAGTCTTTTCTTCAAAATTCAGCCTTGGTGCATCCTTTGATTCACTGGGAGATTTATATAGATCTTTCACCTGTATAAAGAGGTAAATGATCTTTTTTCTTCAATAAATACTACCAAATACCAGAAACAGCTGCACACATCATTAATCAATCTTATCGAAGATCCTAAGGAATCTTCAAGTGTTTGTATGTAATAGAAATGAAAGATGGGAAATGCAGATACTGCTAAGATTAGACTTGTAAATATTCTTCATTCAAATATTAGTTTTTAAAAAAATGATTATAATGGCTTATCAATATCATCTGAAAAAACAAAGAGTGGTAAAAATATTATGAGGGATAAAGACAGATTAGAGAACAAATATTCAAGTTGAAAAGTTTTCACAAAGAAAAAGCCAGACTAATCCAAACAAATATGATAATCAATGCTAAAAGAGAAGAAAATATTCCTGCAATTATGATTTTGGGGCTAAATAACAAAATCTTACATCTACCTCTGAAAAGTATATGTAGGACACAAAAGCAGAATCACAATAGCTTTAGAATTTTTATCTACATCATCAAACTCCAGAAGACAGTCAAAACAGTATCATCAATATCTAAACTGTTTAGAGTAGAAAGGGTAATTTTCCAAAGATTCTATACTTAAATAAACTATTTCCTCTATGAGCATCCAAAGGAAAAACAATGTAATATATATAAGATTTTGAAAAATATACTACTATTACTCTCAAAATGAAAGATGAAACATTTACTAACATTCTTTAGTGAACAAATGAATTAACCATATCAAAATTAAAATTGGAAATACATGTGTCTGAGCAAATATGGTGGAGAATGAAAGCCTTTGTGTAGTTCTTTGTGGCAGTAACAGGTAGAATATTGGATAAATGTTCTGTGCAGATTATAAGTAAAAGGGTCTTGATGCTATCTAATGAATCAGAGGAGAAAACCAAGGTTTCCATGGGTGGCAAATATTCTGTCACTTAAGGCTAATACCCAAGTATGTCTCTTGGGTCCTTTCAACAAAGGCACAGCTATGAAGAACTTAAACATACATTGCACAGACACAACAATTTGATAATTGAATTCCAGCTCGACCCAACAACCATCTATAGCAGTATACTTGCTTCTTTGATGTCAAAATTAAACTATAGAACTATATAGATGACATTCTGATGAAGACTTTCACACTGAAGACAAATATCATGCCTTCTTTGCCCTTGCCAATGAGAAGGTATGGGATACTGCACAGCAGTGGGTCATACACATGGCCAATATTATAATCAGAGGAATGATGCTGAAGAGAAGCACACGTGCATATGTTTATATTTATGCCATGATATAGTGTTTCAGCACCAAGATCTGGCTTTTTTGGCACCAAGCACCAGTCTCATGAGTGGCCATTCTAAGTTTGTACCCATTGAGTGGCAAGATACTTCAGAGAAGAGAGAGTTTATCTCCCATTTAGGAGATACTATTGGCTTTCTCTTTATTTTACCTGCAAGAAATTGGTTGTACACCTTACTCTGATAGTGGAAGATAGTGATAACTTTAATAGTTTTATAATTTATCTAATAATTAAAGCTCTGGTAACAAATACCTGCTACCTGAAGTTTTATTCTCAGGAGTGAAAACTAGTTACATACAATGTAGATACACAACAAAATATATCAGTTATTCTAGTCTGATTCAAATTGAACTAACAAAGGCTTTATTTGGCTGCCCATGTAACTTCTTACAATAATGAAATAATAGTAAAAAATGGAAATTTAGCTTGGATTGCATATGAAACCAGGACTCTCAATAAGAAAACATGAGCATTCTAGGTGGCTCAGTTGGTTAAGCATCCGATTCTTGATTTTGGCTCATGCCATGATCTCAGAATTGAGAGAGCAAACCCAGTATCAAGCTCTGCACTCAGTGCGGAGTCTACTTGTCCCTCTTCCTCTGCTCCCCCCACCCACTTGTACGCTTATATACTCTCTGTCTCAAACAAATGAACAAAATCTTAAAACAAAAGAAAGAAAACATGAGTGTTCTGTCCCCACCCTTTTTTTTAAATATTTTATTTTATTTATTTGACAGAGAGAGACACAGTGAGAGAGGGAACACAAACAGGGGGAGTGGGAGAGGGAGAAGCAGGCTTCCCGTGGAGCAGGGAGCCCGATGCAGGGCTCAATCCCAGGACCCTGGGATTATGACCTGAGCCGAAGGCAGATGCTTAACGACTGAGCCACCCAGGCACCCCTGTTCTGTCCCTTTTTAACACAAGGCTTTATTTGCTACATGAAGATAATAACACATCTTTCTGTTTCTGTAATACAGAAAAATATTGAAGTCCCTTCTTTGTTCCAGCTGGTAAAGTGAATATTAACATATGATACTGATACATGAAAAAACACTGTTGGTAGGAACTGTGACTTTATCAGGTACCACAAATACTAAGCAGTTATTTGTTATTTCCTGGGAGATGATTATTTACTTGTTATTAGCTTTGAATAAAGCAAAGTTACAGTATGACACTCAGAGGCATGGGAGTTTAAATATACATTCTGTCGATAAGCTGAGAAAATAAGGAAGCTTTACTTTGGGAGATTGTGTATAAGTATCTTCTTGGTACTACTGAAATTGGCATTCTTTGCTATTGGAATCTGTCCACTTGTACATTGGAATTAATCGTAAAATTAAATGCTAGAGTTGTGTAACTTGATCCTAATTCCGGGAACATTCTTACAATATCTTAGTCTTCAAAAGATTCAAATTTATTTGTATTTAAACCAAGTGAGGAAAGGCCATTTTGTATTCAAAAGAATATCTCCAAAGAGGAAGTTCAGTAGGGAGTGTTTGATCTTGGAGATATCTCTGAATAATTCACATCAGAAGTGTGCCAAAAAACGGATCACAGTTTTACTAAGAATTTGGCATACGAACTCAGTTTATTGAAATTCAGACGAAAGTCTCCAGAAGAAACTCTGGACTGAATCTTTAAAGAGACAAAATTCCGTTTAAAAAAATGGCTAATAGCAGAAGAAAGTTGTCCCAAAATACCATTTTATTTCAGTATAAAAGGTCTGGCAGCAGCAGGCTGAATAAATAATGAAATAAATAAATAAAGCTTTGGGTAATGACTGGTAAACTACCTTTAAGAGAAAACCCATCTGCAATTATTGAGTTTCTTTCTATTCTAGCTTAGGCACTGCCTTCTGTTTTTTATGCTCCAGGTTTAATGTTTTTCTCTTAATTTTTATTTAATTTTTATTTTTTATTTTTTTAACTTAAAAGTTTTTTTTATTTAAATTCAATTAGCCAAGGTATAGTACATAATTAATTTTTGATATAATGTTCAATGTTTATAAATTCATAGCTGCTATCCAAAAAGAAAATGATGATTCAGGCTTTAAAAAGCTATTTTATTTGATACTATGTGATACCGATTTTGGAGAAGACACTGAACATGAGGTCTAAAAATAAAGGAAAAAAGCCTAAAAAACTAAGGAAAGTAGACAGTATCTAGAAAACTGTTCTTTAAGTTTTTAGAGTGAGGATGGGATCTGAAACTTTAATTTTATGTTCATATCCCAAAACTAACATTTTTAATGTTATTCTTAAAAACATCAAAAATATTCTAAAAATATTAAAGATGGGCAAAGTTAGGAAGTAAAGGATTGGATAACAGAAGTATATAAGAGGTGAAATAAACATAGAGCCCACTAATATGTAGAAACAAGTATAATAAATTATATAAATATCATTATAAATTTAAATTAAATTAAAAAGCCAAAGAATATTTTTAAATATTATATTAGTAGTAAGTATAATGATATGTTTACCTAATCATTAATGCCATTTTAATTTAATGAATTAAGTTGTAGACCATAAAAATACAAAAGAGATGCTAAATTATTTATCCCATGTAAGGGAAAATAAAATGATATAATTTTCTTTATCCTTAAACAATTTATATATATATATAAAATAAAAAATGAATTTGATTGTTTACAGATAACCACCATTTTTCAAATCATCAGTACATATTAAAGAAAATTTAACTTGATTTATATGAAACATAAAAAAATGGAAATTTTCAGAGTGTAAAAAATACAAAGCAAGGTATTATAGTTCAAAATATTTAAATTAGAGCAATTAATTCAATTTCATAAGAGAAAATCTTGGGTTTAAATTGAAATGGTAAATTCCAACTATTTTCTGTTTACCATTATTTCATTTAAATAACTGAGAATAGTTAGATATAAAAGATGATGAAAACATGTCAAGTGAATTTATCCCCAAATTAAATAAGAACAGCAATGTTATATATAAGCAAAAAATAATTCCAGGCAGAAAGCTGCTCTGCATATTATTGCAAACATACAGACAATGCCATGTATCCTAATGTACAATGCCATAACCCCAATGTCTTCCTAATTTTTCACTGATTTAAAGTTCTCTTGTCTCTGGTATCATCTGATTGGTGAACATGTGTTTTTCACCAAAACTCAAATCAAGAATCACCTTCTCTACAGCCTCTTTCAAATAATGCACTCCACCCTGCTAGACCTTCCAGACTCCCCAACAACTAATTGAATCTGAGCTGTTGTAATAGCTTCATTTACATATATTTATTAAAGTTATCATTCTGTACGATGTTCATCTGCCAGCTTATCCAAACAGATTGAGTTCCTTAAAGTTAAGATACTATATATTATTCATCTTTGTGGCAAATATAAATTAGTCATTCACAAAACCTATTTTCTTTACTTCTTGGGCACACAGTTAGACAATATTTCTCAGCCTTTCTTGTAATTAGTGTAGCTGTAAGTTTTAACTAATGGTGTGTGGGTCCAAATGATAGACATATTTTTAAGGACTTGTCCACATAGAGTTTCTCCTTGTCATCTTCTGTGCTGTTTTGCCTTCTTCTGGCTTGATGCCTATGACAATGGTGACTTGAATGCTTGAAGAAAATGGGTTCCCTAAATGCCACAGTAAGAAAAATGCCTCTTGAAGTTTAGAAGCATAGTTTTGGACTTCTCACTAGAGGAAAAACTAATATAAACTTTTATTGTATCGACCACTGTGGTTTACCTCACATTGGCTAACATTACACAATTTGATGCTCTTTTTTATATCCTCAACACCTGGCACTTGGGGATGTCTTAATGACATTTGCTGAATAAACAAGTAACATGTCTTTAACTATCCTCTATTCAAAGTAATAACTTGTACCTCCAGTGAACACAAAACATCTCTTTCAACCATCTAACATACCCTTTCTTTTGTAATAATCTGAAATGTGATAAATAATCAATTACTGTCCCATTCAGAATCCCACAAATACTTTGGCTTTAATATTTTCATTGAGTCTGGAGAAATAATTGAGCTTAAGAAGTTATGTGCTACACAGAAAATTAATTTTCTTATTAAAATCTTATTTTTAATATAATTGAAATAATCATTTCATAATATCATACTCTGAGTTATATATCTTTGTTAAAAATTAATTCAAATAGAAAGTCAAATAAATATCCTTGCTGGTGTTGTAAGTTGTTCTTGACATGGAACGCCATTTATTAAGTTTTTTAATACAATTCCTTAAATTATTAAACATTATTATTAAACATTTATTTGTTGCTGTAATCACATTGTTTTCCAAAACACTGTATCAATATTGCTTTGGCAATATTACATTGTCAAAGAATAATAAAATATTTTTTAGCCTGTAATGGCGTATTTAAAAAAAATGTTTTAATGTTAGGGGCTTCTGGATGGCTCAATCACTTAAGCATCCAACTCTTGGTTTCAGCTCAGGCCATGGTATCAGGGTCCAGAGATTGAGCCCTGTGTCAAGGCTCCATGTTCAGCAGGGAGTCTGGTTGAGATTCTCTCTCTCTCCACCTGCCCCTCCCCCTGCTCATGCACACATGCTCTCTCCCTCTCTCTCTCTCTCTCTCTCTCTCTAAAATAAATAAATGTTTAAAAAATTTTTAATGGTAGAACATATATTTTTTAGAAAGCATGTAGATTATAGTTTCTATGAAGCATATACAAATAGAATATATAAAAACTTTTGTGTTAATTATCCTTGCAATATAGTATCTTTTATCATCTCTTCTTTATATGAAAGCGTATATTGGCAGTTGTCTAACTCATATTTTATTTTATTTTACTTTTAACCCATATATTTTATTTTTTTAACCCATATATTTTAATATCAACTTCCAATTTTGATTACTTGATTCATATTCATTGAGATCTGGTGGTGAAGTTAGGGAAGTGGGGATAAATATAAAACAAAGGATCATCAGAAATAGTGGGCTCGTAAAAATATAGGCAATAAGAGAAGTACTATGAGAAATATCTGAGGCAGAAATTATGATTGCATAGGTGGAGAGTCAGGACTGTGATCAAGGCACAGAATAAAGACTTTAAAGAAGATTAAGAATATTTTGACTCATGAGGCTGAAGGGAATGAGATTATTTGTAAATACAGAATTATTTCAGTGCTGAAATACTAAGTAGGTCTTCCATTATAGTTAAAGAGGAAATCACTGTGTTTAGAGACAGATTGAGAAAAAAAGAAGGGAAATCAGTTGGGAATTGGATAATATAAAGTCAGAAAGGCAAGCCCATTTAAATTAAGTTATAAGGGAGAGTGGGTTAGGTCAGGAAAGGACCATGCAGTTGTTAATAGACAAATTCTGAATTCAACCAAAAAGAGGTCACTGGATTCAAACTAATAATGTAACAATATCATTTTGGGGGTATTATATAAACAAATACTTACTTAATTAGAAGTTTACTAAATTAGCAAAAGAATCAGTGATATTTTTAAAATATATTTTGATCAATTTAAATATTTTCTATCTTGAGGACTAAACATAAGAATATTTGATCTCTTCATTATCTCCATACCATGACAAAATAGTATCAATTAGCCAATTTTATTACCTAATAGGAGATGAACACTGATGTTATTTTTATATTTAAGAGAAAACTGTGAAGTAGAAAGGATATTTACATTCACATACAAAAGAGGTTAAAGAAAGCAAAGGGCCGTCATAAATATTACTTGCATGTTAAACCTAGCAGGGGCATTTTTAAACACCATATACATACTAAGAATTGTCTCACAAAACAAAAACAAAAACAAAAAACAACCGAACAGTGGAAAAGTTGAACTGGCATTGTGATAATGATCTTTTAAAAGGTTAGGCAGACCCTAGCTTGGAGAAATTCTATCCCTCTTGGAAGCAAACTTAGCTAAAGTGAATCACTGCTGAAATTCAGACCAATGACTTAACTTGCGATGTGATTCTGTTTGCTATGTCTACCAAGAGGCAGTGTCTTTAAACTTCAGTAGTATATTGAGGGAAAAAAATTACCAGAATATAAAACCATAATAGAGTTGTAGATAGTGAGGAAATATATAGCATCCCCCTTAAAAAAAAAAAAATCACTGGATGTTCTGTTCTTAAGAGAGACGAAGTTAGTCAGAAGGACAAAATAGTTAGAAAAGAGATGTGGTAGAGATATTTTTGATAGAGTAATAACATAAATAAGCATAGATTATATACGACAGATTGTATTGTTTGATGTATTTATTGCCCCTTTCTTGTGGAGGGATATATCCTTGGCCCACTGACATCAAACTTAGCTATGTGACTTGCTTTGGACAATAAAAGTGAATAGAAATGATATGTGAGAGCCATCACAAGGTTCTGCTGTGAAGATGATATGGGGCAGGGCATCAGCAGGAAGCATGAGCAAGAAATAAATATTTCCCCTTTTAAGTCACTGAGATTTGTTACAGCAACATTACTCACCCTATGTGATACTGTGTATCACTTTTTGCTAAACGGCACTGAAAAAGACTCCATATAATACTATGGCTCACCTTATGAATAAGAGAAGAACTTTGGGGAAATATTAATCAGTGCATTTGGACAAGTACTCTTTCTATCAAAATTATGAAGAGGTTCCCAGGGAAGCACTATTTACAGAATGAAAGGAAACAAATGTCTTTGCAGTTGAAACTTAAGCAATATGGTCCTTAGCAGAGGGCAAAGAAGGAGACTGGTATTTTGGAAATCACATAGTATGTCAGGTAACAATTAAATGGAAATGGACATGTAGAATGGGAGGGAGGGATAAATCTGGGATTTTCATAAATCCAGTTGTGTTCCTATTTGTGATTCAATTATCAATGGAGTCCATATTTAGATTGTCTTTTGTGTTTTTTTGTATTGTTTTGGGGTATTTTTTTGCTCTATATGCCTTTTCAACAACACATAGGATTTAGCTACTATGGATAGGTGAATGCTTCTCAAAGCTGGTTTTCACTTCAAAATCTGCCCTTATGTTTCAGATCTATATAACAAACCAGTAAATATCTCCACATGATATTCCATAGGTACCTTTCCATTTTTCATCAGGGTTAACAGTAATATTCTTTTACACCTAGACCAAAAATCTGGTGTTATTCTAGACACCTCTCTTATTCAGTTAATGGTTAATAAGTCCACTTAATTCTATTTATTTAACCCTCCTTTGATTAGAGTCCCTCTTGCCTCTGCTCCTCATTAATTCACCTGGAATGTTACAATCATATCTCAGTTTCTTTGCCTTTGAGCTCACTACAAAGCAGTATTGGTCCTCGATGCTATCATCTTAAGAGTTATCAAAAAATGTAATTTTAACCACATAAGTGACTCTTCTGTTTTGAAACTGTTTAGTGATTCTCCATTTGCTAAAAAAGAAATATGATAAAACTTTGTAGCATATAATTCCAAGCTTTTCATGATCTTCTCGAGTTTCTTCTCTGAAATAATTTTCTACCACTTTCTTCATACAACCTAAACACAAAGCTTATTAACCTCATTCATTTGCAAAGTATTTCTTCATCATAAAACACATTTTATATGGAGGTATGTCAGAAATATGGTAAACAAATAATCAAATACACTAAAAATGCTATTTACTCCACATTTATCTGATAAAGCATTTCATCTCTAATTTTCAGCAAAACTATTTCAATTATTTCTTCATTTTTTTCATGCTATTGATGTATACAGTATCCGGACAAAGAAGATAAGTATTGATAGTTCCTGACACCATGTAAAATCATCTCAATCACAAATATGCAATCTATTCCCATTGTACATCATATAGTGTCCATAGAGACACAAAAATGAGTTGCTATTTCATAGTGTGTGCAAAGATAGCTTGTGAAAAACTGTTTCTGTGTTCTACTTTTTTTAACATAGTGTTTTTTAAAGCAGACTCCACTTGTATCTGATTCAGGGAATTAATATAAACTGACAAAATATTTTTAAATGAATCATTCCAGTTGTGCTCAAATTAAAAATTTAGGAGAAGTAGTTTATATGTGTGCCTCAAGCTTAAGAAACAGCTCCCTATTCTCATTGTTTGTCACAACAGGGGGTTTCGATGGATGAATGGCTTTGAGATCACATTAAATGCCTTGCAGCTTATCCAGATGCTGGAATAAAAATGTAGAAAATGAATATGCCCTTGTGGAAATCAGCCCTTTAGAAATCTAGGTGCAAAGATCCACTACAGGGTATTAAAAAAAAAAAAAAAATGCAGGGCCACTAGCTCAAGCAATGATGCCTCACTTTTCTTAATCATAATTTCAATCATCCTAAGAGTAGGATAAAGCCAGAATTCAGACAACAGTAACAGGAAATAAATGAATGTTCTTGATCATTTTTCAGTCTTCTGAATTCTGACATGATGTAGTTGAGATAAATGTGATTCTTACTTTTCCACACATATTATCACTGAAAACAAGTGATTACATTAGTTTTACCTATGATGAAAAATACAAGAAATATTTAAAACTTCCCAAAGTCAGAGCACCTTTTGCTATATAACTCACATTAACGAATTGTACTCTTTTTAATATGTAAAGCTGCATTTATCTAGTTTCGAACAATACCTGAATATATTTTTTAGGTAAAGATATTTTATATGACTTTCTTAATAATTCCAAGAACAATTAAATTTATTTTTACTCTCACTTTATCATTATTGAGCCTATGTCTAGGTAACAAGAGTTAAGTTGTATAACTGGGAAAATCATACTTTGGAGAGTAACCGTTTCACTAAACAGTATCATAGACATGTGACAAACACAAACAAATTATTTTTTTTCTTAACTGCTAATGCTTCCCCTCTATTCAGTTAAATAATTGAGTTTATGGTGCAATACTTCAATGTCACTTAATATTACCTCAACTTGCAGGGAGGCTGGCTGTTGGCCCTCTTAATCCCCAGACAGCATCTAACAGGCTAACAGCGGAAAGAGAGAAGGGTGGGGAAAGAGCCCATCAGACAAACAAACAAAAAGAAACAAAGTTTGTATTGCCTGGATAGATAGGTGTGGAGAAAGATAGAAGCTACATCAAGAAGTTTCTGGAAAGAGTAGTATGTACTATTTTCTCTCAGGTTATTTTTATTCGATTCATTCTACCATCCACTAAAACATGATTTTTCTCCTTGCCAAATTTTTTATCTTATTTTTAAAACATGAAATTGCTCACATTTCTCATCCCCTCCTAGAAATTTACTTACATTCACATCCAGTATGAAGTTATTCTTATCCATTTACATTTATTAATCTGATTTTCTGCTCATACAGAATTTTTGTAGCCTCTTGTACTCTTCAACAGCTTAACCTCTCAGTCTCAAATAGTTCTTTCTCTTAAATCTAGTAACATAGGTTCACATCTCTAAAGAAAAAATAAATTAAAAAGTAACAGTCTTGGAATTTTCTTCCTCCCAAATGGAACACAGATAGTTTGAAAAAAAAAAAGACTAAAGAGGTATGGAAAATGTTTATATCAATAACTACCAAACCAAACCAAAAAAAAAAAAAAAAAAGAAAGAAAGAAAGAAAAAGAAAAAAGATGCAAAGTATAATTAACTTCAAAAATTTCCTCAAAAAAATGAGGAAACACTTTTGGATTGGCGCAAAGAAAGATTTCATCCCTACATTCATTGACAGACTGTTGAGATGACTAAATCTATGAAGTTTCAGGAATATTTCAAAATTTTCAGATAAAAAAAAAATTTTCAGATAAACCGATTACATGGAAGTCTACAGATATTTGGACTTTTGAAACTGGCTGCTGGGAAGAAAACAGTGAAGTTTGGAAAGCGGACAATGAATTTGATTTTCTAAGAAGGAAATTAAATCTTGGCATAGCAATCCACACTGTAATATATATTACAGCATGGATTGTACTATATTGTAATATATATTACAGTGTGGAAAGCAATCCACAATTAATATATTGTAATATATATTACAATGTGGAAAGCAATCCACACTGTAATCCACACTGGCATATAACATATAAGTTTGTGGAATCCACCATCGTGTAAAAAAAAAAAAAAAAAAAATTAACCTAGTAAGAGGGGAGAGCAGAGTCCAGGTATTTATAACAAAACTGAACACATCCTCACTAAACAAATCCCTCCCATCTTACTATTTTGTTTAGCTACAGAAATGTCAAAGAGCTCAAAATTCCTAGCCCTCACAGTAAAACTGAGGGAAAAATAAAACTGTTATATGATGTAAAGTAAACCAAAAGATTATGAAAAAATACATATGAATAAAAACACCCAAGCATGAACAAGATGAAAAGATATAAAGCAGAAAGTATTTAAAACACCACAGCTTACAAAAAGAAGAAGAAAGAAACAAAAGATACACACACAAAAAAAATCATAACAGGAAAATTTAAGGAACCCAAGAAAATGCTATAGATCAATGATATAAAAACATGAGGTCTTAAAGATGAGATAATAAAGCAAAATATAATAAAAAGTAAAATTCTAAACTTAAGAAAACATATTGAGAACCAAGGAAACATCACTAAAGAGTTAATAAGTTAATTAAAAACAATAAGGATAAGTACAATGGCACAGAAAACTGAATTATTATTAAAAAAAGACTTAAACCCATACTGAATATTGATGAAAAATGACAAATTGATTAAGCAGTTAGACATAAAGAAATACATATGGAAGACAAAGAAAATTCACCATAAAATATAATCCATATTTCTGAAGCAGAAAAGTCAACAGATGGTAAAGAAGATTTATTCCACAATATACTCGAGAGAAATTTCTATTACATTGGGGAAATTTTAAAATGGAGTTTTGATAATACGAAGCACACTGCTCTGGGGACATTTAATACAGAATGTTCAGTACACCATATATTGTACGTAAGTCATTGTTCTCTGACTATAAAGAAATCAGTGAACAAAACAGAAAAAAATAAATCCCTTATTTCGCAGAACTTTCCCTCTTTTGGAAATATGGCACGAAATTGACAATGTCAGTGACAATTAATTCTAGATGATTTGAACAAGGTATTTTCTTTGTTCTTTGAACTCTCCTGTATTTCTAAAGTTTCTGAAAAAAAAAAAAAAAATCCATGAGTTGGCATTAACTTTTACTAACTCCCTTATCAGCCAAACTTTCATTTCCCCCAAGACTACTTTTCTATTTACTGTAAATATGCTGGATCAGCTTATTAAATATTTACATAGAATTTACCAAAATCCTACAGGGAGAAAAGAAGAACACTTCAAAATATGTATATCCCAAAGAATAATTGCAAGAATAAATTGTAACATAATTATCTGGCTTTAGATTTAGCAGAGAGGCAATTTTAGAATGTGAAATGTGGAATCAGACAGATTTTGGTTCACGTCCAGCCTGTTCTGCTGAATACCTGGATGACCTTGTGAAATTCACTTCAATGTCCCAAATTTTGATTTGCCTAACTACATAATTTGGGTAATAATGTCTACCTCATAAAAATTGTGTAATATAAAATATGCCCTGGGTTTCACATTCTTCCTATAATAACGACAGGATACAGTTAGTTTTTAATACTTTTTCATTTTTCCCTTTACTCTTGTTTTATAAGTCAAAAGCACATCTGGAAAATGATTTAGAAGACAGTGGTGCTCAATACTGCATACACATTAGAATCACTGGGGAAGCTTTTTAAAAATACACATGCTTGAATCCCATCACTAGGGATTCTTATATAATTGGTCTTAGGAGGGAATGAAGCCTCAAATTTTTTTAATCTCCCCAGGTAATTCTTATGTGCAGCCAGGTTTGAAACCCACATATTTAGAAACACTACAAATGTTATTCTCTCACTAGATTAATTTTAATTTCTTTAAATTCTTTCATCTACATTTTTTTGCATTGTCTCTGCCCAGTAAGACATCCACAATCAATGAAATGCAAACTCTTGTCAATTTTACCTTCTAAATATTTCCCTAGTTCAACTTCTACTCACTTTCCCTCATATTAGCACTCATCTTCATCATCTTCCATGTGGGTATTCAATAGTTTCCCAACCGCTATCTCTCTTTCTATGATTCAAATTTCTTTTTCAGGCTAGCAATAGAATCTAACTCATCTACTAAATGTTTTCAGTGCTTACTTATCATGCAACATGGAGGGCAAGCTCTGCACCTTGTCCTTCAATGTCCTCCACCTACTTTTCTTCTGCTTAACAAGGAGCATCATCTCTTGCCACTTCCACCACACAACCTGTGCTCAAGCACCATTAAATTGTAGTGTCATAAACCATATGAAATGTTATGTGCCTTGCCTGTGCCTATGCTGTTTCTTCTTCTTGAAATGACGTTTCTTTCTTTCTTTTCTAGGATCATCCTTTGATATTTATCTCAGAAATTCAGTCCTCCTAAAAAACCATAAGCTCCTTGTTCCAGGCAAAAAATTCCTGCCTTCTGCTCATAAAATTCTCCTTGCATTAGACCCTCTATTAAAATTCTTCTATTAGGCTATAAGTTCCTCCATGAATGTTTAGTGTCTGTCTTATCCCTGTATTCCCAAAGCTTAGTGTATTACCTGTGGTGATCCATAAATATAAATTGATTAAATTGGTCCAAGAAGAAGAAAAATATATCGGTAGCGACTTAATAGAGTAGAAAAATTCCTCACTCTAAATGGCATTTAAGAACTTTTTTTTACCAAGCTTGTAAGAATATTTTAGTACTACTTATAGCTAAAATGAACTTCAGCATTATCACATACAGTGATGGGAATGTTGTACTATGTTTTATGGGATTGTTATTGTGTCTTGCAGTATATGGAATATACGAATTGTGCAGGTCATACGGGGCTAGCTCTAAGCAAATTTGCTAATAGATCGAAGAAGTAACTTCTTAAATTATGACATTTTATTCTGCTTATAAATTAACAGAAAAATACTCATTTCAAATTAAGCCCAAATATTTTTGAATCAGAAACAGAACAAATGAGAAAAGGGAAAAACGAGAGAGAGAGAAAGACAAACCAAGAAATGGACTCCTGAATATAGAGAACAGTTGTTGGTTGCTAAAGGGGAGATGAATGGGGGATGGGTTAAGTGGGTGATGGGGATTAAGGAGTGCAGTCATTGTGATGAACACTGGGTATTGTGTGGAAGTGTCACTGTGTTGTACATCTGAAACTAATATTACACTGTATGTAAATTAATTGTAATTTAAGTAAAAACTTAAAAAAAGATATGGCATATGTATATATACATATATAGGTGTGTGTATATATATAAATATATATATATGCGCAAATGGAATATTACTCATCCATAAAAAAAAAGGAAATCTTGCCATTTGCAACAACATGGATGGACCTAGAGGATATAATGGTCAGTAAAACAAGTCAGTCAGAAAGACAGATGCCATGTAATTTGAGGCATATGTAGAATATAAGAAATAAAACATATGCACAAAGAAAAAAGGAGACAAATGAAAAAATAACAGACTCTTAAATACGGATTACATACTGGTGGTTGCCAGAGGGCAGGTGGCGGGGAGATATATGAAATAATTCCAGATACCTGGAATTGCTCTGCATTTTCTTTTTTTGCTATAAATCATTTTTATAATAAAAAATAGAAAAAATTAATTCAGATTACATTAGATAATAAAAAGAAATACGCTCACATTTTTATGTTTGAATTATTTCCATAACATATTTAGGTTGAAGGAGAAATTATATATAGAGATAATATATATGAATAATACATTTTAAAATATTAACTCATTTAATCCTCATAACGACAGTACTGATGCTGGTTCTATTATCATGCCCATTTTACTGTAGGGGATGTGGGGAGACACAGGACAACAAAGAATGAAGTAACCTATCTAAGGACACACAGTGTTGGTGATAGAGCTGGGATTTTAAAGTACATACTATTAACTACTATTTTATATTACCATTTATAATGACTATATAGAATTTATCCACTTTTCAAAATTGACCAGTTAGGTATAGTTTTGTTGAATATTAAAATGGGCTTTGTTCAAAAACCAAATTAGCATTTGTAAAACCAACCAAAAATAAAATTATCCTGTTATTTTCATTCATAATATCCAAGTCTGACAGGTCATTTTCATAAACTCGAGGACTGATACATCTCAAGAAGTACTTTCTCAAAATGTATGGTCAAATCATTTGGTCCTAAAATGTTTATAGTCCTATTACAGTTCTTAAATTTCCTTTAAATGCTGCAGAATATTAATTACCATAGCCAGCATTTTGTAGAGTCTATGAAAGGAATTTTTTTTTACATTGGCCTCATAAGCATTTTTTGATTGAAGACACACTTTTTAGAGAGACTGCTGAGCTTGAGTTATAAATGATAACTCCTTTTTTATCACAGCTGGTTCAGTTTAATCACTCAGCATGGATAACCACGTGGTTAAATGTACCTCTCCTCTGTGCACATTACTAAGCATTATTGTTGGGAGATACTTGGATTTTATTACTTTGCAGCTGCCAGATATGCCTTGTTTGCTTAACATGCTTAAACATGAGTTTTTAAGAACATAAATAAACAGTGCTTTTGATAACAATAGCTATCATTCTCACAAGGAAGTGGCCTGTAATTTAGCAAGTTTCCAAATGAAAATGTAAAGAAACTATGCTAAATAAGCCCTGTACCAGAACAGATGTTCTCCTGCTTGATTCCCAAAAAGTTTACATAATTTAAGTGATGTACAGTTTCCAATAAACATATTTCCATAAACCTAGATTATTTTCATTCTCCACAGCAAACATTTACCATTCCTTGATGTGTGCTGCAAATTCTGCTAGATATTATAATGCAAAGATATAGTCTCTATTCTCAAAATTGTGTATGAAACAGGATAAATCATGGAAAAAATCAGATGGCTGGATGGCTAGATGAATAACTAGAAAAATGACTAATAGATAAACAGACAGACAGCAAAGGAATCTGGAATCTTAAATCCTAGTTGAATCCTGTCTTGACAAGAATGACTCATGACTTTTGAAGGATGCATGCAGTCTTGTAGGCACCATCACAATCAATATACAGATCCATTTTCTCACCCCCAAGAAACTTTCCTATGCTCTTTTGTAACTGAACCCACTCAACACTCCCAGCCCCTGGCAACTACAGACTTGATTATTTTTTGTTCCTATTGCTTTTTCTAGAATATCATATAAATGAAATCATATATTATGTGGCAATTTTGTCTAGTTTCTGTCACGTAGGTGCTCAAATGCATTGGTCACTGGGGAAATGCAAACAATATCACAATACTACACTCACTAGAATGGATAAAATGAAAGAGCATAGAAAATATTAAATGTCAAGAAGGATATGGAGTAACCAGAACTCTAATAACCTGCAGGAGGGGGTAAACTTATAAAAATGCTTTCGAAATCCGTTCACCAGTGTCCCCTACAGTTATAGGACTGCATGCCATCTGGTCTGGAGGCTCCACCCATACACTCGAGAAAATGCATATGCCTGTTTAGCAAAAGGCAAATTCTAGAATTTCATAGCACTATGTGTAATAGCAAAAATAAGAAATTATCCAAGTTTCCATCAACAATAGAACCAATAAATTAGTGTATTCTCAGGGATCAGTCTCACAATGCAATAACGAATGAAAGAAAACAGACACAAAAGGGTACACAACTTTTAGCTTCTACTTAGAAGAGTAGTTATCATGTGGGGGCAATCTGGTCCTCCCAAAGGACATTAGGACATGTGTAGAGACATCTTGGGTTGTCATAATTGGGTCCATACCACTGGGATATAGCAGATAGAGTCCAAGGAATGCTGCTAAATATTTTACAACACACAGAACAGCACCCCCCCCCCCCCAAGGAGAGGACATCCAACCCGAAATGACAATAACACTGTGGTTGACAAACCTTGACCTAGAAAGGAAAAAGTTGAGTGTTGCTCCCATCTTTACAACAACAAGAATGCTAGATGATCCTTAAAATTATAACTTTATTGAGCCAATCAGAGAGCCAAAGTCACAGGGCAACCAACTAATCTTAAATGTAAGGAAAGATAAAAGATGGGGCATGATCACTTGCTTCCATGGGTCTTAGTTTCCTAGAGCTGTGGTAACAAATTACCTCAAATTTGATGTCTTAAAACAACAGAAATGTATTCTGTCACAGTTCTGGGGGCCAGAAGTCTGAAATCAGTTTCAATGAGCCAAAATTGAGATGCTGGCAAGGTGGCACTCTCTCTGGAAGCTCTAGGAAAGAATTTGTTCCTTTCCTTTTCTAGCTGCTTGCCACATCACTTCAATCTCCACCTTTGTGGTCACAATGCCTTCTCCTCTTCTGTCTGTAGTAAACCTCCCTCTGCTCTTCTCCTATAAGGATGCATGTGATAACATTTATGACCCACATAGATAAGTGAGGATAATCTCCTTCTCTCAAGATCCTTAATCACATCTTCGAAGTACTTTTTTTCCCCACATAAAGTAACAATCCAGATTCCAAAAATTAGGATAAATATCTTTTGAGTGGGGGGGGTCATTATTCAGATTACCACAATGGAGTAGACATCAGATGAAACAGGTAAAATGCCATTTAAAATTTTTAACAAATTACTGAGGACTGAGTTGGACTACCATGAGGATTTAGAACCCCTGGGAGTCACACACACAAAGGGACTCCTCAGCACTCTCCGGACCTTTTCCACAAACATCATCTTGTGCTCATGAGAGAGAGGGAGAACGCAAGAATCCTGGGAATATTTGTGGGCAGGTAATGGGAAGGAACTGCAATCCCTCAGGGCAGTCACAAAGCTCCATTCTCTTCCTTCCCTATCTTTCCTACCAAACAAAAGTCTTAATCCATTGGAGGAGGAATGATAAACCATGTTATCTTGAGGGCACAAATGAACACTCGTTACAGCTAAAACAAGAGGACAAGAATAAACAAAACAAAACAAAACTCTGTCCCCGTGGTAGGGCTAGGTGTGCATCCTGGGTGCACAATGTGGAGTCCTATATACCTGGAGGAGGAGAATTCCTGAAAGGACCCTACCCCTGACGATCCAGAAGCCACACTGCTTAAGTCTGAGGCTGAAGTGGAGCAACAAAGAACACTCCCCACCCCACAGCAGTCCACAGCTAAAAGAGAAAAAGAGAAATGAAAGGAGTGTTTTCTCTAAGGCACAATTACAAAGGGAAGACCTAAAACAGAAGTGAGAGCACACATCGAGAGAAATCTTCTGACACACCAGCCACCACTCTAAACACTAGGTACCACCAGTAGAATTTTAGAGTATGGTATATTAGAGTAACCATAGCAACAACATTTCTCAAACCCGCTAAACTCCTGATTAGATTCACTCAATATCCCACACTAAAAGCCTAGCAAAAAATACAAAAGTTTATCATTTTAACCATAAATATAAATCAATGTTACTAAGTTATTTGGGCTCTAACATACCAGTTATTATGTTTTGATTTAGAAATAATTTAAAAATAGAATATACCAAATATCTAATTAATCCATAAAATGTGTGATCATAAATTGA
Organism: Potos flavus; assembly: GCA_028534135.1. Classification (NCBI taxonomy): domain Eukaryota; kingdom Metazoa; phylum Chordata; class Mammalia; order Carnivora; family Procyonidae; genus Potos; species Potos flavus. Next base: position 76,819,258 of record CM052896.1, read on the forward strand.
AATGCAATAGATTTGGTGAAGGAAATTTGTAACTTAACACAACATACTGGTGCCTAAAAGATTAGGGGAAAAAAAATCTTGTACCTAAGTGTAGAGATGGCCGAATTTCGTACCCCATACATTTTCTACTTTCTCAAAAATCATTAGTTGAAATAGCAAATATAAAATTGATTTTGTCACTTATTCAATGAAAAGTTTATAAGGTAAATATAAGTATATTCACATAATATTCTAGCATTTTCATGAAAGTATAATATTCATCTTGTAAGCAAAACAAAAGCTCTGATTAATCACATCATAGTACAAGAAAAGACACATCGTTTTTGGAGAAAGGTTGCATTTCACTCTCACACTGTAAAAGATCAATCAATGTCTCTGTGAAAAGTAATACAAGCTTATAAAAAGCAACAGATCATTCACAAAGAAATGAAGAGCTAGTGTTGAAGCCAGTTGCAAAATACCTGTGTGAAACTTCTAATTAATGCCAAATGAGAATGAGCTTACGTGAACTGAGCTAGGTGCCTGACATTCGAGAGTTGAATACTCAGCCTAAGAAGTTTCTGAGTAATATAAGAATTCTAGAAGAATATAAAAGAAGTGCACATAGCTTTTGAATGGCATTATGTCACCAAAAATCAATAGCATATACTTGACATAGAATTAATATAAAAGCTTGTTGAATTAATACATACTGTTTCAGAGAAATCTGAAGTGTATATAAGAGGAAAGAATTCAATTAGTGATTAGAAAAACTATCCCCATGGATATCTTGATAAAAGAATGTTCAAAACTGGAGTGAAACCTACATGACAATAACTGATCATTGATTCTTAGGCTAAATGTCATTGCTTGAAAAACTGGTTTGAATCTATCCTAGAGTAAAATTAATTGATATCTAAAATAACTCCTCATGTGATTCATTAAAAATTAATGATGTGGACATATAGAAGCATTTCTAGTGTTTTGGAAAGGAGCCAATAAATATCTCTTTTTTCCCCTACCAAATCTTCCTAGTATCACATATCCCTAAAAAGTTCTGATATTTAGACCAACTTAAAAAATATTCTTGGAGTAAAGCTTCCAAAAGCTTTTTGATGCTGGTGAATGCTCATTTTTTACCATTGATAAAAGGACTCTGGATACATAGAATTTAATTGTGACCAATGTTTTATATCACATTGATTTAAAGTGTTCTCTTGACTGACTTATGGAATGGCTAGATGTTATATTTTGTGACTGACTTAAGATTTGCTAATATCAAGGCCATTTTACTGAATAAAATTGAAATTTCAAATAATCATTTTAATGTTTTACTTTCATAATGAGTGAAGTTAAAACTAAAATTTCCTTAAATTATTAAGAGATTTAGTACTTACTTGAAATTATTTTGTCTAACCATTCATCTTCAAAGGAAGGAGTAAAATAGAGAAAATCCTTGTATTTTGCCTAATGATACAAAGCTAACCCAAACCATTTTATGCCAGTTCTAGTGAAGAATAATAAACCCATATCTAATTTCAGAGGATGATAATATTTCCTTTGTAAAAATATTTAATTCATTAAAATGAATCTTTTTCTTTTTTTTTTTTTTTTAAGATTTTATTTATTTATTTGACAGAGAGAGATCACTAGTAGGCAGAGAGAGAGGAGGAAGCAGGCTCCCTGCTGAGCAGAGAGCCCGATGCGGGGCTCGATCCCAGGACCCTGAGATCATGACCTGAGCCGAAGGCAGAGGCTTTAACCCACTGAGCCACCCAGGCGCCCCTAAAATGAATCTTTTTCAAACATTTTTTCTCTCAAGTGGCAGCTCTCTGAAGGCAGAGATTTTTGTTTAATTTTTTTCACTTCTTACTTGTTTGATGTTATTTTTTTGTTCAACATCAAGAACAGTGAATAGCATTAAAAAAATAAGGTTTTGAAAAGTGGTTGTCAAAGGCATATAAAAACAACTTTTGAATTTCATTGAAGATGAAAAACAGAGATAAGCAGTCTGGAAGAGTTGACAGCCAAAAAAAAGGGGGGGTGAGTTCTATCACATATACATTAAGTATTCAAGATTTGGAGATATTCTGCACAATTTTTAAACCTTAATTTAACAAATAGACATGAGAACTCAGAATTATCTTTTCAAAGCTTAGAGGTAATCATATGACTTCCTTATTTGTTCTTTAATAATTATACTTTGACTATTCCAGTCAGAAATCCCTTAGGTGCCAAGAACAGAAACCTAATCTGACTAGTTCAAATAAAAACTTAATGAGGATAAAGATCCTATAATATTCCAATTAGAACAGAATACTGGTGTCTTGGGAAGTGCAGAAATCAAGTTATCTCCTGGAACTTCACCAGCAGAAGCCCATGGAAGAGGATCCCTAAGCATCCCAGTTACTTTTCTTTAGGTACACTCTATAATCTGCTTCTTTCTGTCTTAACGTTACCAACTCAGCCTTTTAATGTCCTGAATCTGTACTTCTCAGAAATATTCAGCTCAACACAGTCTAAGGATTTCTATCCTGTTCAGTTATGTGCCTACCCTGATCCAACTTTTAGCTGTTTGGGTCATAGACTTATCCACTATACCTCAGCCACCACCACTCCCCCACCCTCCGGAAAGCTTTAATAGAAGAAAAGGAAAAGTTAATAGTAGTAGTCAAATTAACAATCATCTAAATTTTAAATCTTCACAGTAAATTCCAAGCTTCTTAAAATGTTCTAATTAGCCTCAGTTTACCCTTTATTTCTCATATTTTGCTGCTCAGACCCACATTCCATACATATACTTATATTGCCTCTGAGGCTAATGCTTTGACTTTATTCCTTCTGACTGATACGCTCAGTCTTCCTGCTGGAAAAATCTTACCTCAAAGCCTCATCTAAACTGTAATCTCTTTTGAGTCAGCAAGGACATTCAATAGCCACTTTGACCGAAATACCTTGGCACTTACTCATATCATTCATGCAGCTGTTCCTCAGGTGGCTGCTGCCCAGTGCTCTAGGTGCCTTTCCCACAGTGATCCACAGAAGGATCACTAGATCACATTCCACAGTGTAGTGTCCATTTTCTGCATCTTTCCTTTTATTGCTCCAAACTTCATTTTAAACACCTGTCCTTCAGTACTTTAATCTGCTTTTTGTCCATTTTTTCTTCTCCTAACAACGTACTATTCTCTTTGTCAAAGTTATTTCCTAATTTTATTATAAAGAACTGACATGGGCAGCTGTTTTAGGCCATTTGGACTGCTATAACAAAATACCATAGACTGAATAGCTTATAAACAACAGAACTTTTTCGCCCATAGTTCTGGAGGAAAGTCCAAGATCAAGGTGCCAACACATTCCCTGTCTTGTGAGAGCTTGGGAACTGTCTTCTCAGTGCAACCTTATATGGCAGAAGGAGGTGGGGCGCTTTCCTGGGCTGCTTTTTTAAGGGCACTATTCTATTCTTGAAATATCTGCACCCAGTTCAACCCCATTGATTTTCTTATTGGTATCTGAAATTTGTACTGATTTATATCCCATTTGCATCCTAATAGCATGACCTTGAAGGTTAGGATTTCAATTTTGATTTGGGAGGAACACAAACATACAATCTATAGCACTGGGATGGTTGAAAATATAAATAGAATATATCTGGTACCCACAATATCACAGAGGAAGAATTTCTAACTGGTAAGAAACAATTGTGTGTGCTCAGTTAATAAAATTAAAATTTATCACCTCCAATCACATGAATTTCTCTAAACAGTCACAGTTTAGATTAAATGAGATGATCTAACTATGTAAACAGTTTTCTGTTCTTAATATTCAAAAGAGCCTTTAAAATTATTTTATTTAAATATTTTTCTCTCCTGAAGAGTAATGTTCCAAAGATTAACTCATTCAAGATCATTAAACATATTAGTAAAAGAATCATAATAACCCCCCAAACTCCCCAATCTAAAAGAAAATGTTTCCTTCCATCTTAATGTTAGCACTTACTTGCTAAATACCACAGATGTGGGTCTTTAAATGCTCTATTGGTTATTCTTTTGGATTTGGAGTTCAAAGTATATACCAATTAAACTTCTACTTATCATTCAAATAAACTAAAAGTAACTGAACATACCATACCACTCAGCATGACAAAAAGAGTGTTCGCTTTGAGTCTTCATCCTAAATATTCTGTTCAATTTTTGGGTCACATTTTATTTTTTTATTTTTCAGTTATTTTTTTCTCTTTTTTTGTTGCAAGTTTTTATTTAAATTCTAGTAATGAACACTGGGTGTTATATGCAACTGATAGGTATCCCCTGTCTTTCAACAGAAATAAACAATATTCTTCCTTGAAAAAAGCATTCACAATTTAGGACCTCTGGATTCCCAGAGATGACAACACCAAAATAAAAATTTATCAAATACACAAGGAAAAAATTTAACTACTGAAAGTAAGCATAAAGAAGAAGTAACAGATCCAGAACCGCCTCCTCAGATATTTATTATATTGGAATTTTTAGGAACAGAATATGTAGTAACTATGTACAAATGCAAAAGATGAAACAAAATGTACAAGAAAAATGGGACCATATATATTGGCTCCTTCCCTTCCCCTACTTACTTTCATCAGTTTTGTTTTGGACAGCAATTTTTAGGGGCGCCTGGGTGGCTCAGTAGGTGAAGCAGCTGCCTTTGGCTCAGCCCCGCACTGGGCTCCTTGCTCCATGGAGGGCTTGCTTCTCCTCTCCCCCTGCCTGCTGCTCCACCTGCTTGCATTCTCTCTCTGTCAAATAAATAAATAAAATCTTTTTTTAAAAAAAGATATTGATTTTTAAGAAAGAAAATAATTTTGACCATCACTACTGCTAAGGATAGATAATTTAGGAAAAAAATATGAAAACAAACAAATTCTTAAGGACATCACATTTTCTTATCCATACATCCTTAAATGAACATTTAGGTTATATGCATCACAATTAGGTTATATATAATACAGTATTGTATATTGCAACAATGTGGATGATTTTGGAGGAGATTATGATAGGTGAAATAAGTCTGACATAGAAAGATAAATACTGAATGATCTCACTTATATGTGGAATTTAAAAATGTCAAACTCATAGAATCAGAGAGTAGAACATCGGTTGCTGGGGTTAGGGGAATAGAGGAGATACTGGTCAAAGGGCACAAAAATTCAGTTATGAGATGAATAAGTTCTTAGGACCTAATACAGCATTGTGATTATAGTTAATAATACTGTATTGTATACTTGAAATTTGCTAGGAGAGTAAATCCTACATGTTTTCACCACATACACAAAATTAAAGGAGCTATGTGAGGGGATAGATGTGTTAATTAACTTGATTTGGGTAATTATTTTGAGATGTATATGTATATTACTAAATCCTCATGTTGTACACTTGAAAAAAAAAATTAATTTATTAACATTACATAGAAAAGGAAATAAATATATGATAATTTAATACATGCAAAAAAAAAAAAAAAACCACCCACATTTGGTAAAAATACTTAACTATTTAGAAAGAGGGAAAGGTCCCTAATAGGATAAATGATATCTGTGGTAAACTTAACACAAATATTGTTCTTAACTGTAATTTATGAAAATTTTTTTCCTCAGGTTTTGAAACAAGAGGATACCTGAACTAAATAAGTCTATGCAACTAAGGACTAGAGGTCTTAGCCAGTGTAATAAAGGGAAAAAATGTTTGAAGGCTGGAAAAAAAATTTTAAAAGGTATCTGTATTTGCAAAAGAGAAATTGTAGATATAGAAAAATCTGCAGATAGTACAAAATTTAATAAATGAATAGCAAGCTTGCTGGAAGCACAGTCAGTAAATAAGAATCAACTCTATTTTTCAATGCCAGTAGTAATAGAAAATATAATTTAGCATGGAAGCTATTTTCTGTTTTTAAAAATTTAACTTAATTTTGTTTTATTTTTTTATTTAAATTCAACTAATTATCATATAATGTATTATTAGTTCCAGAGGTAGAGGTCAGTGATTTATCAGTCTTATATAATATCCAGTGCTCATTACATCATGTGCCCTCCTTGATGTCCATCATCCAGTTACCCCATCCCCCAACCCCCACACCTTCAGCAACTCTCAGTTTGTTTCCTATGATTAAGATTCTCTCATGAACAGACATTTCTATAAAGAAGACATCCAAATGGCCAACAGACACATGAAAAAGTGCTCAATATCACTCAGCATCAGGGAAATATAAATCAAAACCACAGTGAGATACCACCTCACACCAGTCAGAATGGCGAGGATGCGGAGAAAGGCGAACCCTCCTACACTGTTGGTGGGAATGCAAGCTGGTGCAGCCACTCTGGAAAACAGTGTGGAGGTTCCTCAAAAAGTTGAAAATAGAGCTACATGACCCAGCAATCACACTACTGGGTATTTACCCTAAAGATACAAATGTAGTGATCCAAAGGGGCACGTGCACCCAAATATTTATAGCAGCAATGTCCACAATAGCCCAACTATGGAAAGAACCTAGATGTCCATCAACCAATGAATGGATAAAGAAGATGTGGTATATATATACAATGGAATACTATGCAGCCATCAAAAAACCCGAAATCTTGCCATCTGCAACGATGTGGATAGAACTAGAGGGTATTATGCTAAGCGAAATAAGTCAATCAGAAAAAGATAATTATCATATGATTGCTCTGATATGAGGAATTTGAGAGGCAGGGCAGGGGTTGTGGGGGGTAGGGTGAAAAAAAATGGAACAAGATGGTATCGTGAGGGAGATAAACCATAAGAGACTCTTAATCTCAGGAAACAAACTGAGGGTTGCTCGGGGGGAGTGGGAGAGGGGTAGAGTGACTGGGTTATGGACATTGGGGAGGGTATGTGCTATGGTGAGTGCTGTGAAGTGTGTAAGCCTGATGATTCACAGACCTGTACCCCTGGGGCAAATAATACATTATATGTTAATTTAAAAAAAAAGAGTCTCTTAGAGTTTGCCTCTCATGCGAGCTATTTTCAATGGCATGA
>CM052896.1:76826767-76889327 GCA_028534135.1 Potos flavus
AGGGAACCCTCTTACACTGTTGGTGGGAATGCAAGTTGGTGCAGCCACTTTGGAAAACAGTGTGGAGATTCCTCAAGAAATTAAAAATAGAGCTACCCTATGACCCTGCAATTGCACTACTGGGTATTTACTCCAAAGATGCAGATGCAGTACAAAGAAGGGCCACATGTACTCCAATGTTCATAGCAGCAATGGCCACAATTGCCAAACTGTGGAAAGAGCCAAGATGCCCTTCAACAGATGAATGGATAAATAAGATATGGTCCATATGTACAATGGAATATTATGCCTCCATCAGAAAGGATGAATACCCAACTTTTGTTTCAACATGGACAGGACTGGAAAGGATTATGCTGAGTGAAATAATTCAAGCAGAGAGGGTCAATTATCATATGGTTTCACTTACGTGTGGAGCATAAGGAAAAGCATGGAGGATATTGGGAGAAGGAAAGGAAGGGTGAATGGGGGGAAATCGGAGGGGGAGATGAACCATGAGAGACTGTGGACTCTGAGCAACAAACTGAAGGTTTTGGAGGGGAGAGGGGTGGAGGGTTGGGCGAGCCTGGTGGTGGGTATTGAGGAGGGCACGTACTGCATGGAGCACTGGGTGTGGTACATGAACAATGAATCTTGGAACACTGAAAAAATAAAATAAAAGTAATTAGGGGGAAAAAAAAAGAAAGAAAGAGCCATTTCCATTAACTGCAATACTTAATGCCCACAAGCCACTTGAGTACATCCCTCAACTGATAATTGGGGGTGGGGGCAAGCATTCTCATTTTATGGAGCAACTACTGCATAGGCAATTCAACTAAAATCTTCAGTGACACTAAAGCCAGTAGGTATGAGAATGTGACCACAATAGCTTCCTTTTGGGTCTCTTCTGCTTTAATACATAAAATCTTGGACTACAAGGCATAAGCCTGGACAAATGTATTTCTCTGCTTTTGGTGTGGCAGAGGAAGTAGTGGCCTTTGTTCTCAAACTCCCTGCCTGAACCACAGGTATCAGGGTGCTTGGCAAACCCAGATCAAAAGATAGGGATGAATATATTGAGAAAACTCATCCTCAAGATTTGCAGTAGAGCAGAAGCTGAAGGATCTACCCTCAAGGACTCCCATCCCATCACATGTGGTTAGACACAAAAATGTATCAAACTCTAGACATGCTTGGAAGTCCTAGAAAATGCCTGGAGTTCCTAGTAGTCAAGATGGGGGACTTGAAACATTTACGAATTGGGGTAACCTAGAAGATATGCTGAGGTCATAAGTAACCCTCAAATCTTAGTGTGTTAGTACAATCAAAGTTCATTTTTAGTTTATGCCGAGTTGGTTGAGTCTCTGAGCAATAATCCAGGATAGCTGTGCTCTTTGTGACAACTCAGCAATCCAGGTTAATGAAGTCCCCAACACTTTCTAGTTGCTCTATCTGGAACATATAGTCTCTCCAATCTATGTGGAAGAGAAAAGCAGTGCTGAAATATCTCCCTGTAGTAATTAAAGGCTTTGGCCCTGAAATAACCCATTACATTCATTCACAAAGCCTTTGCCAGTTCTAATCAGATGACACTGTTTAGCTTCAATGAGAAGTCATGGCTGAATAGTGGAACTATCTAAGGCAGAGGATCAAGCTGTGTGATATTGTAAATGTGACCTAATTTGTACTCAGGATGGTAGAGTTTAGAACTCTAATAGTAGGTATATCCTCCACACTAAAAAGATTGAAGGATGGGATGGGATAGAAATGATTTGATTGCTCTCAGTGTTCTTTCTCTACCAAATAGTTTTTTCTCCTGTCCACATACGTTAACATTTCTTACAATTTAAGATTATGACATTAATGATTCTGGTTTTATATCCACTGACCTACTCCTCATTATTGACACAGTAATAAAAATATATTTATGTCTAAAATGAACTGAGCTCTGGTGGACTCTTTGACAAAAAACAGAATTAGATTCTAGATGTTAACTTCCCTTCCCAACAAATATGATAGTTTCTTGTAAAGTTCAGAATTTTGTTGAGTTCTAGTAACTGTCACTTTAATACATAATAAACCAATGATCATTTTATATCCAACATTTCTATTACTTAGCTTTTTAATTTATTTTTATTAAGGCAGGGAAGGTGATATGAACTGGAAAACCTGGAACAATTTATGGTCAGCTTAAAGACACCTGCTGCCAAGACTTTTAAAGAGGGCGTATTTATTAACTTAATTTACTATTCCTGATTGTTTTTTGATATATCATCATTCTTCCTTTCTTCCTTGAGGGGGACATTTTTATGGAAGGTGTTACTGCACAGCTGTTATTTCCTCTCACTAATAATTAGCTCATTGTAAAATTCAATCTGTTGTTACTTTAAGCCTCACTATTTCCCTAAGTCAGCTGCCAAAAGCATTATATAACTTACTTATTCATGTTTATTTTTAAAAACGGTGTGGAAGTATATTCTACCTGATATCAGCACAATTCATTTTTATCTTTAATAAGTTTTATTTACATGTCTTTGGCCTCACTCTAACTCCTATCCTCATGGTACATCACATTCATCAGTATTTTGGGAGATTTTTTTAGTTTTGTCCTTCTAAATCTTAAATGTCTTCCTATACCTTCAGCTCTCTGCTCTCATCTGTTAAACATAGTGTGCAGGTGCACCTGGGTGGTTCAGTCGTTTAAGTGTCTGAATCAGGTCATGATCTCAGGGTCATGAGATTGAGTCCGGTGCCGGGCTCCATGTACAGTGCGCAACCTGCTTGAGATTCTCTCTCCCTCTCTCTCTGTCCCTCCCTGCCACTTGCACTCTGTCTCTATCTCTCTCTCTCTAAAATAAATAAATAAAATCTTAAAAACTAAAACAAAAACATAGAGTACAACCTGGATTGTAGGGAAAACCAGACATGAGAGAGAGGGCAGGACAGCATAGAATAAATACAATGTATCCAGGAGAAAAATGGCTTGGGATGTGACTGGGCATCAAGACATAGATACACTCATTCCACTATGCAAGAGAGGTAATAATGTGCTATTCACACTTCGTCCTTATTTCCAATACTCCAATCTTCTGATTAAAATTATTTCTCTCCCCATCACAAACATGCAGCTATAATATGGTAATATTTTATCAAAAGTGACAAACAGCTAATGATATTAAGTATCACAAGAGGATATATATGTATACATAGGATATGTGTGTATACACACTAGCACACATGCCCAGGCACACACATACCAAACACATAAACACCGTCCACACACACATTGTCAGACACCACGCACATAAAACCCATGCCTACAACATACCACATATCCATCTATATCACACAGGCACACAACACAAACCACATTCTACAAACTACTCACACACTCACATACATACCACCTGTCCTACCCTCACACACGACACTCAGTGCTCTGACTCCTGAAAACCACAAACTTTATATCACTGGCACAAGCATGTATAAAGTATCATAGTCCTTTAGGATTATTTCTTTGTTGAACATTTGTGTTAAAAAGAAAATTTTGTTGTTTCTTAATAACACCTATAAAGATAATTTACCTGTATGCCTTTGTTTTAAAAAATGGCTTTTCAATATTGTCTTTGGAATATACCAAGGGTACAATATTTATTTAAAAGAGTTTGTAAATAAAAAGTTAATTTTCTTTCCAACAGTTTTTATTCCTCAAAAAAAGCAATTAATTATTTCTAATATTGTCAGAAACATTACAATAAAGTGATGAAATCATTAAATTAGTTATTAACCTCATAAATGACCTTTATCAAAAAGCACTTTAGTATTAAGAATTATTGCAAAAATAAGAGTTTTAAGAGATAATTATTCCCAATATTAAGTTAAAACCATTAACCCCTATTATTAGATATTTGTCTCTGTAGGTTTATAAATACATAGTGATAAAAATGTAATCATGGACGTTTGGACATAGACATCTTTATTTCAAAGATGTTTATTGAAAGTATATTTTATCCCTACTACCTGACAAAAGAATAAGAAAATATTAGAAAAGAAAAAGATTGTGAGAGCCATGATCATTGAACCAACAATAGATTTTGCCCAACACTTACTATTTTTCTTCTTCCCTCTCTTGGGGGAGAAAAATGGTGGTGAGAGAGATGAAGAAGAGAAGACAGTAAGCAGGCTAGTGGGTATTAAGTCTGCTGGGATAGGGCACATGACAGATGTAATTATTTTTTTAAGGCATAAAAGGCTTAGACTAAATTAAGGCAGAAAAAAGGCCTAAATTTGAACCACCATGTCTCTCAGTGTATTATCTACCAAAGCTAAATGCTTGAAATTATAGAAAAGTATTAACTGATACAGCAGTTCCTCTGGCACAGATATTTGTGTTTGTACACATGTATACATGGACATGGGCATAGATAACTCCAAATACAAGTAGACAAACAAAGGAATATGATAAACATGGTCAAGGGAAGAGAGAATAACTTAAAGGATATTTTTCTTTTTTTGTATATTTTATTTATTCATTTGAGAGAGAGAGAGGGAGAGAGTGCACAAGCAGGGGGGGAGAGGCAGAGGGAGAGGGAGAAGCAGTCTCCCCGCTGAGCAGGGAGCCTGACGCGGGGCTCCATCCCAGGACCTAGAGATCATGACCCAAGCCGAACGAAGGCAGACACTTAAGCGTCTAAGCCACCCAAGCGCCCCAAAGATAATTTTCTAAGGCCATTCATGACTACAATTCTGGTTCCCTTCTACTGTGAAAAAAAAAATCTTGTTTTCTAAGTTTATGCAATATATACAACATATATATATTTTTCACTTTTACGTTCCTGACAAGGCATTCTTCTCTCTGGTGCCATATAGGAGGGCAAATCAGAATAGCACAATTAATCCTTATGATCAAAGAGATGAAGATGTCTATGATAATCCATTTTCCCAATCTCACGACAACCCCAGATATTATTGAATTTGTTGATAGAGGGGGAAAAAATGCCTGTGTTGTATAGTCTTCATGTTGTTTCTCTGAATATGTGATAATATGTGGATGGACTATGAATTTTCCATGCCTGCCAAATGTACTTGTAAGGAAAGTGGCCCCAATAATTCTATTTCAATTGCTGCCACTGTTTCCTCTCCATTCCTTGGTTAACTTTCTATTTCTTACACTATGTGCTTTGCTTATGAGTTGGAGCCCTTCCACCACAAAAGCTGCAGAGCTCTGTACTGGGTTATGTTGCACTGGCTGGAAAGTAAACGTATAAAAGCAGGGCACGAGAGATTCCTAAGTTCTGAAATGAAAGATGGGAACTCACAGAGACATATCACTCAGATTAGCACCAAATTAAACCAATGTAAATCTTACTTTTCAAAATATAAATGCAAGAAATTCAACGAGAAGGGCAAATCAGTCAGATCAAATTGCTGACTGAGCAACACTTCTCAAGCATCTGACTTACTTCTGGGAATTCATTATCTATCTCAGATATGGAAGAGCAGTAGACAAAGATAACTGCATGGTCAGTAGAGCAAATCCCTCTTCTAACTCAAATCACTATAGAGGTTTACAATAAATTACCAGCACTAAAAGTGGGGGGAAATAACTGCTATTGAAAAACAAACAAACAAACCCATTCACTAGAGACAGTCAGCATTCTGTAATAGGGCAGGATTTTGTTTCATTTGCACAATAATCTTAAGAGAACAGATTGATTGAGGTCAACTGATCATTGCATTGGAGAAAAGGAATTTTAAGTTTTATGTTTATGTTTTCTAGTTTATTTCCTTGGAGAGCTCGAATGGATACAGGGACTTGGGAATGAAGAAGGCATTTGGGAAGTTTTTCATAGGGCCATAAAATGAGGTAGGGACCTAGATAATGGGCCACCAGTAAAGATGAATGTGCCCAAGAAATTTTAGGAAAAGTCGTGAGGATGCTTATTCAAACTGGTTACTCTTCTATGCTCTAAATTCCTTTCATTATAGCAAAAATTTCACAAAATTTTTGTTATCATATAACACACTGTTTAATGGTGACTTGGAAGATGGCATACAATCCTTATTCACATCCAGGTAAAGGGAACCAGGAAGAATAAGAGAATTCAAAGTGATTGATAAATAAATCTGAAGTAAACTTGCAGAACAAAATGCAATAGGTAGTGAACAAGAGAGGGTAAGCATTTATAAAACAAGAATGTGTGGATTCTAGGAACCATTAAGGAAAGCCTGGGTTTTGAACAAGTCCATGGGATGAAAGCCCATGTTACTTTATATGCATATATTAAAAGAAAGGGCCAACACTAGAGGAATAGGGTAGATGGGTACTCACTGTTGGTCCTCTTATAAGAGACATGTATGCCATCCACTGAAATCCAACTCCAATTCTTGGCTTATAGCTAGAATTTTTTCAGCTTTCTTGGTAGTTACGTATGGCTATATGGAATTCTCTCTAATGGAATGTGGTTGGGAGTGATGTAAGCCAATTTCTGGCACATTAAAATCTAATATGTAGTGCCTCCATTTCTTTCCCCATTTGCCAGCTATGTGCAAATAATTACGTGTTCTTAGGGGATGACATAGCCACAAAATATAAGATGCTTTAGTTACCAAATCACCACATGAAGGAAAGCCATGCCTCTGTCTTGACCACTCAACTGATTGTATGTGTAAGAAACAAATCCCTATTATATTAAACCACTAAAATATTGGGAGACAAAGGGGGAAAAAAAAAAGAGAGAGAGAGAGAGACAAATCAAGAAACAGACTCTTAATTACACAGAACAAACTGATAGTTACCAGAGGGGAGGTGAGTAGAGGAATGGGTTAAATAGATGATGCTAATTAAGGAGTAGCCCTTGTTGTGATGAGCACCAGGTGATGTATGGAAGTGTTGAATCACTACATTGTTACATTGTACTAATATTACACTGTATATTAACTAACCGGAATTAAAATAAAATACTTAAAAACCTAAAAAAATGTATATTAAAAAAATAAATAATTAAATTATTGGGATCCATTATTTTTCTGAGTCCATCTCTCCTGGCTACCATGTACTACTTTGTTGGAAAGCTGAGAAAGAAGAGTGTTTACAGGGGTATAGGCATCTGACATATAGAAGGTTCCTCTGATTTTGTGGTTTTGACACATTTCCAGAAACCCTGTATATTCCTATTCTCCTTATTAATCCCAAAATAAATAACATGAGCCTTGTGCTTTCTTGAGAGGCTGAAGATAAAACTTCCATGACAAAAAAAAATCATGCAATCAAACTTAATAGGTAGAAAGGTAATTAAACATAATACATTGTAGTAAGGGCTCTGATAGAAAAAGTAAGCCTTAAGGAAGAGAAGAGTAGGAAATGAGAGAGAGGTGCTATAACAGATGAATCTGGAGGGCTTGAATGTAAAGGGCATTCCAGACAGTGGGTGATGCATGTGTGAAGGTCAAAAAGCAATAACAGAACAAGGTATTTTCCAAAAACATAAAGTAATTAAGAGCTTTAAGAATAGTATGTTCTGAAGCCAGAGAGAGATCCATCAGACTTCTCATGGGACCTAGGGATTACAGAACATGACTCAGAGTCTTGAAGGCTGTCATAGGCATTGGAGGGTTTTAAGCAAAGAAGTGATGCCGTTGCATTTTCTGTGTAAGAAAGATCACTTGTGACCATAAAGAAGGGTTAGATTAGAAGAGGAAGGACAAGATTGATGACAGAGAATGCCAATTAGGAGTTTGTTGCATTAATCCAGACAAGAAATAATGAGGCCTGAGCTATGCCATGGCACTGGGGATGGGAAAGAAGCAGTTTGGAGAGATGTTGAGGTGTTTTCAGTAATTGGATATATCAGATTTGAATGCCGGCAGCTTACTTTTTAGATGCTACCTTATTTACTTGCCAATACAATCTTCCCTGAGTCATTCCTAGGAGAAAAACATATCTGAGATGTAGTATCATTTGTGGCCAAGACAACTTCTACTGGTTTTAAAAACTAGATGGTGATAAATAATGGGATTAATTACTTCACTATGTTAGTGACACAAAACAAAGTTGCAGCTGGTATATAAAAGCTGTCATGTGTTCCCTTCAAAGAAATACAAAATAAAGGAAGTAAATTTGCTCTGAGAATTAAAACGGAGAATTTTCATAAAAGTAGTAAGACAAAGTCACCTTGAGGGGCGCCTGGGTGGCTCAGTGGGTTAAAGCCTCTGCCTTCGGCTTGGGTCATGGTCTCAGGGTCCTGGGATCGAGCCCCGCATCGGGCTTTCTGCTTGGCGGGGAGCCTGCTTCCCCCCCTCTCTCTGCCTGCCTCTCTGCCTACTTGTGATCTCTCCTCTCTGTCAAATAAATAAATAAAATCTTTAAAAAAAAAAAAAAGACAAAGTCACCTTGAAAAGACAGAAGTATGTCAAGCCGCCAAGATTTGACTGAAATCACACTATTTTGTTCTGTATACCTCTCGTAACAAAATCTGTGTTTTGGTTCTAAAACCAGTTACATGAGGCTGCTAAATATGAATTTACATCTAATGAGGCCCTCCATTCTCAATTTCACAGTTTTAGGTGTTTGATCTCTGGTTACACCCAAAGTTAGTTTAGGGAGGGTTGGTTTTATTTTTTGCCTAGTCTTCAGAATTTTCCATCCTGGTCACCCCAAATAAACATAAAATCTAAGTAAAGTCGACGTTTTTGTCATGTAAGCCTCAACTGAAAGATAAGTCCTAGAGACCCCACCAACCCACCAGAGATTGCTCCCTCAAAGTGCCTCCTTTTAAAGATATTATAAAGTGGCCAAATTTAGTCACATGGTAATGTTTATGGCCAGATCTTTCCCTTTGGAAGTTCAATAAGATAATGATATCTGTGAGACATCTGAGGACACAGCTAGCTTGTCTTTCCTTTTGGTTACCCTCTTCCATTTTTAACCTTCTTCAAAAGCCTTCACAATTTAATGAAAGTAATTCCCCTCTCATTTGTATATTGACAGTGTTTTAAATGTACCTCCTCCTCCTCTTCCTTCTTCTTTTCTTCTCTCTCTTTTTTTTTTTTTTTAGATTTTATTTATTTATTTGACAGAGAGAGAAAGAGAGCACAAGCATGGGGAACAGCAGAGGGAGAGGGAGAATCAGGCCCTCTGTTGAGCAGGGAGCCTGATGAAGGGCTCAGTCCTGCAACTCTGGGATCATGACCTGAGCTGAAGGTAGATGCTTAACCAACTGAGCCACACAGGTGCCCAAGTGTACCTCTTTCTGCCCCTTATAATGCAGATAATAACACAGAAGCAGGGAAGAACACTGCAAGAGAACACTTAATTTAAGTTGCTAAAATTATTTCGCCGTTATTTATTCACTGTATACACTGTATTACTGACAAGCTGCAAAGTACAGGCTACATGAGAGAAGTAAATTTATCAAGAGAAGAGCCTAAAGAGTGAGTGAGGCATTCTCTGTCACTAGTCCCAGGCTCCTGAAGTAGCATTGGCTCTAGTAAAAATGTAGAGCAGAAAGAGCGTTTGAATAACTCTGATTCTCATCAACTTAGAGAGCAATTATTCTTATTAAGACATTAGTACTAGGGGTGCCTGGGTGGCTCAGTCCGTTAAACATCCGACTGTTGATCTCAGCTCAGGTCTTGATCTCAGGGTAATGAGTTCAAGTCCCTCAGACATATCAGCACTAACTGCTAAGTATTGTGTTTATTTAAAAAAATAGCTTGAGGGGTGCCTGGGTGGCTCAGTCGTTTGGGCTTCTGACTCTTGGTCTAGGCTCAGGTCATGATCTTGGGGTTGTGGGATCGGCTGTCAGGCTCTGCACTGAGTGTGGAATCTGCTTGAGATTCTCTCTCTCCATCTTGCTCCCCCTCTGCTCTCCTCCACGCCCACTCTGCTCACAATCTCTCTCTCAAATAAATGGATAAAATATTTAAAATTAAATTAAATTAAAAATAGCTTGAATTATCAAATATAAACTAGAAAAGGATGATCTATAGTTATCACTCAAAAATCTGACTGATAAGAAATTTATGACTCTTAACACAGCAGGCTATATTAAACCCAGGGAAAGACACAATTCAACCACTCACTGAATGAAAAACATAGTTCTATGTTTATGGTGTGTATTAACTTCCTATTGCTGCTACAACAAATAACCACAAATTTAGTGACTAAAAACAGGACAAATTGATTATCATATATTCGGGAGTGCAGAAGTACAAAATTGGTCTTGCTTGGTTAAAAGTAAACTACCAGCAGAACTGTGTTCCTTGTGGAGGCTTTACAGGAGAATTGGATTCCTTATCTCTTCCAGCTTCTAGAAACTGTGCACTGCATTTGGCTTAAGGTCCCCTCACCAGGATCACTGCATCTCTCCAAACTGCTTTCATCATCACATCTCTTTCTCTTAGTCTCCTGCCTCTGTGAAGACCGTCATGATTATAGGGAGCCCATCTCGGTAAGTTAGGATAAAGTCCCCTCAAGATCCTTCACTTAGTCATATCTGAAAAATTCCCTTTCGTCATGGAAAGTAACATTCATAGGTCCTGAAGACAAGACCTGGGCATTTTTGGAGGACTGTTATTTAACAAGCCACAGAGACTACACTGCGTGCCTAGTTAAATACTACCCAGTAAAAAATGGACTTCTTGTTATTCTTTGATAAAAATAAATGCTATGGTCGTAATCACAAGTCTCAGATGATGGCCCTTTTCCAAAATTATTAAGATTAAATTTATGCATTTGTCAGAGGAAACTCCAGAGTTAGTTTCCAGTCTGTCTCCATACTTGAACAAAATTTAATGATAAAAAAGGGAGATGACTTCATTCTAAAAAATGCTCGATTTGTCATCCCTTGGTTTGAATGATAAGCAAATTGTAAGTTTAGGTTACAAATGTCACAAGATACTATATCATTCCAGGTTCAGTTTAGAATAAGATGGACAGTTTGGGGGAAATATTCTGTTTTTTAAATTATTAAAGGAAATTATACACACACGGATGTTTTTGAATGGAATATGGACATGTTCTAAAATGCCTGCTCCCGTGCATCTGCAACAAGTCACCTAAGCTGTATGATGCCAGTGGCCAATTCAGGTAAATGATGGCCTCTAGCCATGAACATATTTTAAGATGGCCTTTCTCAGTATCCCTTTTTCTTGTATTTTTACATTCATTTTCCCTAAATAAAACACTAAAAGATAGTCTCCTGAGATATTGTCTTGACTATGCCAGCTGAGGGAAATGATGTGAGTTTAGCCAAATTAATTTGACATGGGATTGAATAAATACAACAATTAAGTGAGTGAAAATAACAAACTTATTGTGTTCATCTAGAAACATAAAAGTTTAAAAATAAAATCAAGATCAAAGGTTAAAATATTATATTCCAGAATTGCATTTTGTAGGGGTTAGTGTAATTGTTAATAAATATTCTCTTTTCCCTATCAATTATATTTTTAATTTTGACAGTCATCTCGCAAATATGACTCTCAGCCTTGAGAATAATTCTTTTTTTTTACATGACAGAATGGTATTTACACAAATTGATCATTTTTCTTTGAAAATAACTAGAAAAATATAGGAGTGACCTTGTATTACCAACTTCATATAAAAATCAACAAAAAGAAAACGAGAAACAACAAGAAAAAATAAAATGAAAAAATAAAAATGAAAATAATAGGGGTGCTTGGGTGGCTCAGTTGGGCTTTCAGCTCAGGTCATGATCTCAGGGTCCTTGCTCAGTGGGGAGCCTGCTTCTCCTTCTGCCCCTCCCCCTGCTTGTTCTCTCTCTCTAACAAAAAAATAAAAATAACAATAATAAAATAAAATACCACAAAACTCCAGATTTCTTTTAAAATTTATTCAAAAAACACCCCTAAGGAATTAAATGCTGGTTTTATGTCCTTTACATTGAAGGATAAGAAAAAAAGTTATACTCACTTTTTGCTTTTAATATAGGTATACATTTAAAGATATTTCTACTGTATTAATAATTGTTTAAGACATCATACCACAGCCAATGTCTATCTATTCTTAAGTTACTATTCTAGAGCCTCAGTGTTCTTAGCACATTGGCTTCACCAACACAATTAAATGTTCAATATTTAACTAACGTGTATTGAGATATCACTATGTGCTAGTCAGTGTGTTATCATTTTACCTGTATTGATATTACACTTAATACTCCCAGGCACACACCTAACAAAGCTGTGATTCAAATGCAAATCAGACTGGCAATATCCCAGGCTCTTAACTAATTTTTGTGTTATGTATTTTCTGGTTAGCTAACTAGCCAAAATGTGCAATAATGGGCTATAAATAAATCATCACAGGAGCAATTCTTTTAATTTTTTTGTGGAATTGTTTCTCTCAAATAATAAAATTATTTCCTCATAGTAAACAACTATACTGCTTACTATATTTCAGAGAATAGACTTCTGGGTACAGTGTTTGAGTTGACATTGCTCAGATGCACTGCTTAGATGGTACTCAGTCCATATCAATATGCTGAGTCAGGATTTCCAGGACACCAACCCTCCTTTTTTTTTAATTCAAGAAATAGGTTCATGAGATTGCTAACCAAAGACCAAATGGAATATAATTAATTACATAAGACCTGGTGAGGAAAATTTTATTGTGGTAATTCGATATATTTGATATGGTTTTAATGTTTTATTTTCCAGATTTGTAAGAAAGCCCTTTCTGTTCATTCTTAAGCTATTTTTTTGACTCATGAGAACTTATTAGATTCTGGGTTTTTTTTTTTTTAAATATTTATTTATTTATATATTTATTTGAGAGAGAGAACATGTGATCAGGGGGAGGGGCAGACGGGGAGAGAGAGAGAATCTCAAGCAGACTCCCCACTGGGTGAAGCGGGGCTCCATCCCACGACCTCGAGATCATGACCTGAGTGGAAACCAAGAGTCTGCCACTTAACTGACAGTACCTAGGAGCCCCTAGATTCTGCTTTTATACACTACAATGAAATATTTTAAAATTGTATTCAATTCTCCAAAATTTAAAACCTTTTAAGTATTTACTTTTCATGCAATATAGTTATTTACATACATTCAATAAAAATGTTTTCCTTTCACCAGAATTTTTTAAATTTTAAAAAATTTTAAAAGTAATACAAGATAGACTTGACCTGGAATGTCATATTTGAGAATTATGCTCCTTCAATCATGTATGCATGATAAGTCACTTTCAAGTAATTTAGTTGACTCTACTTATAGACTTTAGAAGAGAGTAATTTACTGATAAGCAGGTAAAATGTGGCAGAGCCCATATGTTGGGCTTATTTCCGAGCCTCGGGAAATCAAATCATAGGGGCTTTAGCTGTACAATCTGGGATTCCTTATGAGAACTTTCAGAGAGGGGTTAATTTTGTGGTCTTAGTAATTGTCCAATACTGTATGGCTCTAGATTTCACAAAGCAAACTTAAAGAGGCCCTATATGGTAAATTGACACTCTTTCTAAATCTGTGTAATTAATCAGGCCAAATCTAATGTGACAGGACTTATTTTGTGATCAAGAGTCACTTCTTTTGAGATTATTATAATCACAAAATGGGGATTGGGTGGGTGTGAAAGACATTGAAAAATGTAAAGTACGGCGAGTGGAATACTAACCAGACCACCTTTTCATTATCTCTGCATATCACTGTCGTCAGCTACTTCATGACTGTATAAATTAGAACAAACTGATAATAATGCAGATTATTTTTGATTACAGAACTTCAAATTTATTGTGTCCTGTGGAATACCATTGATTATTGCCTTGTGGATATCCATTTTGCATGTGTTTGTGAATGCATTCCAGAATTTCTTATTCTCAATATATACTTCTGCTCTGAATTCTCCTTTGTATCAGCTGTGTGTACTATATTATCACCTCTTTTCATTAAGGGAATAATACTAAGTTAATAATAATAAGTTAAACAAAATCTTTAGTACATGTTCACTTTATGTGAACTCAAGAACCACAATTATATCCCTTTTTAACAATATTTCTTTAACACAATAAATGCATCCAAATAAAAATTATAAATTGGACTTTATATTTAAAATATGATTTAGTTAAGGATAATCACCTTATTGTTATAAAACTTCCATTTTGCTCAAACACAGAGAATAAACTCATATTGAGGATGTATAGCCTATGTAATGAATAATCCTTAGTGTTTCAAAAAACAATCACTTTTACCAAAAAAAAAAAACAAAAACAAAACAAGCCTCAAAGATCAGATGGATGAAAGTATCTGTTGGGGTGATATAATCTTTACTATCAAGAGAATTCTCTCTTGATTGGAATAAAACAAACCTGTAAATACAAACAGGCAAAGGAAAACCCTGATTTTTTTTTTTTTCATTTTCTGTTTTTACCTGAAGAGGCAGATCAGGCCAGAAAGTCTGAAAGGGTAATTAGAAGATCATTCTACTCACTACAAAGCCTGAGTTTCTCTGGAATTACAGCAAAGATGCTTAGAGGTTTCCAGAGCTAATTAAAAATGCTAAGAAGCAAATTAACACTTTCTCCCTAATAAACTGCAAACACACAGTTAAGTCCTTTTAATAATGCTCCAAAGCCTCCCAAACAGATTGAAGTAGAGAAGTCAAAATAAAGGCAAAATGCTTGGGGTATTTGGATGACCTAAGACTGAATGGGAGAAAGTTCAATTTCCATCCAGAGTGAGAATACAGAGTTTGAGTAGAACAAAGAGACGTTAATAAAATAAAAATGTAGTAACCTATTCTTCCTTTTGGTATTTGTTCAATACCATTTTGATTTGCATTCTTATAGTTCCTTTCACTGTTACTATAAATACTGATTTGTCATTTTCTCCATCTATGTCATATCTCTCTTATTTTCTGTTCGTTTTCTAGCATCTAGCACAGTACAAGACCAGAGCAAAGCTTCATTTTTTTTAAACAAGTGAAGGGATGAATAAGTTAAAGAATGAATGGGTTTCTAAAGAAAAATGTGTGGCAAAACAGAATATGAAGAAGATATTTATGATTTCGTTACAGATAAAATATTTTAATTTATAATAATTATCATTTGTATAAAAATGAGTTTATAGGTCTCATTTTTCTGTCACCTACTTTTCAGAATCATGTTTTCTTTTTTAAATAATATGCAGGTCACAATCTTCTCCCATCCCCAAATCCCCAATGGGCTCTTAAATCAGTTAAGCTAACTTTGCAACTCCGCCCTTCACCAATGAGTCCCTGACTTCCCCAACTCATCTCTCGCCTTGCTCACTTACTTGGCTTCAGTCACAGTAGACACACTCTGTGTGTCTCGGGGTCATAACAGACTCTTTCTTACCCCAAAGTCTTTGATTTTGCTCTCTCTTCCACATAGAATTATGCCCTGAGTTTATCTGGAACCCTGATCAAATACCAATTTATTGGAAAGATTCTTCCCAAGCATAGTATCTATAAAAGGTTCACTCTCCTTTTCAGCTACTGTTTATCTTGCTTTACATTTCTTCATAGCACTAATCCACCACCTAAAATTATTTCACATATTTGTGTGGTTACTCTCTCCTCTTGCCAAAAATAAGCCCTCAGTTTGAGCCATTAACCTCTTTATTTCCCAGGGTATAGAACATTCCTAAAAAGTACTACATATACAATATGTATTTGCTGAGTTAATTAACATTTATATGTAGATATATAAATGTATACTTTACAAATAACAGTGTTTATAGATGGTGAGATTCAACATTATAAAGGACAAATTAACTTCCAAGTTTTGTGTGGCAGTTAGGAGTTAGTTGACTTATCAAACTAATTTGTAAATTCAGTGTAATTCCACCACACACATGCAAACACACACACAAAAAAGATTTTTTTTTTTAGTTTGTCAACTGATTCTAAATTTTATTTAGAAGATTACATGTACATAAATAGTTAAAACAATTTTGAAAAAAAAAAGAACAGAATGGATGAATAATTCTATCACATGTCAAATGTTTTATATTTAATTTTATCAAATTTAAACTGATTACATAAGTTTGATATTGGTGCGGAAATAGAATAGTAGATATTGAAGCAGAATACAAGGTCCAGAAAAGACTATAGCCAGAGTGAGACAAACTTGGAGGTTTGGAGGTACAGTCCCCACAAGACTGTCCTCACTTCTGACATCAACTACCAGTTTGGGGGTTTCCCAAAACTACTCTCCTGTTAAGTAATTTGTTAAGTACTTTTCTGGAAATGTTAAGTAATTTGCTGGAAGATTTCAGAAAACATACTGAAAGCCATTATATTCATGGTTACAGGGTTTATCACAGGGAAAGGGTACAAATAAGGACCAGCCAAAGAAAGATGCATAGAACAGAGTCCAGGAGGTGGTCTATATACGGAGCTTGAGGTCCTTTCCATGTGAGGTCATGGATGTGTGACAATACTAACAAAGTATTATCAACCAGGAAGTTCACATAAGCATGTGTGTCTGGCTTATGTTGGCCCTGTTGATTAATTGATTGCCCATTGGTTAAAATCAGTGTCCAGCAGCACCTCTCCCCAGTGGTTTGGGTTCATATCAGATGGGGATTCAATATCTCATTGGCATAAACTATCAGGTGTGGTCAGAGCAGTCCATCATAAATAAAAACCAAAAAATGAAACCTATTCTAATCACTCCAATTCCTATCACTAACCTACAGTTACCTTCAAGAAGCCCAGGACCAAAGCTAAAACTCCTTTTGCTCAAGGCTAAATTCTTCACTACACAGATGTGTGTATTTGTGGATAATTGGTATAGGACAGGTTGATATCATATGTGGGAAAACTGATATATAGTACATTATGTTTTTTGAAATTGACTTTCCTTAGGGGAAACACGAATAAAACTAGATCACTATCTCCAGCACTAAAAGTAAATTCCAGATGGATCAAAGACCTAAATGTGAAAAACAAATTTTATAACAATTAAAGAAAATAAAGTAAAACAATGTTATGACCCTTGGGGTAGAGAAATTTTCCTAATGAAGAAAAAGAAAGCACAGGGGGCACCTGGCTGGTTCAGTCAGCAGAGCATGCAACTCTCGATCTTAGAGTCGTGAGTTCAAGCCCCATGTTGGAGGTAGAATTTACTTAAAAAAATAAATAAAATAAAAATTTTTTAAAAAGAAAAAGAAAGCACATACCATAAAGGAAACAATAGATAAATTGAGCAATGAGAAAGTTTAAAACCTCTGTACAGAAAAGACTCCTAAAAATGTTGAAAAGCAACAGTCTAGGAAAACATATTTGCTCATAGAGGTGAGATCAATTTTCAGAACCTCTATACATCCATCAATGAGGAACAAAACAATAAACACAGTAGAAAAGTAGGTAAAGGATATAGATAAGGGATTTACATGAGAAGAAATGTGAATAACTCCTGATTTTAAATAAATATATTTATAAACCAAATTATAATTAACACTTACCTTCAGTTTATTTAACTCTATTTTTGTCAAGAAAAGAGCACCAGAACCTACCCCCATTTCCAAAACCCTCACTGTAACAGAAAGATGATACCTTTTCTTTCAGCCTGTTGCCCTCCAGATCCTTTCAATAGTCTACAGCTCAAACCCGTAGCCTAATTAGCTGACAGTTTAAGTTCAACTTTATGGGTTAATTAGCTGGTGGTTGAAATTACTTACTGACTTCTACTCCAACGAAAATCATCATAGATATCTGTGTTCCCTGGCAAAAAGTAATTTCACAAGGACAATTTCAGAAAAGAACCACCGCTCAGTCTGATGGTTTTAGAAGTGAATTTCTGAGTATAATGCAAATTTCTGCAAAGGTGTTAATCTAGTCTTTTCTAACAGTCTATTGGAATATCATCTGAATAGTGAAAGTAGGGGGAAAAATCTTCATTTGTTCTAGAAAATGGCAATAGATAGCAACCACTTCCTGGAAAAATAAAATAATTTGAGCTATATGTATTTTTTAATTGACTCTAATGAAGGAAGGGCAATTTGAATATAACTTTCTGTCAGTGAAGGAATAGCTTGCCTATGTGTTAAATGGCAGAAAACATAGCTTCACAAAATCTCAATAATTCTCCCCAACCTGAAAAACAAAGACAAACGTGGGGCAGCCAAAAGGTGCATTTGGGTAGAACCAGCTACTCTAGGAAGGGCATCATAGGTTAAAGGACACTGGTTTAGATGGATGTGCCAAACAGAAAACATTACTATTACTGACTTCTAGCAAGGGAGGTTACGTTAGGCAAAATGAAAGCATCACCCCATTGAACTGCTGGTTACCACTTGAAATTGAGAAGATTTCTTTATTGCAACACTCAAGCTAAGTGATGTGGCTTCCCCTACGTGAGTGCCATTTCTTTTCCGCTTGGGCTGCTTTTAGTGCTGAACCATCAAAGTCACCTAATGACAAATCTAAACTCTTGTCTCCGTCACTGTAGTCTCTTCTCCCTCACTGATTAGGATTTACAAACTTATTCCAGTGCCAGATAAGCCGAGTCTGTCCATTGCAAGGATGAGCAGGAAAATACACATAAATTTAAGGTGTTTATATGAATAATTAGAAATTGCTTTCTTATGTAATAGAATTATTGCATAGTGGTAGGAAAGCTAGTATAAGACTTTTAACTTGTGATCTCAAAAAGATAACAAGGCATGTCATCTATGGTACTAGAATTTTGTTAAGGACCCAGAAAGCAATTGCTAAATTGCTAAAGTTAGAAAAGTTATTTTTCATGTTGGCAACATTCATTGGTGAATCTCAACATGTCCTGTTGTGAATTTTTAATTTCAAGGGTTTAAAAAAATCTTATAGAGAGCCAGAACAACAAAAACAAAACAAGAAAACATTTTGTCTTCATTCTTCTCAACAAGTATAAAGGTCATAACAAAGAAGAGTATATATTAATATAAATAACATTTATAGTAACTCTCAGCCTCTGCTATCTCTGGGAATAAGTGCTACTCAGAAGGCTAAGACTCAAAAACCTTATGTTCAGCAAATTGCCCTTCTATACGAGCACAAGAAAAGATACACACACACACACACACGTATATATTAGAAAATAAACTTTCCATGCAGACTTGCCAGTAGAAAAAAATGCTTAAAGATGTATTCCTTTTAATGAGATATACAATTCAAGAATGGAGAAATCAGGAAACAAAAGTAGTGGTGATTAAAAAAAAGAATATTAAAAAAACAATAAAACAGGATGAATTCTAAAATAATCATTGTTAAATTTCAATATCAATATCAAGACAATTTCTTTGAGAAAAATTGTGGTCAAAATTAGTAAAATCATTCTGCGTCTGAAAGTTAAGATAATATTTTTAATAGGAAAATTAAACAGAAGAAAAGAAGGAAGGGAAATTGTGTTGAATTTGTAATGTCAGAATGGATACTATTTCAAACTTTATAGTGAAAATTAGAAAAAATTAGAAAATTAAAAAATTAGAAAAATTATTTAAAATTCAGACTTAAAATACTGGTAAGACTAGTATTTTAACTAACTAGTATTTTAAGTCTGAATTTTAAATAATAACGGATAGGTTAAAAATAGGCTGTGCCTGCAAAAAACCTGAGTTTTAAAGTATTTACTTTCTCATCTTCAGAAATTTAAGTTCTTTAGCAATCAAGGAAAAACATTGTCCCAGTTCAATTTCTGTTGACTTTCCTTATATTTCTTAGCCTGCTCCTCTCCTCAGACAAGGATCTTTTTCTTCTTATTTTGATTCAGAGGCCCAGCAAGGATGATTTAGTTTGACTTACTGTATGTGTTTTCACCTGCAAGATGGATTTATTTTTATTTAGACATGCTCATGGGTTCATTTTGTGAAAATTTAAAGTACATTAATTCTAAGTACCCTGGGGAAGAACTAAAACATTTGTAGTTATTTATTCAAATGCCAAAGGCAATTATTGATAAGTGGGAAGTCTGGCCTCAAAGAAGAATATATTCATTTAAAGTAGTAATATTGAAGAAACTTACTTAGAAATTTAACTTGGTGTGTGCATGTGTGGATACATGTGTGCGTGCCTTTGAGTTCATAATGAGATTTTATGATGTGAAAAACTAAGAATAATAGAACAGGATAGAACAGGACACTACCAGAAGAGGACCCAGGGGACAACCTGAGTACCAAAATATTCCTCCCTGTCCCCATTATGAGGCAGCATCTTACCTCTCATGATCACCAAACTCAATTGTCTCAGACAGTATAACTCCTTTCTGTGATTGATGGTTCACTCCCACAGAAACCCTACATGAACAGACAGAAGCTAAGGCCTTAATTTTAGTGCGATTCTTATTTTCTCTTCTCACACCTGGGCAAATTATCACCCCTTTGGAACCCAGCTCCACTAGAGTCATGAGCACAAAGTTTCAGGGTTAGGAATACAAATCACCTATGCTGGTTTTTGGAGGTAATGG
Organism: Potos flavus; assembly: GCA_028534135.1. NCBI lineage: Eukaryota > Metazoa > Chordata > Mammalia > Carnivora > Procyonidae > Potos > Potos flavus. The sequence continues at coordinate 76,847,161 of CM052896.1, forward strand.
TGCATAGGGAAATTCCTACTTCTACCAGCTGCTTTCCAGACCCATGTAATCTACTTAGGGACACAACAACATAAAATGACCACTGCATCTTGAAGGATACACTACGTCTTGAAGGATAATGCCCCATTCTCACAGCAAGCTGGCACCTCAGCTACATCTAAAGGAGGTTGTTGGGCTGCACTGTTTGGTGGTAGTTTCAGAGTTGTGTAGTATATGATAGAACCACTGTTTCCCATGGTCATTTCCTCTGCCACAATGGAGAGAAATATCCATTTCTACTTGGCTTTTTTCTATTGCATTTGTATTTACTCGACTGGTTAAAGAATCAATGTGATGACTCTGCCAAACGCTAAGTATGTCCATTGCAATTATACCATGGTGACCTGGAAGAACACCTGGTGTGCCAAAAATACAATGGACCTTTTTAGATGGACTTCTATTAGAACTCCAATATTACCTGGGTAATATTACCCTTGGGTAGCATGGGGCTATGATTATACTAATTACCTGTGAATCGGTATCAGCTCAGATAACCTTTAAAAACCTAGGTCCTTTCTTTTCCATCTTTTCCTGTATATTCTGTACATACAGGAAAGACAAAGAATGCATGAGTCAAAGGCTGCAGTAAGCTTTCTGTGTGTGTGTGTGTGCGCGTGTGTGTGTGTTTATACATATGTGTATATATACTATATATATATGATCAATAACACATAAATGTATATATATGCATGTAGATGGATAAATATAGAAAGATATCAGTATATAAATGTAGAGAGATACAAGTACAGACATCTTTGCTGGATGCCCATATATTCTGCCCCTTGGGTACCTAATTCTCTTAACCAGCTCCGAGGATCCCATTGGTAGGGCTCCCTTGCTACCATTCAACCTTGCTACTTATGTATTAAGGTAACTACACTTAACGTTGCTTATAACAGTTAAGTGCTTCCACTAAGCTGCATGATTCTGAAATCCTATTATCTGTATTGTTACTAGAAAACCCAATTATTTAATAGCTTTTCCTACCATCACCTTGACCTACAGAGGGCAACAACTAATAAGCTTCTCAATAACGTGCGCGCCTCTCCTTATTGACTTGGTAAATGGACTATCCTTCAGCCCTCTTATGGAATATAATCAGTTGGGCAGTTTGGGGTCCTGTAGAATATACCCATTCTAGCATGCTTACTTCTCCGATTATTTTACCTCTTCCTTTCAAGACTGTCATAGCAGTTCTGGCATCATTTAATGTGTGCCTTCACTTTTATAAAGTCTCCAAGATCCATCTAAGGGTGTATTAAACAATCTGGATCCTTTCCAGAATTTCAATCTTATATCACAGGAAAGAACCCCATATGAATAAACTCATAATTTGGGGAAAAATCTCAACATCATCCAGCTGGGATTATTAACAAACTCCTCCATATCTAACTTTCTTTTACTGATTGATTGATTGATTGTTTGATTCAGGCCTCTTAAAATCCTTATTCAGATTCTCAGACATATTCTCATAGTCCCTGCTGGTAATGTTTGCTAGATCCTACAGTTTATTTAGCATATAATGCTCTTTTTTTTTAAACCAGGTCTAGAAATACTCTCTTTGAGTTCTGCTAAGATTTGCCCCAAATATGCAAATCTGAGTTCAAGGTTCTTAATTGCATATATCCAGGATCCTCATCCCAAACTGCACATCAGTCCACAGTCGTCTTAGGTCTCTGATTTACCTAATCTAAATAATAAACTCCTTTGAAATTCTGCCACTCCTAAAATTAATATTCAGCTCTGTCTGCTGTGCAGATGCTGGAGAGTAGTCTCTTGCAATGCTGCCAAGAAAGCCCTCTCACTCTCACACTGCCCAGGAAAACATGTAAACTAAAATAATGTGCCTCATCTAATAACAGAATATGAGTAAAAATTAAAGTGCTGATACCTTTTATTATTGACACAGACGTAGGCAAAAGGAACTAATGTGTCTTGCTGCTATAATTATAAATTGAGAATGTAAATTGGTATATTCACATTCTTTTGAATAGAAATATGGGACAAATTAATGTGACAAATCAGATTATTGTTTAGCAAATATTTATCCTCCTTTCCCCTCCAACTTCCATAGAAGGAGTACATTTCACCATAACTTTGATACTGGGCATGGCTAATGATTTTCTATAGTCGCTGAGAAGTTAGCAAATGTGAGATGAGCAGAGACTTCAAATGTGTGTGTTCTTTTCTCTTTCTATAAGAAGAGCATGTCTAAGGCAGCGGCTGGAGCAAGGAGGTTAAAAGAGAGGAGTCTCACCCAAGCCTCATCTTAGAGCAAAATCCAGCCAAATGTGGCCTAGCCCAGCTGAACAGCAACCAACTGGCAAACATATAAGTGAAAAATGCATGTCTTCCGTTACAGGCCACTGAATCCTGCAATGATTTGTTACACATCATTATTATGTAAATGAGTGATTAATATGACTTCTTAAGTGGAAGATGTACATAACTCTATGATCTGGGAATTCCACTTCTATCTATCCTGGACAAATTCACCCATGTGCGTGTGAGGAAACTTGTAAAATGATGTCCCTGGTAGTACTGCTTGTTCTGCCTCACTTGACTCGCCTACAAGTTTAATGTTTTTTATGCCACATCGCCCTTTGAAACATGTGAGCCAGCCAGCATGAGCCGAGAAGGGTTTGTCATTTTTCTCATCCTAGGTAACATGATAATTAATTTCTTTGGCTTTCAGCATCACAACAATACTATCCACTACACTTTTTAAAACTTGATTGCCATCTCATAAATCCATATATTCAGCTACATTTCAATTGTTTTCTATAGCTTTATTACACATTACGCATGTTACTTTGGCACTTTCTAAAGTGGTCTCATGTATAGTCAGTAAATATCCTCTTCCCTTTTCTTGAATATACCATACTTTTGATTCATTAACATTGAACTCCTGGTCAACAGCACTATAACCCATGCCTGAACGGCACATTACAGCCTTCTTACACTTGAGAACACTAGAGAGCACTTCAGTACTACACTTGTGAGCCATTTTAAACAGGAAACTCACCAAAAATGTAAAAAGGAACAGAGATGTAAACAATGTGGCACTATATGGTAAGTGCTGTGAAATGTGTAGCCTGAGGATCCACAGACATGTACCCTGGGGCAAATAATACATTATGTGTTAATTAAAAAATAAAAAAATAATTTAAAAAAAATGTGGTACTAAATAAATTGCAAAAAGGCTAGTTATTTATAGTATGAGAGCTGCAACAAAAAGGCTGAGCATCGCCTTGTTCAACCTCAGCTAGAAACAGGTGCATTGAGCAACTCGAATTTTCTGTGCCCCTGTGCAAGCCTGTGAATGACCACGAAAAGTGCTGTGAGTATTTGCTTTGGCAATACAAATATATTTTAGCTAGTGGGCAAATTTGCAAAGACATACCCCATGAAGAATGAGGATCAACTAAATTTAGTTTAAGTATCAACATGGATGGAATTGGAGGTATTATGCTAAGTGAAATAACTCAATCAGAGAAAAACAATTATCATATGGTTTCACTCGTATGTGGAATATAAGAAATAGTGCAGAGGATCATAGGGGAAGGGAGGGAAAACTGAATGGGAAGAAATCAGAGAAGGAGACTCTGGGTTCTGGGAAACAAACTGAGGGTTGTGGAAAAGGAGGTGGGTGAGGGGTTGGGGTTACTTAGTGATAGGCATTAAAGAGGGCACGTGATATGATGAGCATTGGGTGTTATATGCAACTAATGAATCATTGAACACTGCATCAAAAACTAATGGTGTACTCTATGTTGGCTAATTGAATTTAAATTAAAAAAGAAAAAAAGAAGTTGATACTACTGGAAAAAAATTTTAAAAAAGAATAGTTTTCTTTAATTGACCTTTTAAATAGTGACATCTGCTTATATTGTAAATAATAATCTTATGAGATTTTAATTTGGTCAATTATAAAGATATTGTTCAAGTTGTTTATTCATTATGTCATTATCATACTATGCATTCATTTCTACCAAGAGAAATGATCATGCCACCTAGTGATGTTCTATTTTCTCAAAAATTTGTTTATCTCATAAATGTAATAAATTGTGTAAATTATAGTTTCTCTTTTTTCAAATTGCTTGCAGGTTGTGACACATGTATGCTTTACTTACAGATCATGTATATCATTTTTGTAAATATCTTACATTATCCTTAGTTCCATTTCACTACTATCTTGTTTTGGCCTGCTTTTAATTTATGGTACAAGTATGTAGCATTATAAGCTATCTGACATCTTCTCTAGAACAAGCAGACAGAAAATACACAAGGAAGCACTATCTCATTTAATCCTAACTATGACTTTTTTTTTTTTTAAGATTTTATGTCTTTATTTGACAGAGAGAGATCAGAAGTAGGCAGAGAGGCAGGCAGAGAGAGAAGGGGAAGCAGGCTCCCCGCTGAGCAGAGGGCCCGATGCAGGGCTTGATCCCAGGACCCTGAGTTCATGACCTGAGCCGAAGGCAGAGGCTTTAACCCACTGAGCCACCCAGGCGCCCCCTTAACTATGACTTTTTAAATTCATTATTTACTCTTTCCAGAGAAAAGACAAATTACAGGTAAAGACAATCAAAACATAAGTAAAGAACCTAAAATTTAAACATATACTGAGCTCCAGACTTTTTCCACTTTATCATGTTGTTTCCCTTTGGAGTTGAGGTGGGAGTAGAACAATCTTATTCTAAAGTCTAGATCAAATTAAGTTAAAAGTTGAAACAGGATTGAGGATAAGGTCTAAAACCTTGACTTGACAGAGTCTCATTTTTATGTCTAACAATGTTGAAGAGGTTAGTATATGTATACGTAGCTCTAAAAGCCTTTAAGAAAACTGTGAATTGGTATATTTAAAAAAATTGCAAACCAGGTGCACCTGGGTGGCTCAGTCAGTTGAGCATGGACTCTTGGTTTTGGTTCAGGCCATGATCTCATGGGTCATGGAATTGATCTCTAGGTTGGGCTCCATGCTCAACAGGGATTCTGCTTGAAGGTCTCCTTCTTCCTCTGCCCCTCCCCCTGCTCATGAGCACACATGCACACTCTCTTTCTCTCTCTTTAAAAAAAAGAAATCTTTAAAAAAATTGCAAACCACTCCAAAAGTTCATGACATGCAACAATTTTTAATATTGCTGAAGCTGCTGAAATAAATGAGTCATTAGGCTAATATGACATAGAAGCCTGCAGCTGGAGGGGAAGCCTGGCCTGCCATGCAGTATCCAGTTTTCCATCCAGTCTCCTTGCTCTCTCTGGTCTTTATGTTGTCAGTCATTCGTGAAAATAGAAATAAAATCTTATGTTTATAGGCTAAAAAGAGAACACTTAAGAATGTCTTGCATATAAAGAGGTCTAAAATGGTTGTTATCTAGAAGAAAATTTTGAATAAAGAATAGAATAGTAAATTCTGAAAGGGTCCAGATCTATGACATTCAAAATTATTGTATGTATGCACTCAATACAAACAGTTCATGGAGTGATAACACCAGGGCAAAGCTTACTCAATGACAGAGATAGAACTTCAGTGAAATTTGAAAAATCAGGTAACTTATCTTTGAAGTTATATTGTCTGAGGAAACATAGGACTATTCCAGAGCTCTCTGCCTGTGTGAAAGTACAAGAGAAGCAACACAGCACTAGACTTTCTTCCTGAGGAGCAGGGGAGAGGGCATGACTCAGAAAGGAAGGGTTGTGAGCAGAAACAAGGATTCAACACTGATGAAATCCCCTTGGTTTTATAACAAGATGTCTATAGAAGGGGAGCATCCTGGTTAAACACAGCAATGCATACACTGATTCTTATATCTCGGCAATGTGGGATGTTTGAGCCATGCTACTCTATGATAATGTTAATCTCAATTCATGATAACAAAATAAAGAAAAATCTTCCATTCAGATAGCCTTTTAGAAAATTTGCATCATTGCACATTTGAACATAATTTCACAATTATATGTGTGCTTAAGTGATAATTCACAAATTTGAGGTCTTAAAAATATAAGTGATTTCTGCTTATGAATGTCAGGATTCTACTCAGTTTTCTTTGGGCAAAGCCACTCAAATTGAAATGATCCCTAGCCGACTGACATCTTCACCATAACCAGTCTTCAAACTGTTTCATTTTAACAATATAACTGAAATCCAGCTGGCTCACACTCAATTATAATAAAAACCCAAAGTGTTGCTAAGTGACTAGGGAATAGAATATGAAATTCTGACAAGAAATATTCCTTCACCCTTGATTGAGGATAGTAGTGCACAGATGGTAAAGGTGATGTGCATTCTTGGGCCTTTCAAAGACTAATTTCTTCTCAATTTCTACATAGAAATAATGCTTAATGTAAAAAATAATAAGTGTCATCTTTAATCTCTGATTTAAGGTGCCCAATATTAACTCCTACTATAGTTTAGGTTTTATTTAAGTGATGCATTCATCCTTGCCTCTAGTTTAGATTACTGCATACACTTCCAATTCTACTAAAAGCAGAAGTTTCTGGGGCAATTATAGTTCTTTCAGAGGACAAGAACACCGAGGTCACATCACATCAGTACTTCCTGCCCTGTACTGATACCAATCAAATTTTGAAAATAATTTAAGGTTTCGGTCCTTAGCCTTAGGGCACAAAACTCGATAGAATCTAGCAATTTCAGAAACCTTATCATGTTCGACACCACATTACTCATAGCAACTATTTTCAACAAGCAGTCTGTAGTATTGATCCTAAAACTGAAATGGACAAGATTCTAGGTCAGAATACATCTTTCAAATCAATGAAATTGTGGAAATTAGTTTGAAAACTTCTATTGGGACATTAGAACATTTTCAAAGAAACTGGCAACAATTTAGCAGGTTCATCCTTTCATTTATTTAGAAAAACACCCATTTTCAAGCCATAGCTTTATTCAGTTCCCTCTCTGATTTCTAACAAGCATTATTTCAGGTTCTCCAAAGCCCCTCCTCCATTCAAGCATCTTACTTCTTGTCTTTACCTCCTACCTAACTAGACAATCCTGAAGTCACAAACACCCTCTGCTTGTGGCCCTCCATCCCACCCAATCATTTTTATATCCAAGTGTTTCTCAGATTCACATTTGCAAATAATGATTATTTAAAAACTGTTCAAGCAGTAAAGCTATTTATTAAATATATTAACTCCATTTCTCTATCTATCTCTTTCTCTCTTTCCTCTCTCTTTTGCTAACTGAACGTGAAGCTAGACTCAGGCTCAAACCAAAAATAAGAGCAGCAAGCAAACAGAGAGAAAGAATCTCGAAGAGATGGCTACCTGGACCTCAGAATCATTAGCCTGGACAATAAGTATCTGACACCAGCCCATGAGGCCATGTGCTTCCTACCAAACTGATCCCATCTCAGAGAGTAGATTTTGCTTAATTGTAAGCAATATCTCGAGAGAGCACTAGGAAAGGTGTGTTGGGGTGGCTCTTAGAAAGTTTTACTCATTCTTAAAGACAAAAAAGTAGAAAAGGATCTTTTCTGCTTTTATCAATGAGAATACAATCAAAGAAGCAGAACTACACCTATTCTTCATTTCTTTAAAATGGGGGGACAAAACTCGCAACAAACTAGATATAGAAGGGAAATTCCTCAACCTGATTAAAAAATACCTACAAAAAACCTACACGTCATACTTAATGGTGCAGTAATGAATGATATCTTCCTAAGATTGAGAACAAGGCAAGGATATCAACTTTCACTATTTATATTCTGCATTGTACTGAAGATTATACCCAAGACAATCAGGAGAAAAAAGAAATATAGATATCTTCTTAAAAAGTTATATAGGTTGTAAAAATAGTTTTTATTCACAGATGACATGATTCTGGATTTAGAAAATCAAAAGAAATGCCTGTGTGTGTATATGAAAGAAGTGAAAGTTTATACACTGAAATACAAAATAAAAAGGATCTATGGGAAATGTGAATCATTTCATGTTCATGGATTGAAAGACTCAATATTATTAAGATGGCAATTTGCCCCAAAAAGATTTAATGCAGTTCTTACCAGAATAATTGTAGATGTTCTTACTGAAATTTATAGTCTGATACTAAAATATATATGGAAAGGTAGAGGACCCATAAAAGTTAAGATAATACTGAAATATAGCAAAATTGGAGGACTCGCCTTCTTGATTTAAAGCTTATTACAAAGCTATAGTAATCAAGATAGTATGGTACTGGCATAAGGATAGATATATAGATCTGTGGAACCCAATAGACCTTCCTAAAATAACTCCTACTTTTCTTGTTAGTTGATTTTGGCAAAATTTCCAAGATAACTCCCTGGAGAAAGGATACTATTTTCAGCAATGGAACACTTCCCTCCCTCTACTGGTTTGGAAGTTGTCTCTTTAATTTATAGCTCAGTGATAGCTCTAGATATTTCACTATACTTACTAGAAACAGAGACTGCTAGATTTCTAACCAATATTCTTACTTTCAATCTCTTGTCCAAAAAGAATCTTGATTTAATCAGAGACTGTTTGAAAACCCTACTCTTCAATTTTCTGTGGAATTTCAGTAAATGTGATTAAGTTTATAGACAATAGAATACAGATGAAATTTTGGGTTGGGGCTTCCTTTAAAGAGGGGTCAGAATTAACTGGGAGGCCAATTGCCTTTGACACTTCTTACTACCTTATTTTGTTGTCTTGATACCTGGCAAATGGCCATGATGGGAAAAGATCTGGTCACTGACTTTCAACAAAATGCAAAAGATAGCAGGGCCGAAAGTGTGGATTTCTGATAACAATAAGTAGCAGCCATCTCTGCCTTAGACTGTCTACCTCTTGTCTTATTTTATGTAATTGAAAATATACCCCTAACCTGTTTAAAACACTTATTTTGGATCTCTGCTACAAAAAGTCCAACACAATTCTTAATAATATATTAAACAGATCTATCCATCAAATCCATTAACCTCTCTGTCATATTTTACATTTTATTTTCTATCTGGTCTGCATTCTAAGGAGATTCTCCCAGTAGTTCTTCTAGTTTATAATTTTTTTATCTGTACCTGATATATCAATAAACCCATTCATTGTATTGTACTTGTTTCCAAATTTTTACTTTTAAAAGTTTTATTCTGTTCTTTTTCAAATTTGCCTCACGATTTGAAGATATATTTACTTATTGTTCACTCTTTTTAGATTTATCTCTCAATTTTCTGAACATTTCATGTGATATATATCCGATAATTCTAGTTTCTTTTGTCCAATTTTATTGAGATATGATTGGCATATAATTTTCTCTTAGTTGAAAGTATATGACATAATGATTTGATAAATGTATGTAATGAAAATCATTACCACAATGAGTTTAGTTACTATCCATCACCTCCCATAGCTACCAAATTCTTTTTCTTGTGATAAGATCTTTCGAGATCTACTCTATAAACAACTTTTTTTTTTAAGATTTTATTTATTTGACAGAGAGAAACATAGCGAGAGAGGGAACACAAGCAGTAGGAGCAGAAGAGGAATAAACAGGCTTCCTGCTGAGCAGTGAGCCAAATGTGGGGCTTGATCCCAGGGTACTGGGATCATGACCTGAGCTGAAGGCAGACACTTAACAACTGAGCCACCCAAGCACCCCAATAAACAACTTTCAAATACATAATACAATACTGTTAATCATAGTCATTATGCTGTACATGGTATCTCCTAAGCTTACTGATCTTAAAACTGTACGTTTGTATCTTTTGACCACCTTCAGTCATTTCACCTAACCCTGTCCCCTCCTCTGGCAATACTAATCAGCTTTGTTTCTATAAGTTCGGTATTTTTATATTCCACATATAAGTGAGATGACACAATATTTAATGCCCATGGAAACAATCCATCCATATTGTCACAACCAGCAGCATCTGTGTTCATCAGGGATAGTGGTCTGTAATTTTCTTCTTTTTTGTGTGTGAAGGAAATAATGAAGATCAGAGTGGACATAAAGGAAATAGAGACCAAAAAAGACAATGTTCTTAGGTAGGATGAAGTGATACTGAGTTGAGCAGCACCAGCCCCAGGGAAGCAGCTGCAAAAACAGTCTCAAGTGTTCTCTTTCTGGCAAAAGGTCAAACATCAGAATATTGTAATCAGCTTGTGCACTAATGTGGTGATCAAAAGACAAAATGGGCCATGGAATTATAGGCATTCCTGTAGATAATGTTTTTCAATGTGTGGGCCCTAGAATAGCAGCATCAGCATCAGTTTGGAACATTAGAAATGCAAATTCTTGAGCCCTGGTGCAGACTTACCAAACTGAAACTCTGGGGAAGGGACTCAGCAATCTAGCTATTTGGGTGACAGGGATACATGCTAAATTTGAGAAACACTGTTCCAGGGATTTCCTGAATCTTTTCATAAAAAGAATAGGCATCTGGAAAAAAGAGTGGATTTTCAGCAGTTAAACAGAATGATAGCTTTGAAGGAAAGTCAGTTAAACTTTGTGTTAAAGTAATAGACTGATCAGGTCTGGGCATATGAGTTATGTACATTAATATGACTTCATTTTAATCCATTTCTAATTAGTCATGATGATATTTCGGTTGCAGAAAGATACCAAATTTTTTCAGTTTAAGAAATTATCTACTAAAATTCCTTTTTAAAATACAAAGCAATAATTTTAAAAATGTATTATTATATTAAAAGTTCAAAATGAGTCAAAAACAGACATACTCCTGAAGTCTAGTTTTACATTTCTACAAAGGAATTCAGCATCTCCTAAAAATTATTTAAATTATATTTCTGCAAACAAAAATATAGGCATAATAAAACATGGCAGCTTGGTCATTAATTATTTGCTCTGTCACTCTAATTGCTATTCAGATTACAAGTAATATTTACCAATAAATGCATGTTTTTTTATTATGTTCAGTTAGCCAGCATATAGAACATCATAAGTTTTTGTTGTAGTGTTCAAAGATTTGTTAGTTGTGTATAACATAAATGCATGATTTTAAACAGCTTCACAGATCAGCATTGCATTCACTGGTCACGTGGGACATCTTAATAGTACATGCTAGAAATACATAGCTTAGGGCTGCCTGGATGCCTCAGTCCATAGAGCATGTGACTTTTGATCTTGGGGTCTTGAAATCAAGCCCCACATTGGACATAAAACTTACTTAAAAGAAAAAAATACATAGCTAAGTCAGAGAATCTCTAAAAGTTATGTCTTTACAAATGGTTAGGATGTAAAATTTGATGCTAACACAGTAAAATCAGAGTCAGTTGTGTGGTTTTATTACACTTGCATGTTATCTCAGCTGTACACACCTCATATCTTGAGGCCACATTCAGATAAAATAGTGGTAACATCTGTCTTCTGTGTACCAACCAACAGAAAAGCCAGCGAGGAACATTTCATCTTTTCCATTTCCAACCTTCCTTCAGTGTGATTTCTGTCTTTCTTTTTTAAGATTATGTATTTCAGAGAAAGAGAGAGAGAGAGCACACACCCATGGTGGGAAGAGGGAGAGGAGGGGTAGAGAGAGAGGGCGAGAGTCTTTTTTTTTTTTTAAGATTGTATTTATTTGTTCGAGAGAGAGAGTAAGTGAGAGAGAAAGAGCACAAGCTGAGGGGAGAGTCAGAGGGAGAGGGCGCAGCAGACTCCCCACTGAGCAGGGAGCCTAATGCAGGGCTTGATCCCAGGACCCTGGGATCATGACGTGAGCTGAAGGCAGACGCTTAACCAACTGAGCCATCCTGGCACCCCAGAGGATAAGAGTCTTAAGCAGACTCCACTCTCTGTGCAGAGCCTGACATGGGGCTCACAACCCAAGATCATGACCTGAGCCGAAACCAAGAGTCCGACGACTAACTGACTGCACCACCCCGGTGCCCCCAAACTTTTGTCTTAAACAATAATTCAATTATGCAAATAGTTTTATCCCAAATATTGCTACATGTTTCCTTTTATGTAAGATGGCTACTCTGTAATTTATTTAGTTTAATAAAATTAAATATAAAATGATTAATTTAATGAAATATTCCTAAAAATAGGTTTCTAAGTAATTCAAAGTATTTGGTAGAATCTAATTTATGCCTCTTTCTCATATATGAAATTAATATACTCTAAGTGGGCTTTGGGTTTTTTATTTTTTTTAAAGAATTTATTTATTTATTTGACAGAGAGAGATCACAAGTAGGCAGAGAGGCAGGCAGAGAGAGAGGGGGAAGCAGGCTCCCTGCTGAGCAGAGAGCCCGATGTGGGGCTTGATCCCAGAACCCTGAGATCATGACCTGAGCTGAAGGCAGAGGCTTTAACCCACTGAGCCACCCAGGCGCCCCAAGGGCTTTGGGGGTTTTATAGACTTCCCTTTTAAAAACACCACAGTACTTTTTATATTATCTGCATTGAATATTTTAGATAATACGGTTAAGTTCACTAATTTGAAGTCAGGTTTTTTAGAAGATAGTGATTGCTTTTTTAATTTTTTTTTAAAGATTTAATGTATTTATTTGACACAGAGAGAGAGAGAGCACAAGAAGGGGGAGCAACAGGCAGAGGGAGAAGCAGGCTCCCAGCTGAGCAGGGAGCCTGATGTGGGGCTGGATCCCAGAACCCTGAGATCAAGGCAGATGCTTAACCAACTGAGCCACCAGACACTCCTAGGAAACACTTTTTAAAAAAAATCAAATAAAATATTTGTGCAACGTCGTTTTTTATTATATTCTTTTAAGATGTAATGCCGTCAAGCATTAATGAAAACTTTTACACTACATGCATCAAAAATGGACCATCATAATTATTTTGATTCCTATATGCTGACTTCAAATCTTGGATTAGTAACAAGGTAATAGCTTACATTGTCATCAATACATAAAAGAACAGAATCACAGAAACAATAACAAAGCAGCACATTCCATGGGATTCTCTTGTAATTAGCCATTTTTATAATCCAATCTCATAATGCATGAATACTCATAACTTGTTTTGCTAAGTTGTCTGGAAAGACATTATTCACTTGTAGACAGTACAGTGGGAAAAGGCACATGAAAATGATACATCAAAGACTAATTCAGTGGCACCTGGGTGGCTCAGTGGGTTAGATCTTGGCCTTTGGCTCAGGTCATGATCTGAGGGTCCTGGGATCACACCCCACATCAGGCTCTCTGCTCCGTGAGGAGCCTGCTTCCCCCTCTCTCTCTGGCTGCCTCTTTACCTACTTGTGATCTCTCTCTCTGTCAAACAAATAAATAAAATCTTTTAAAAAAAAGACTAAAATTCAATAATGCTGTTAATTCGCTAAAATATGTCTATAGTAATTCATCGTAAATAAAATGAGGATAACACCAATGAAGACAAAACAAGATGAAAACCATAAACTTCCTTGCTTTTCATTACATTCATTGTCTATTTGTGAGTTGGTTATATCTGAAAGTTCTTTTGGTATTCTCTAACATCATGAAATGCAGTAAATATATATGTACAATTCTACATTCAACAGAGTGCCAGATAGGGCCACTTAACTTCTCTGGAACACATGTTATCTATTGGGTTATATTTGCAGGTCATCTTGGAGCCTTTGATGTATCTAAAGACTAAATGAACATTCAAAGATCATGCTGCAAAACACTTTTCATTTTGTCTTTTGCCTCATACAAGGGAAGGCTATGTAGAAACCTAATATGGCACATAAGAAATGTTAAAATAATGTCCTGACTGCTGAATTCATATTATCCTCTCATGAGGGAGCCATCATCCTCATAGATTAAATAAAAATAAATAAGAGAAAGAACCCATTCTCGTGGTTGCCAGCTGAAAATAAATTACACTCTGCTTCTTTTTTAACTATGTTCCATTGTCCTTGTCCACAGGGACTGTGCTTTGGAAATATAAAAGAATATATTTAGTTCTTGATGAAAGAATAATAATTTGGTAATCTCTTCTATGAAAAGAGCATTAAAGCTGTGGTTATACAAAACCATTTTCCTGTCCATGAAATTTTCAGATTTAAGACTCTAAAATTCTTTGGAAAACATTATCTTTACACCCCAGTGGCACAATGTTTTAAATTTGTTATTTAGAAAGAGGAAACAAAAAAATTTGAAGCATACATATGCTAACAGGCTTTTCTGATCTCCCAGAAGTCAACAGTAGAACTGAAACCATGTGTACTGATAGCTAGGTGATCTTTTTAGCATAACATGTTTTTCAATCAGAAATGATTTTGAGGAATAAATAAGAAAGGTGAATTTATACCTTTAAGAGTATAAAATAAACTTTATAATTAAAAATAATAATAAATCAGATGATCAATTTTTGGTCTCATTATAGTAAATGAACTATTCTGAATTTTTTCGTTATGGTTATGTTTGTTCATTTGTTTTCAAATAAACAAATGGGCAGTTGTGCTACTGTTGACCTCATAAGGAGTTTCTGGTGAGGAGAAATAAAAAGGAGGGGTAGAAGGAGCACTCGTTACTTTTAAAACATGCTGAGTACCATTATATAAGTTCAGCTATATAATCCACATAATCAAAATTTGTATTAAAATTTTACATTACTTTCAGTGTAGGATTCTCATTACCAAACTCTTGGGAAAAGATGTAAGTAATTATCAAAATATAATATGGACCTCTGTTCTTAAACAATATTTCTAGATCTTGAATAAAGCCAACCTAGCTTTTTTCTTTTTTAAATTCTTATTTGCACTCTATAAGGTCTGTATTATGAATCCTCACATTAAATTGCAAAACTTACATGTTTTCATATACACATACACTTCAGTGCATACCCATAAATTTGTTACTGTACAGAGTACATCTCTTTGTGCTGTTCTCCTATATTTAATATACAGCAAGGTTAACAAATGCTCAATTTGAACATGGGGTTGGATATTATCGCTTGTATTTCCAAATAAAATTACTTGACCTGTTACCCAGACTTTATACACACTCAGAAGATGCTCACATGCCTTCCTGAGGAATGTAAACTAACTCCAAACCCCTTTTTCCAACTTGCTAGATGAACTTTCATTGTGACTTGTTAAAAGGTCCTGTCCTGTCATTCCCTTCCACTAAAATACTGCTTAAAACTTTGAGAACAAGAAAGCTATGTACTCTTCACATACTTTATAATAAATACTATTAATTGGAATTTGCTACATACTCTACGTATTTCATCTCAAAGCATGACAATGACATTATACTGTAGTTGTTAGTGTTCTCAATCAAAAACAAAATAAAACCAAAACCAAGGAGTTAAAAGTGGGCTGATCAACATCAAGTAGCTTCTCAATAACACATAAGTATGTTAATCTAACACCACTTGAAAGCAAATTGCATGTTGCTGCAAATAAGTATTTGGCTTCACCCAAAGTCGATTCTCTGATCATTGCCATGAACCATAATTTCCTGTAATTTGTCTAAATTACAATTCTCTACCCGTAAAACTACCTCAATTTCACCGTGGAATATGTGATACCCATGGATTCCAATACAGACAGTAACGTATATAAACACTGGTTATTTTGACTTAGTAGTTTTAAAGTTTTCCAGTTTATATGGCCTTTTAAGAAAACCTAATCAAATTCCAGATTATGTCATATGACCACACTGTTTCAGAAATTCCACTCACAGGTTTTCACTAAATAGAAACAAAAGCATTTCCACAAAAAGATTTGTACAAGAACAATTATATAAACCTCACTTGTAATGAACAAAACCTGAAGCAACTCCAAACTTCTATATAGAGAAATAGCAGCTTTTATCATCACATAATAGGATGATATTCCACAAATAAAAAGAGACAATTACTGATATAGCAACAAAGTGGATAAATCTCAAAACATCAAGTTGACCAAAATAGGTCAGTACATGTACATAAAAAGTGCATAGCATGATTTCAGTTATATATGCAATTTGTATAAAATAAAAGTATTTGGGAAAAAATACATATATACAATTTGTGAAAATTCATTGTTTTGACAATCATTGCTTGGGTCCTAGGAGTGTGGTGCTTACTAGAAAGAAGCATGAGGGAATGTCAGAGTAAAAGAAATGTTCTGTATCTTAATCTTTGGAAGATGGCTTCATGAGTGTATACATTTGTAAAAACTAACCAAATTAGGCACTTAAAATCTATGAATTTAACTATTTTAAAAATATAACTCAAGGGCGCCTGGGTGGCTCCGTTGGTTGGGCGACTGCCTTTGACTCAGGTCACGATCCTGGAGTCCCGGGATCAAGTCCCACATCAGGCTCCCAGATCTACGGGGAGTCTGCTTCTCCCTCTGACCTTCTCCCCTCTCCTGCTCTCTCTTACTCTCTCTCAAATAAATAAATAAAATCTTTAAAAAAAAAAATATATATATATATATAACTCAATACAAAATTTTACCTTATTTTAGTAACCAATTAATGGTACTGAACATTAATTGCCCTAACATCCATCTCTAATATTTTAATTAATCAAGAAAAAGTTAAAATCTGTAGTGAGTTTGAAGATCAGTTATCCATGACTTAATAAAATAAGCTGAGAATTTTATGATAATTAAAACAATAAGATACTGAAAACAATTTTAAAGTTATAAAAAGCTGTGTCAAATCTTTCTGTACTTCACACTTAGAGTCTAGGCAGTTATATTGACTCCCGAAGATACTTTCACAACTGATTCTTTTGAGTGAACACCCTTAAAAATATCGGAGCAGATCATAGAGTTCATTGATCCCTGGCTCAGTTCTGAGAGGCAAATAAGAGAAGCTTCTTAGTAGGGCAAATATTTTGACATTACTTACCACGGGCATCATGGTGCATCCGCCTTAGAATCTGTGAATTGCTGTTTTTCCAAGTGAAAACAAAGTCACTCAAGCGAAAACCTTTCTAGTGGTATCACAAATGGTATTTTTTTGTTTTTTTGTTTTTCATTTTTTGTTTTTTTTTTAGATTGTTGATAGCCTTCAACAGGGGAAGTTAACATGGAATGAATAATTCACTAGATTATTTCTATTTGAAACAGAGATAAAATAAGCTAATACATAACTGAACAGGAATTATCTGCCCTCAATGGTCTGCCCTCAATGATCTCATTGAAAACATATGTGTCCCATAATTGTAAAATGTTTTATGGTATATACAGAAGAAGAAATAATGAGTTTTCTGTTACATCTTCATGATGCCATCTTCAAAAAGACTGGCTGCATTTAATACAAGTTACTAGGAAACATTTCAGCATCAAAATTTCTGTTTTTCTTCCCTACTTGAAATTGCATAAACCTGAATAATTTGGTTTCTCTTGTTTAATTAATTACATTAACAAAAATGGATATAATCACTGTTAGAATTTGTAAGAATCTCTGGAGTGGCATTGCTGCTATTAAATTTCTTTTCAGAGAATTTTGTTCCTAGCATATTTTGTTCTCTCACTGTTTCATGATAATAGGGTATTTGCAGCTATAGCTGGGGTTAAAGAAATTGTATGTATACACACACATACATACACACACACACACATACATACACACACACACACACACACACACACACACACACACACACACCATGGGGAAATGAAGAATAAAGGATTCTTCTTGTGCAGTCATTATGCAGGTATTATAAAAATCTAGAATGGTCCAATAAATAAGCAAGCTCCAGGTAACCTTATTTATTAAAACTTTTATACTCTGCAGGTGATAACGAATTTAATCTAACATTTCTACCCAGGTATGTGAAAGGAGCAATAAAAATAAAATAAGAATAAATAAATTAATAGGTATATATGAGAGATAATTTGTTATTCAATGCATATAATTATAATTAAATCAATGATTACTTAAAATTTATTATGCTTTTAATAATTATATTCCACTTCTTTCCCCTAACCACCAAATAGGAGTTTAGTCAACTGAAATTGAAACACAGATAAAATTAAACTGTATGATTTAGGAGTTCATTGCATACTCATCTTTAGATATTTTATACTGAATCAAAGTTTTAGACTGAAAAGGATTTTAAAAATCAATTTTGGGATCATTCTTGCTTATATATATATATATAACAACTAAGTAAATGCCTTGCCGTGGAATCTACATTTACTAGTGGAGCCAGGACTAGAACCCAGTTACACACTTCTATTTTTTTAAGTAAGCTCCATGCCAGCCTGGGGCCTAACACTGGGCTTGAACTCAAGATCCTGAGATTAAGACCAGAGCCAAGATCAAGAGTCAGAGGCTTAACTGAGACACTCGGGTGACCCTGAACTTCTAATTTAGGGTGCTCTAAAGTTTAATATTTACTTATAAATCCAGTTTTATTTAA
This sequence comes from Potos flavus, assembly GCA_028534135.1. Classification (NCBI taxonomy): domain Eukaryota; kingdom Metazoa; phylum Chordata; class Mammalia; order Carnivora; family Procyonidae; genus Potos; species Potos flavus. Next base: position 76,865,483 of record CM052896.1, read on the forward strand.
GGAATAAAAATTCATGTTAATCTATCTGATTTTTAAATTTTTTTAAAGATTTATTTATTTATTTATTTGAGAGAGAGAGCAAACATGGGTGGGGGGAGGGGCATAAGGAGGAGAGAAGCAGACTCCTTGCTATGTGTGGAGCCCCAGTTGGGGCTTGATCTCAGGATCCTGAGATCATGACCAGAGCAGAAATTGAATCAGACCCTTAACCAACTGAGCCACCAGGCATACCTCTCTGATTTTTTAAATAAATTCTTCCAAATAATTCAACAGAAGGATTTCCCCACTTTAGGCATCAATATTATCAAACATCTTTGTTCTTTCCATATTTAAAAAAATGAGCTTTAGTCGTGGAGTTTATTCTTTCTCTTTATATATCAACTGCTCAGAATGTTATCATAGAATCTGAAAGGCACACTCTTGCATACCCATTTAAAAAGCAATGAATATAAAAAAAATTAAATAAATAAATAAATAATAAATAAAAAATTAAAACACTGATATCTTTTCACAATTCAAAAGATTATAAATTAGAATTTTTTATAACTACAAAAATAATATTTTTAAACCCCTTGAACATAAATAAATTAAATTCAAAAGATGTCAATTGAGCACTAGGCTAAGTTGGGAATAATAAGTCAAGAACTTTAAAACTTCCTTGACTTCAAGGAATTTGCAATAAAATAGTGTAAATAAAAACATTTCCGAGGGGTCCGGGGTGGCTCAGTAGGTTAAGTGGCTGCCTTTGGCTCCAGTCAAGATCCTGAGGTCCTGGGATCAAGCCCTGAGTCTGGCTCCCTGCTTCTCTCTCTCCAGTTCTGCTGCTCCCTCTGCTTGTGCTCTCTCTCTCTCAAAATGAATAAGTAAAATCTTAAAAAAATAAAGATCTAGAGGGAGACAAACCATGAGAGACTCTCAACTACAGGAAATAAACTGAGGGCTGCTGGAAGGGAGGTGGGTGGAAGGATGGTGTAACTGGGTGATGGCCATTAAGGAAGGCACGTGATGTGAGGAGTGCTGGGTGTTATATGCAACTGATGAATAACTGAACTCTACATCTGAAACTAATGATGTACTATATGTTGGCTAACTGAATTTGAATTTTAAAAAAATCTAAATGTGAATACTTGAATTAAAAAAAATTAACAACGAAACATGTCCTAAATAGGAATATAAAAAGTCTTTACTTTACTAAATAGAAATTACTCTTTTATTTAAAAGATATATATTGGGTGCTTATATAATATTCGTGTGTACCCAGAACTATGCCAGGCATTCAAGCTTGCAATAGTAAACAGGACATTTTTTTTTCCTAGTAAAACTTACATTATGGTGAAGAAGACAGCCAGCTAAATGAACAAGTATATTTGTAATGTGACAAATGCTCACATGGGGTCATTTGTGCTAAGTAAAAGGAGCTGAGTGCACAGATAAGAAGAACATCTAATCCAGCCTGAGTCATGCAAAGGACATTGAGGTTCCCAGGGAAAAGGATGTCTAACGATGACTTAGAAATGGCAGATAAAAGCAATGAAAAATGTAGAGAGTTCCAGGCATAAAGAATAACACAATGAAAGCTTTAAATTAAGAAAGAACAAAAAAACAATTGGAGAAGAACAAGCAGATGATGGGCAGTTAAGCAACACAAGGCCAACTACTACAGTGCTATCAAACATTTTAAGAACTTTAAGAGTTTTTTATACTCCATATAGAATCAGTGTACCTTGGATAAGGTCTGTGGACAATCACAAGAAAAACTAAGTGGAGATCCAGGAAGTCTCTATGTAGGAATTAAAATTCAAAATATATCTTGAAATAAGAACACTTTTAATGGACAGAAATGGGAGCAAAAAAACCTTAGGCTGCTTGAAAAAAGACTGAATGGCATTTGCAAAAGGAAGTATATTAAAAGTGCAGACAACATTAGTCTCTTTCAACAGTCTTTTTCAATAGAAAAGACAGGAAAGAAAAAAAGGAATACCAATGCTGAAAACACACATGTGAGTATTTTTAATGGGTCTTAGAGGCAGTTTGATGAATTGTATAAGAGCTTATAGTATTTTCTGATCAAAAAATATTTCACTGACACAGTGACTTAAATTCTATCAAAAATACTTTTAACATTACACACACACACACACACACACATGCACACCCCAAAAGGGAAAAAGCCAGGATTCAATTCTGCCTTTGACTATCTCTAAAGGTCATGTTCTCTCCACTATATCAGGATTCTTTTCAGGTCGAATGAATACTGAAAGTGCACAAATACTAAAAGCATTCCTTATTTTCTTTTAAGCACAGTTACAGTTGACTTCATAAGAGAAACCCAGGAAAAAAAACAAATATAAATAAGAGAAGCATATAAACACATACATCACTAATGGCTAATTACAAATAATAACAAATATAAAAAACAATTTTATTACAGATTCCCTCTACAAGTGTGCAGTATCTATCTCATATATGGAAAATACTAGTATTATGAGATATGAATTCTACACATTTTAGCATATTTAAAACATACTTCTCCATTGAACAAAACTATTACTGTCAGCAAGAAATACAAAAAGACATGAATAGCTCATTTTGCAAGAGTGTGGTCAAGGGTCTTTCAATATAACATTGTTTGCTAAAACAGGCTTCTGTTGAAAAATGGCTGGGAGAAATTATTGCTGTTTATGAACACTTGCCATTTTAGCAGAAGTATGTAACTAAAAGTGAAAGTAGTGTGTCTGCATAAAGGCAGAAAAAAGTTTAGGTTAACAAAAGTATACCGAAGAATTTCCTATTGGATATATACGTATGTATGTTTCAAGTGAGCACCAACCATGTGCTCTTATATTTGGAATTCTTACAGTGCCTTGCTGGTCATACAGATGCTTGGCTTTCTTCTTAAGACAGATAAGAAGTAGGGATGCCTGGGTGGCTCAGTCGGTTAAGCCACTGCCTTCGGCTCAGGTCATGATCCTAAGGTCCTGGGATCGAGTCCCACATCGGGCTCCTTGCTCAGCGGGGAGCCTGCTTCTCCCTCTGCCTTCTCTGTCTGCTGCTCCCCCTGCTTGTACTCTCTCTCTCTCACAAATAAATAAATAAATAAATAAATAAATAAATAATCTTTGAAAAAAAAAAGACAGGTAAGAAGTAGTATCTGCACTTACGCATTATATGCACTATATTTACTATAATTGCAAGTTTGTCTCCCTACTAGAAGCGGTGAAACAATTCAAGGAATACAGTTTTAGAACGTGGTGATCAATACAACTTTAGAACGTAGTGAACATTATCCAGAAATGAAGCCAGAAAACAGGGCAAGAGAGGAATTACAGCCCAGATGAGCAGACAAACAAACGAAATCCTAAAACCCTAAAGTAGGACAATGGGTTTAATACTCAGTGCAATTAAGACTAAGCCATAAATAAGTTCAAGGAAAAGAGCTTATTGGAAATACTCAATCATTAATCTAGTGTGGAGTAGTCAGTGACTACTGACCTGTAGTCAGTGACTCTGTGGAGAAGTACAAAGCCAGCCATGTGTATATGTGACATCCATCTTTTGCAAATATGATTTTCCTGATGTGTGTATCAAAGAAGTAATAGAAAGCCTTCTGAGACTTATAAAAACTGTGATACCAATGCTGATGATTTACTTGGCGACAAATGACCAAAGACAGAATAACCTCAGTATCCCCTTCAAGTGAATAGAATTTCATATATAATAAACTGAAATTTAGACTAGGAATTCATTTTTCCTTGCAGCTGAGTATCATGATAAGTAAGAAGTAAATAGAAAGTTATGTGGTGGTGTAAAATAATCAAATTTTATTTTCTAGACAAGGAATTACAGCAAAAATAAAAGAACGCGCATCAGAAAAACTAGGGGAAAAAATTAAAATGTCCAGATAAAGATAAAACTGCACTCTTCATAGAAAAACAGACTCAACACAGAAAGAATAATCATAGAACATGTATTCAATGTTTCACAGTATAATTTCTAAGAATGGAAGGGAGACCAGAGACAAAAAATTAGAATCCACTGCTGTAAAAGTATGAGCAGGAAGATATGATTAGAGAGATGGTTTTCTATTTTTTCCCTTTATCTGTATTGCTGAAACACATTTGACAGATGAATTTCACACATAAAACAAATCTCCATAGGCATATCCCTATCAAAACTAATCCTAACATAATCCTATCATTTGTCTTATACATATTAGTATCAAAACTGATGAAAAATATTATTATAAATATAATCTTGACTCTTCTCAGATTTATTAAAGAAGTAAACATGGCCAATTCTTCTGCCATATTGACTTTGGCCTTTTCCAAACACTCCAAGTTTTTGCCCATCTCAGGGCCTTTGAATATGCCGTTTCCTTCACCTGTGACCTGACTCCACTCCTTCATTTTTTAGGTATCAGCTTAGATGTCGCCACTTCAGAGAGCCTGCATTTACAACCCATGTAAATCTGATACAGGCTAATAATTATTTTTTTTACAATAGGCTCTATGCCTAGTTTAGGGCCCAATGTAGGGTTCAGACTCAAAACCCTGAGATCAAGACCTGAGCTGAGATCAAACGGCGGATGCTCAACTGACTGAGCCACCCAGGTGCCCCCCAGCCTCATTCTTGATAACAGGGTCCTTGTTTGATTATCATTTTATCTTTATTATAACATATAACTGTATCTGACATATAGTTTATTATTTTTAACCTCACCCATAATAATGCTATTATCTATGTCAGGACTTCTAAGTGTTTTATTTCTTTATCCCTTAAATAAATATTAACAGTAATTTGGTTATTGAAAAGTAATGTATTGCTTTTTGAATTTAGTTAGCAAATTTATGATATAATCACCTTTTCTAATTCACTTATTTCTACTTTCATCAATGTTTCTCTCCTGTTTCTTTTTATATATTCTTTCTCTAACCTCTTTAGCTAAATGCTCTTACATTTTTTATATTTCTCCTTCTCTTTGTTCTTACCTACTTGTCCATTGTAATAAAAAAGTATTACCTTTTATAATAAAGAGTTTGTCTTATTTCTGTCATCTTGCTTTAGCTATTTCATACTTCCTTACTGTTTGCTTCAGTTTTTGTGTTTTGACTTAAGGCCTATGTACTATTCAGTTTTCTAGAAGGATATACTAAGGGTTCATATTTACTCTTCCCAAAACATTCCTTCAAATACATTCTTATAAATACCATTATTCAGAATAAGATAATTCAATATCCTTTTACAACCACACTTTAGTCTCTAATGTAATATTTTCTGTATCATTCTTTTTCGTTGAGCAGCTATCTCAAAAAAAAATTTTGGAATTTCCATAATGAAATACACAATTAATAAACCTATTTATTAATGCAGAGTACAAATCTGATATGTATATGTTACATATAGAGAGAGCATTGTTTGTGTCTATTGAGCCTACTGTCTAGTAGTCTCACATCTCCTTTTGAAGTTGTGGCTTGCTGTATGGTATTAAAAGACTTGCTAGAACCAGTGGGATTTAAACCTGTCTGTAAATAACAAACTGAAAGAGCAAACTGGAGCCCATAGATGTCATTAGTGCTGGTGATCTTCCTTCTTGCTGACACAAAGTGCCATGTGGTCAAGCCCAGGTTTACAGACATGTACATCTATGGCAGCTCCTCTACGTCCATCCCTACTCAGATTATAGAAGGGCTTCCTATTGGTTGCCAAGTTTAAAACTTTTTTTTGTAGTTTACATCCTCATGTTCTTCCGGCATCCTGCTGTAGCAAGTTGGCTTGATATGCAGGAGCTTCCAGAATCATCTATGCTGTGCTGAAAGCCAGTCTTCTGATATAAACTCTGAGGTCTTTATTTAAAAGATCATAAAAACAGGGCACCTGGGTGGCTTTGTTGGTAGAGCATCTGACTCTTGATTTTGGCTCAGGTCATGATCTAGGGTTGTGAGACCGAGCCTCAAGTCAGGCTCCGTGCTCAGCATGGTTTTTGCTTGTTCCTCTCCCTCTGCTCTTCCCCCAATTGCATGCTCGCTCTCTCTCAAATAAATAAATAAAATTTTCAGAAAAGTTCATCAACCTTTGTACAATGAGTATAAAATATCAATCTTCAAATCTGAATAAGTATTAGTTATCAATCAAATTGCAAGATTTTCAGTCATTTATCAAACAACAAATTGGAAAACCAGGCATAGGTCCACATAGAGAGAAAGTGAAGGGGAAACTAAGAGGTGTCATATGTCAGTGACTTTTCAAGGTCATTCAGAGAAAAGTAGATGACTTCTACTTGTTTTCATTTTATTACAGGCATCCAAATGTAAAGAAAAATAAAGATATAGGATAGGAATACCTGTAGAATGGTGCTCATCTGGTATGACCATAGCTGAGCACTTCACTGTCAAAGGGTATTTCTTATTCCCTGTCACCAGTCTCCTGTAACCATACCAATTAGGAGATAAATATAAATGCTTATTTAATGAAACTTTATTTAATTTACTTCACAAATACTTGCTGAGTTTTCCCCACATTTCAGGCAAGTTCTAAGCATTGAAGATACAGTGGTAAACAAGAAAGACAATACTCTTGCTCTCATGAAGTTTACTTTCAAGTGTCCACAAGCAGGGGATGAGCAAACAAACAAATATGTAAGCTATTAATGACTCATACTAAGTGGTAGGAAGAAAATAAATCAAAATGAAGTGATAGAGAAAACAAGGAGACAAGTTCACATTTGGTAGTCAAGAAAAGCCTCTCCTTGGAGACCATGTTCAAAGAGGCACGTAAGCACTGAGTAAACCTCGCAAAGATCTAGAGAAGGAGCGTTTTAGGCACAGGAAATAATGCAAAGTCTCCAAAAAAAGAACAAGTTCTGGAAACTGGCAAAGGCTCCTGTGACTGAAGCATAAAGGACAACAGGGCATTCTATATATAATGAAATTAAAGAAATAGGCAGGGATCACACATAGCTTTGCAAACCATACATAAAAATTCAGATTTTGTTCTAATTGGAATGGGAAGCAACTGGAGCACTTTAAGTTTTACAAATCCCCTTTGACTGCTATGTGAAGAAAAGACAGGGGTGTTGGCAAAATGGAATCAGAAAAAGCAAGATTTTGCAGTTGCCAGATCCTCTGATCAACTGAAATAACTCATACTAATGAAAATACAACATGCACTATTCGAAAATGCATATTACGTTTAGGCATGGAACTCATTGAGTTCATCAAGCTAAAATTTGATTCTTATTAAAAGATTCCACTTTTCTTAAACTTCAAAATATCTCTTACATGAAATCACTTAGCATAGCAAATAAAACTTAGGCTTCTCTGCCATCAGTCTAAATAGAATTCTTTTTGCATATATCTGTGATCACCTACTTTTTTTTTTTTTTTAGGCTATAAAGATCATCACTAAGACCACTGTTCTTAACATTTTGGGTGACTAGGGATTCTTTCTTCAGAAAAATGGACACATACATAGAAATTTGAAAACAGTTTCAAAGGCTTCACAAACTGCTTACATTACATTTATGAAAAGTTAATCAACCCCCAAATAATAAGCCTTGCTATAAATATCCATTGTAATCCTTTCTTAGATTTATCTGTCTTCCATTTATCAGAAAATGAAATTTAAAGATCTTATTGGCTTTATTCAGCAATTCATGGAGCATCCAATCTAGTAGGTAGAGAAAAGCCCTGAAGACCTATACAAAGCAAGAGATCTTATAAGTAGAAGAAAGCAGGAACAAAGACATTGTAGTGGACAGAATGGCAGATTGGTAATTGCAAGTTTACTTTCCTTATAGGAGATAGCAGGGGTTGATCTGGCAGATGACTTAACTAATGCTGATAAGGTGATTCCCGATTGATTGGTTTAACATTCCGTTTCTGGGGCAGCCAAAACTGACATTTAGTTAAATCTCTGGTGATGCGGGGTTTAGGATAGTGTCTCTATTTTGGGCCTGTTGTCCTTAATACATTAAAGCAGTTAAAGTATTATTTTATACATGAGAAGATGGTAAATTTAAGAGAATTACCAATGTCTCCAAAAATAGCACAATATGAAATCCAATGACATCAAACAATATGGTATAATGACCTTAAAAATAAAACACTGGTATTAATGAGCAACTATGGTGATAGGATCAATCTTGTGAGTATCAAATGTTAGTGTTTCCTCTAAATTTAATAAGGTCCACAATGTAACTATATTGTCAAGCCTCTGGTTAACAAATCATTAAGTTGCAATGCCTTGAAAGGCAAAACAGAAAAATTAAAACTTAGAAGAAAAACAAGACTCAATTTGCTTATATTAGAAAGTGAGCCCTTATTTCTTTTATAAATGTGATTTAACATAAGAACCCTCATTTTAAATCTTCAAATGAATCTCTTGGCATATACTTATGTTTAATAACCATCTAGCCAAGAAGCATCTTTCAAAAGCAAAAATTAGATATACCTGTAGCAGAGAAAAGATTCAATTCAATACACACCATTGAGCAGACCTCAATCTCTCAGAGAAAAATTGAAAATTTAAAGTGCATGAACCATAGTTATCAGGCTTTTATAAACCCTGTCAGCGCTGTTATTGGGCTATTTTGGTGTTTCTGTAATATTTCAAATATTTTAATTCAAAAAATAGAAGGCAGCCCTACCTATTCCCCTTTGTTATTATATAAAATAATAATCTGAGGTTTTTCTTTACAATAATCAATTCATTAAAGGTTATGGCAAAATGAAAGGTCAATCAATTCCAAAGCACATGGTCATATAAACAGATGGAAATATCTAAATTGAAATGTTGACAAATAATACAAAATATTTAGTCTTTATACACAAAATATGCTTTTTATAAAATTATATAAATTGGGTTTTTTCAATCAACTGCATAATTTTAAATGTGTTAAAGGAGATGGCTTTGTATAATAATGCCCCTTTGAAAACTTACAGAAAATGAGCGCATTTTCATAAGCAAATACTCTGAAACTTGCTACTTTCATCTGTAGTTTATGTGCATTTCAAGCACAGTATATTTTTGAAAGGAAGTCACCAAGAATGATGATAGCATTTGCAAAATAGAAGAAAGATGGATATTCAATTTTATAAAAGAACTCCATATCATTTCTTAAAGCAAGAATTATTTAACAAATATTTTATTTACTACATTTTAGGAGCATACATTTTGTGACAAACAAAACATATTTATATGTAGTTTTCTGAAAGTAAAACTAATTTTTCATTTTGTAAAATTTAGGAAGTACCTACTTTGTATGACCTGTTAGTTTGTTAGATAAGTTAGTCTTATCCAGAAGGATGAGATGGAACACTCCATTACCAGTGTAGGGGAGGAAAAACTAATTTTCCCTTTATCCTTGTAGGTTTTTGGCTAAGATCCCCCATAATAAAAGATAGATAAGCAGGAGAAAAACACAGAAGTTTAATAATGTACATCCCCCAGGAACACTGACTAACTCCCTCAAATGGCCCACTAACTCCCTCAAATGGTACCACTTTTGAGTACCTAATGACAAAAAAAGATTTGGGATGAGGTGACTGACACCAGTTATGAGAGTTTACCAGGAAAGCACAGTAAACAAGGTCTTGGTTCTTATACAGATTTAATCTGTGCCTTCTCTATTGATAAGAGTTTCTAGAGATTTGGTCATCTTCCTCTTCCTGGTACAGAGAGGGAGACATTCTTAAAAATGGAGATTTCTCTTACAAATGGAGATATCTCTTACAGAAGGGTAACTTTGACTTGATTTTCACAGCTTCTCCTATGACTGCTGTTTCTTAAAAATAATCAGGTCAAAATAATATTTCTGCCTTATCCTTATTTGAGGGTGATAAATTCTGCTTCCCTTCAGTTATATATTGAAGGAAAATGGAAGGAAGAGAACAGTTCTGATAACTGGAAATATACTTCCATATCTGTCTCTAAAGAACCAACCATTGATTAAAAAGCAGCAGAAAAAAAAAAAAGATGTAAAATAATTGAAATGTTTAATGTTATTATGAAACTTCTTGTTTGTCTAAGTAAAATTTATCAATGTATCCATTCATAACAGAAATATTTATTTATTTATTTAAGATTTTATTTATTTATTTGACAGAGAGAGAGACAGCAAGAGAGGAAACACAAGGAGGAGGAGTGGTAGAAGGAGAAGCAGGCTTTCCGCTGAGCAGGGAGCCTGATGCAGGCTCAATCCCAGGAATCTAGGATCATGACCTGAGCCAAAGTTAGATACTTAACAACTGAGCCACTCAGGCACCCCACAAAAATATTTATTGTATGTATGCCATATGCCAGGAATTCTACTAGGCACTGAAGATATAAAAGTAAGTTTTTAAAAATCTTATCTTACTGGAGTTTACAGTTTATACAGCTTACGATTTATGAAACAGAAAGCTAAAAATAAATACTTAATCAAATGTAAAAGTGCTGATTTTGTGAGTGTGACAAATGAGAATCAGGTGATACCATTAGTTAGAATCTAATGTACCAAGGTACACTGCCACAAATTTAGTGGTGTAAAACAACAACAAAAACATTATTCTGTTTTGTTTCTGGAGGTCAGAAGTCCAAAATAAGTTTCACTTGGGCTAAATTTGGTTTCGGCATGTTGTTTCCTTCTGAGATCTCTAAGGGCAGAATTTGTTTCCTTGCCTTTTTTAGTTTCTTGTGGCCTCCTTCTGTTGTCCCTTGGATATGACCTCTTCCTCCATCTTCAAAGTCAGTCACTCTAATCTCTGCTTCTATCATCACATCATCTTCCCCTGTGACTCTGACTCCTCCTTTGTTCCTCTTAGAACCATTGCTATTATATCAAACTCACATGAATAATCCAAGATAATTTCTCCATTTCATGATCTTCAATTTCTTCACATCTACAGTCTCTTTTGTCATATAAGGTAACATTCACAAGTTCCAGAGATTAGGATGTAGACATATTTGGGGGACTATTATTCAGCCTACCACAGGAAGTAATAGAAAATTTCCCTGTGAGAATGACCTTGGGTTTAGATATGATGTATAGATATTAATCAGAGCAAGGGGAGGAGGGAGAGAATGTGAAAATACTCTTTAATGGAAAAGATTACTATTTATTGGTGAAAGAAAAAGAGTTTGGTCAGATAATGCTGGCATAGAGTACAGGGAGAGGTTTTTCACATAAACCTATAGGTAGGCCCATAACCAGACTTGTAATCTGAAAAGATCTGGATGCAGAAAAGATAAGGTATCCCTTAGAGTGGAGTGGGATGGAGCCCTTGTTGGGGGCAGCAGAGGAGGCAGGAACAGTAAAGAACCAAATAGTTTCTTTCAGTGATCTAAGCAAAAAATATTGATGGATTTGAATTGAGTTGGGCTGATAAAAATAAAAAGAACCAGATAGAAGACCGAGAGCTATTTTAATGAGAGGTAGAGAAGATGAAGATATATTTTATTATTCAAACTAGAAAGCCTTTCAGAATGGAAGGGAGAGGTAAACATAACTCAGGTTATATATGGAAAGGCAGATTAGGAATGATGTAGGAAAAAACATTAGGGTTCAAAGCCAGTGGCCAAGATAGAATTCTTGAGACATCTCTGATGCACAAAGGTGGTTTTATTAAAGTAGGAGAACAGGACCCACGGGCAGAAAGAGCTGCACTGGGGTCATGAGAGGTGGCCCATTTTATACTTTCAAGTTGGGAGGGGTTTGGGATAGCGTAAGTCTCTAAGGAATTTTGGAAGCAAGGTTTCCAGGACCTTGAAGGGGCTAGCTATTATTGGGAAAAGGTCATTTATTACCATCCAATAAAACCTTAGTTACGAGACCCTTCAGATGTATATCGGTGGATCATATGCTTGGGGAATGATTACCAACAAGTATCTTGGGGTGTTTAGAGATAAAGGAAGTTTCCATAGGAATTTTTGTATGTTATGGTAGACTCACAGGGTCCTGGGGGTTGGTTTAAGATTGTCTTTTGCCCTTAACAAAGTATCAATATCGAGGCAGTTGAGTCGCCAGAGGAATGTCACTCTGCTTGTTTCAAGGATTTGTCAATGGGCTGTAGGTGGAAAGGAAATTTAATAATTTTCTTCTGCCTTTGTTTCCCACATCAGGAAGACCATGATCATGATCAAAAGACATCAAGTAGTAAAGGAAACCAGAGGGGTTTGGAAAAGCTATAGATATAAGCAAAATAAGTCAGTCAGAGAAAAACAAATATCATATGTGAAATTTAAGAAACAAAACAGATGAATATAGGGAAAAAGAAGGAAAACTAAAATAAGATAAAGACAGAGAGAGAGGCAAACCATAAGAGACTCTTAAATATAGGGAACAAACTGAGGGTTGCTGGAGGGGAGGGGTATAGGGGGATGGGGGAACTGGGGAATGGGCATTAAGGAGGGCACTTGATGTAATAAGCACTGAGTGTTATATGCAACTGATTAATCACTAAATTCTGCCCCTGAAACTAATACCATACTGTATGTGAACTAACTTGAATTTAAACAAAATCTCGAGAGAAAAAAAGAGAAAGAAAGAAAGAAAGAAAGAAAAAGAAAAAAGAAAAGTTATAGATGTCAGGCAAGAACTTTTGGAGGCTAATCCCAAAGATACTCCTATGATTACATTACATTCCAATCTAGTTGTACAAGGGGGAAAAAAAGGATATATCCATTGGAAAAGTAAAGTATAGATTATTGAACACATTTAAACATAATTCAAGCATACATTCTGAAGCAAATGTGATTTTGGTTCTCTCCTCATTTTATGTGAAATATGATTTTTGGGTGAAAATACCACAATAGGCCAGACATCCAAAATTCTAAAATCTCATATTAGGCCACACTTGAAAAGAGAGGGTGATGTCTCAACCAAAATTATACTTGGGCGCCTACTAGACTTTGCAGACTTTATAACTGACTTGCATGGAAATAGAGATTAGAAAGTCTCCTTAGGAAAATGGTGTATATGTGGAAGCTGTCTCACTTACAGACTGCAAGGAAGTCTCATAACTTAAGATACATCTCATGTTCTACTTTGACCTACCTGATATCTCTGAACTATACATTTCACCACCTATGTGCCAGTATACTCTTCAGTGGTACTATATTCATAAAATATGATTCAGCAATCCCATAAAGGTATTTTGATTGAAATCAAATGATTTTGTGCCCCCACTCCACCCCACTAAGTGCTATTTTATTTGTTCCACAAAACCTTATCGGCCAAACTCTACAAATAGGACTGTGATTTGTTTTCTCAGCAAATTGAGAATATGTATGTGAATCCAGTTCAATCTGGTTTTACCTAGAGTCCACTTTGGCCCATCAACCTTCGCTCTTGGCCAAAAAAAAAAAAAAAAAAAAGACAACTGAAAAAGGATAATATTTTGGTCTCAATTTAAGACTCCAGATCAAAATTCGGTGTCAATCTCTTCTATCTTCTTTCTTCCAGACTCTTATAATGCTTATAAGAGGTCTCAAAATTGGGGATGGGGAATCCTATGTGAGGATTGCATAGAATATAGACAAATTAATACCGCATATTTTCTTGCCCTTGAGACTCATGAGATTGTATGGTCATGTTTCAAAACAGAGGAGTCTTAAACATAATATTGTACTTTCAAGGTAAAATATGTGTTATTTTGGTCAAAAAATGTTGTACTTAATCCCTAGAGTCATTCTAACATCTTTAATGTTACTACAAAGATCTAGAAAATAAATCAGGAAACAGGTAATTTGGCTAATATCTCCAAACTCTTTTCTTCTGTGGTATTTAAAGTTGAAATTGGATCCATTGTCTTAGATTAATTTGGACATTTTAGTCTGTTAATTGAAAGTACACAACAAACTGTAGTCATAATCCTTTTCTTAGAATTTGTAGATATTACTATTTTAGCTCACACTGCTATAACACAATACTGGATGGTTTAAATGACATTTATTTTTCACAGTTCTGGAGACTAGGTAATCCAAAATCAAGGTGCTGGCATATTCTCTAATCCTATCATGAAATTTCCCTGGCACAACTTAACTTAAATCTAATTATCACCCAAAGGCCATACCTCCTAATACCATCGCATTAGGGAATGAGGAGAACAATGTATTAATTGGGCAGGGGGTGGGACACAAATATTCAGTCCTTAATAGTTACAGTGATTGAAATGTTGCAAAGAATTTTTTCCATCAAATGATCATCGAGAAAGAGAGAGAGAAGGACAGTAATAGTTGATAACAGAAGCTAAAACAGACACTCTCCAAAACATGATACATGATGATAATGCCTCAAACAGCAGTACAGATCTGGAATAATCATGCTCCACATGTTAACTATCTATCCTCCAGTTTAGGCTAAAGAGGGGTTAAAATAAGGGTCTGCAAATTGAGATCATTTGCATCAGCATAACTATACTGGTGAGACTGAAAACTGAGACCACCTATATCAATATAATTTAAAAATTTGCACCAGGAAATTCTTGACCAGGAAAATGAGACATCAAACCTATATATAACTCTATGGCTTATGTTAGGAAATTATTGAAAATCAAGATACCTGGGCAAACAGTTTGCTCATTTCAGGAAGCAGTTCTCTTTTTAATAAAACAATGTACTCATCAAGACTCACCTTAACACCTTCTGTGTCCTCCATTCCTGGACCATTTTATGTGAACTTTACCCAGTCCTAATCAATTCCCTACTTTAACAGGCTTATCATAACTTCTTGAGCCTAACCAAGAAAACTCTAAAAATAAATTTACCTAATTTCTATCTGTTGAGATACTACTATTGAAGTGGCATTCTCCCTTGCTGCAGTAAATTTAATGAAGTAAATTTTTCTTGACCAACAGATTTTTCTAAAGGCAAACTACAGTAGCATCTATTTCAATGGTTCTCGACTGGCACACTTAGTAATGCCTAGAGACATTTTTTTGTTTACCTGCATCTATGGCACCTAGATGGGTAGAGACCATGAATATTGTTAAACATATTAATGTACCAGATAACCTCCACCTTCCCCACCTAATAAAGAATTATCTGGTCCAAAATATCAGTAATGGTGAGGTTGAGAAACCCTGATCTATTTCATTTGATTGCTGTGAAAATTCAATGCGATAATGATGAGGATAGTTGGAAGGCAGGCAGGCATAACAAGAGCCCCCGCCCAAAGAGGAAACCACCCTAAGGAGGATTTTACACCACTGCTGGAAGGAGTCCTCCACCCTTTCCCATATGATAGATAGGTGGCAAAAATCTGATTGGATGACAGGTGAAGGGAGGGTTAATCAAATTAAAACAGCCCACCAACAAGCCCATAAAAACCCCTAGACTTAAAACTCTGGTGACAACTCTCTCGGGTCCCCTCCCTCCTTGGGAGCTTTGTACTATCACTTTGCTATCACTCAATAAACCTTTCTTCGCTGCCCACCACTCTATCTGGACATTTGGTAGATATAAAAATAAAGAAAAAATCTTTTAATTCAGCAGCCTAACACTACATACATTCTCATCACAGAAAAACAGAAGGAGTCACAGTGGAAAGATATGCTAGTTCCATGACTGCAATGGCACAAATACCCATTGTGTAGCACTGTCCTATTTTATTCATATATTCATGTATGTATGTATTTATTTATTTTAATATTTTATTTGTTTATGAGAGAGAGAGAGAGGGTGCAGAGGACACACAGACAGGGGGAGCAGCAGGCAGAGGAAGAGGGAGAAGAAGGCTTCCTGCTGAGCACGGAGCCCGATGTGGGATGGATGTGGGACTCCATCCCAAGACCCTGGGATCATGACCTGGGCCAAAGGCAGACACTCAAATGACTGAGCCACCCAGGCACCCAACACTATCCAATTTTAAATGGGAAATATCAAAATGCATACAGCTTTGTCTTTAAAAATTTTAGGAGTCAAATAGTTTATTTTTCCACAAGTGTTTAGGTATTTTCAATATGATATGCATTAAGTATCACAATATTTGAGAATATTATTTAAAATATAGGTCCTCAAAACCCCTTTAACTATTCTTATATCATAATGTTATCTTACATTGGAAAAAGTCAGTTTAGATTCCAATGAATGTTCACTGTATTATTTCTTAAGTGCATTTTACTCCTTTACCCATGTAAGAATGTGTTCTTTTCCAGATTTGGTAGTATTTTTGGTTGGATAAGGTCCAATGCTTGATGTTTTGGAGAGTTCTTGGAAACCAGAATCCAAAAGCACATCTTACACAATTGACTATATTATTCAAAGACCAGTAGCAGTAATGTAATAAGACCAATAGCCCAAGGATCATACATTTTATTTTCTTTTGGTATCACTTAATCCTCATTTAACACCCTTCGAAATCCCACCATGTTTTGATAGAGCTGTTCCTCTAAAAAGGTCAATCAAATTCTCTCCCTTCCTAGAATTTGAGTCTCAAGCATCGTGGCAAAAAAACAAGAGGCCATTGAACATCTGTCTTTACAACATCGATGTGAAAGAGATTCGTTATCAGTTCCTGACTCTCAATCTAGGTTATCCTCATCACTATATAGATGATCAGAATTAAAAAAAAAAAAATCTTTGTGATTTCTAATGTCCTGATAATAAATTTATTTTAATGTAGCCTGAGTCATATTCTGTTACTTATAACCAGTGTCTTCTCACTGATACATTATTAGCCTGTATTCACCCATGTAGGCTCATTCCAAAAGGCTTCCAGGTTCTGAATTAATTTCTGAAAAAGAAAGAGGCAACAGTTCCAAGCTGCATCAGGCTTAGTGAAATGTATCAGCAGCTGCAGACCAAAGGGCTCTCTTTAACATTCTAACAGGGAAGAAAAAGCTGCTACAAACGTTCCTGGTTTTCAGCCACACCCCAAACCCTGGAATGGTAATACCAGTCACAGTATCATCGTCAAATATGAAGGAAACAATGCATTTTATTATTAATGTCCTTCTCACATCCTATTTTTAAAGAAAGTCTATGAATAGCAATTCCTGGCAGAATCAACCCTAACCTGACACTCTCCACACCCTCTAAAGCTGCACGCTGCAATAAAATGGAGATTGAAAATTGAATGTCATCAGAACATTCATGCCATCAGGGCTGTAAATATTAATTCCACAAGTGACTACAAAGAAACTTAGAGGAAGAGAAAAAGCCAGTGACTAGCAACGGAGAGAAAAGACCAGGTCTGGGGAACTGGAAAAAGACGTTAACTACTTAAATTATCTTCATACATGAGAAAGCTGTGACAATAAAGATTAAGAAGGCTTTAGGCTAGTTATTCAGATAAGATTATTATTTTGTTATCTTTTCTCAGTCTACAACCTTCTCTACATATCTCTATGCATAATCTTGACCATTTATGAGCCAGTACAGTTCATGCCAGCTGAAGGCATGAGTATAGATTAATACTTTGGCTTTACTTTATGGTTCTTATCTCTCCACAGCCTGGTGCTTTTTAAGTCTGACCTAACTTTTTTCAAACTTTGGGCCTCAGGGCCCATGCTAATTTACATAAGAGTTTGAAGAAGAAACACATCATAAAATTTCCATGTATAAATTAAAAGACTTTGATGAAACGCACTAGTTAAACTTGGTGATAAATTCCTTTTACCACCCATCTGGTTTAATTCTATGAAATGCAATGTAGTCTCCATGAAGAAAAGAAATGGAAAGTACCAGAGGGTTTTTTTTTTTTTTTAAACTGGGAAAATATAAAAAGCTGACAGATTCTGCAGGGTTTCCTGTAAAAGATACCTTAATATTTTTTACTAGCTGCTTTGCTTACACTGAAGTACATAAATGATTGAATATATGACAAAGCAGCAAAATACTTACAGATGTCAGAGCTAATCTGACTTTAATGAATAGTTGTTTCCTTAATCAGAGTGGAAAGATTAATTAAGTTCCTATTATCTTCCTATTTAAGACCAGTTAGTGGATATCATATGAAAAAAAAAATTTAAGAGCAATGTCTACCTTACAATGCTTTAAAAAAAGAAAAACAACAACACCCTATGACTCATTTCTGTGCTTTTAGCATTTGTCTGGCAAATAAATACATTATAAAATGTGTGATAACTGTAACAGAACTAGAAAAATAGAAGAAAACTATTAAGCTCTGTTGTTACTTTGTTTTTGAGGTCTTCTTTCTCATCGATTTTAAACAGTAGGATATGTATGTCAATATGAAATTATTTAAAGAGCTTATTTGCATATTCCATACCACCAAACAATATATTGGAAAGAATAACATCCTAAGAGAATAAGAAAAGTTCATTTAGTTGACTAGAGTTTTTTTTTTTCTTTCGTGACTTACTTTCTTAGTTTATTTCTGTTTTATTTTTTGTAATAATAAACAGGCAAACAAGAAAATTATTGTTATAGCCTTGACTAAATATTTCCCTGAACAAGTTCATGTTATTGAACTTATTTAAGTAACTAGTATGACAGGGGAAATTTCTTACTGGAAACAATGTATTTCTTAATGATTTTTCACATAGCTCTGTTTAGCCCAGTAAATAATAAAAGGCAATTGAATTAGATGTTACATTAATTTGTTTTATTTTCTTGTTTCTTTGGTAAGATAAACTCCCTCCAGCATAATGTTTGAGTTCTCAATACATAAGATAATTTTTTACATTGTTCAATCATAAAAAAAAAATAGACAAAAAATAATGTCTGGCTTCCATTAGCAAATATGTTTTATCAGATTCAAGTCAACCCAACAAGTTCATCCTAAAGATTTTATTTATTTATTTATTTGTTTGTTTGTTTGTTTGTTTATTTATTTATTTATTTATTTTAGAGAGAAGGAGAATGTATTTGCGCACACAGGCTAGCATGGGTAGGAGTAGAGGGAGAGGATCTCTGCAGAAAATCTCAAGCAGACTCTGTACTGAGCATAGAGACTCACATGGGGCTCAATCTCATGACCCTGAGATCATGACCCAAGTCAAAACCAAGAGTCAGATGCTTAACCAAATGGGCCACCCAGGTGCCCCAACCCAACCCGTTTATCTTACATAATCAATCATTGACAAAACTTCCTCCTGACCAAACTTTAGTTAGGCTCCTTTGAAGCCCTTTTCTCATCTAGGCTTCAACTTCAGCCTGCCTTCAACAAAGTATACTTAGTCAGTTTAGCAAGAATCCTCCACCCTAGATATCTGATTACCCTTGATGTCTGCTTAAGTTCCTTATCCTCTACCCTTGATATATGATCACCTTGGCTGACTTCAGCAAGAATCCTACTGTCTCTTTGGCAAGAATCCCCTTGAAATCTTCTCTTAAATTATTTTCCATTCACTGACCCCCTTACCCTGCTCCTTGCCTATAAATATCCAGTTGTCTTTGCTGTATTTGGAGTTTTACACAATCTTTTTCTTCCTTCTTGCAGTAGAGTTGTCCCCTATTGCAATAGTCTTGAAGAAAGACTTTCTTACCATTTTTACAAATGTCAGAATAGTTTTCTTTTTGACACTATAGATGCCTGATTTCTGTTATAATGAATCGTTAGATTACAGGTGGATTATAGGTATAACTTAAGAGTTCAGTTCATAAAAGGAGATATTGGTTTCCAAAGTCAAAAATGATAGAATTTGTGGAAGGATTGTAGAATCTTTCTCCTCTACTGCCTTTTCTAGCTTAGGATGAGAATTTAGGACTACTTCGCCAAAAATTTAGAGATAACAAATACACTCTTAAACTGATTAAGCAAGGGATTTTCAAATAAACTCAGAAATCTAGGTAATAAAATAATAGTAAAGAACAGGGAATGAATTTGAAAGTCAAAATATAGACCAATGGCTCCCCCACCTTCCAGCATCTTTTATCTTTAACTGAAGATGGTATTTAATGTGGTAGCTTGAGCTATTTGAGGTTATTACTTAGTTTTTCCTGGGTGTCTCCCTGTATACAGGTTGTCTATATGTCATTAAACGTGTTTGTTTTTCTCCTGTCAATCTGCCTTTTATTACAGAGGGTCTCTGCTAAAAAACTAGAAGGGTGAAGGTAACTTAATTTTTCTCCCCCATATACTTTTTATCCTTCTCTCATCCCCAATAAATCTTTCAATCCTCTTTTTTCATCCCCTTCACAAAGAAGATTCATGAAATAAACATGCCTAGGTTTTCCTTCTTCACCATCCATTTGCTCTCGACAACAATTAGAATCTGTATTCTTGCTAGTGTAGGCAGTTGGTTAGGTTCTAACAGGATACCTGGAAGTCAGCAGTGAGAAAGTCATGGGCAGCTATCAGTAAAGTCAGAGGCCTGTCTTGGCAGCACTCCACAAGAAGCCAGATCAAACAAAATAGGCCCAAGATGGCAAGTGCCATGACAGGAATAACCAAATTAGGAAGAAAAAGTGTGAAACCCTACTTCTCACCTGAGGTAATGAATACTCTGCCCTCTAGTTAACAACTGTCAATAAAAGATAGAAATCCAACCTCCAGGTACATAGCTTTCTCTCTTGAGCTCCCCCACTCTCAAAAGTTTGCTTTTCATTTCAATAAACTTTCCCACTTGTGTTACTCATTCACTGTGCTGTATGTCTGTCCTTGAATTCATTCTCATTACAAGACCAAGAACCTTCAGCAACTCCTTTGGGTCTGGTTGGGTCAAGGCCACCAGGCCCAGGGTCTCCCTGGTTCACCTGGTAATATTCTGCCTTCCCTAACTCATTGAAATTGTTCTTTTTTTTTTTTTTTCAAATTTATTTACTTGGCAGAGAGATAGTGAGAGCACAAGCAGGCAGAGCAGCAGGCAGAGGGAGAGGGAGAAGCAGGCTCTCCATCGAACAGGAAGTCCAATGCAGGGCTCAATCCCAGGACCCTGGGACCATGACCTGAGTCAGAGACAGATCCTTAACCAAATGAGCCACCCAGGTGCCCCTCATTGAAGTTGTTCTTACCAAGGTCACTAATCCTCCCTTACTTTTAAATTTATTGAATATCTTTGAGTTCCTATCTTTCTTGATCTTATATCATTTTATAATACATATAACCCTGTTAGTTGGCATCTATTGGCACTGGTTTTCTTCTTCAACTGTGTTGCATGCCTTTTCAGTCTCCCTTGCAACGTTGTGCCTCCTGAGACTATCACTTACACACCCCATGAGTTTTCCCCCCAAGGAAACTCATTAGCCTTTTTCTCTTCTCATTACATATACTCTCTGTGAGTGTCCTCCACACCTCACTGACTTTAGCTAACATCATTAAACTGATGATGCTCATATTTTTTTCTATACTTCTTATGTCATACCTGAGATTCCAAGCCATATATCTAATTACCTGCTTGATACAGTCACATTTCAAATTCAACATATCCCATTGGAAATAACTGTCCAAAGAAAATAATTAGAATACTTTTTCGGGGAGACACATGTCACTATAGTAGCCAAGGTCTTCAATAGAGAAAAGCAGCCACTGCCTCTCTGAGAAGAGAAGGAGATGGAGAAATACACATAGATTTGGGAGAATAAATACCTAAACTTCATTCTCTTCCCACCTTCTGATTTTCTACTGGTGTTTACCATTGGTTAACCTAATTGGGATGCATAGGACAGGGTAACTTATTGATGCAGTCTCGAAAGTTGGGCCTTCCCAGTCACAAAGCAGGGTGAAAAAGGATAAAGTGTGAATTTCACTCATGACATCCAAAGAGCTGGGTAGTGTCTAACAGTAGAAGAACACATATTTCTGCTTTAGCCATCCTAACTGAGCAATCCACTACATTTAGCATGAGTGCATCTAATTATTTAGGGTGAACTCACTTACTAATTCTTACATTATATCTGAATATTGTTGTGATTTTCTATGTACACAAACATAAAATAATGATAGTTTTATTTCTCCTTTCTAATGCTTATTACCTGTAGTTTCTTTTTATTGCTTTAATTAATTGCCAAGAGCCTCCAGTATAATAGTGAAGGCAAAGGGTGATAGCAGGTACCCTTGTTTTGATTCTGACCTCTAAAAGAACACTTTAAAATTTTCATCAAGTATGATGTGTACTCTATGATTTTTGTAGATACTTTTATAAGATTTATAAAGGACCCATCTATTCTTAATTTGCAGAGTTTTTATCATAAATGAATATTAAATTGTACTACATTTTCTTAATCTATTGAGATAAACATTTAATTTTTCTTCTTTATTCTGTTAATGTAGTAAAATACATTGATTGTTTAATTTATTCTTTTTTTCTCCTTTTAAATATATTACTAGAATAAACACAATGTTCATATAATCTATTTTTATTTACTTACTTATCTACTTCTCTCAGTTACTCAGAGAGCTCTATTAAAAATATCCCTTGGCAATTGTGGATTTTTACATTTCTCTTTGCAGTTTTGTTCATTTTCACTTTATAAATTTTGATCCTATGTTATTAACTAAACACAGTTTTTAGAATTTTTATATTTCTTGGGGTGCCTGGCTGGCTCAGTCAGTTACATGTCCAACACCTAATTTTGGCTCAGGTCATGATCTCGGAGTCATGAGATCAAGCCCTGTATAGGGCTCCATGCGCAGCTTCAGATTTTCTCTCCCTGGGGGGAGGAGCAAGATGGCGGAGGAGCGGAAGACTTAAATTTCGTCTGGTCCCAGGAATTCAGCTAGATAATTATCAAACCATTCTGAACACCTACGAACTCAACAGGAGATCAAACAAAAGAATAGCTGCAATTCTATGAACAGAAAAGCGACCACTTTCGAAAAGGTAGGACGTGCGAGAAGTGAATCCAAGGTGATATACGGGAAGATAGGCCGCGGGGGGAGGGAGCCTCTGTCAGCCGGCTCCCGGCAAGCGACAGAGCAGCGGAGCACAAAATCAGAACTTTTAGCACAAAATCAGAAGTCTGTTCCATGGAGGGATCACTCCAGTGGCTGGGTGGGGGATGGAGCCCTCACTGGGACTGCTTGGTCTCAGGTACCTCAGGGCCACAGAGAGCCTGGGTGTGCCTGAGTGTGGCGGAGCTCCCAGAGCTCCCAGGTATCAGAGTGGGGAAGGGGCTACAAAGACAGAGCCGAAGACGGGGTCTCCACTCAGGGTTGCCATAAACTGTAATCTGAGGCAAAGTCGGGCCACTGCTCTTTGAGCAGGGACCTCACAAGTGGCAGATCCGGGACACTCACCTTCCTCCGCCGGGAAGAGTGACACGGAAGCACAGCACAGGAATCTGCTGGGTTTGTAGACTCAAACGGAGCCGTGAGGCAGAGATAGAACCATTCTGTCACAGGCTGGGTGAGCTCAGACCGTGGCTGGAGACCGGGGAGACAGGAGTGACTGACTGCTTTTCTCTGAGGGCTCACTGAACTGGCTGGACCGGAGCTCTCGGCTCCTCCTGGGCCGGAGATTGGGAAGCCGCCATTTTCACTCTCCTCCTCCAAAGCTGTACGGAAAGCGTTCAGGGAACAAAAGCTGAGAGTAAACCTGAGCAGATTACTTAGTCTGGCCCCTGGCAAAGGCGATGCAATTCTGCCTCAGGCAGACACTTGAGAATCACAGCAACAGGCCCCTCCCCCAGAACATCCGGAAGAACATCCAGCCAAGACCAAGTTTACTGATCAATAAGAACTGCAAAACTCCAGTGCTAGGGGAATACAGAACATAGAATTCATGGGCTTTTTCCCCATTATTCTTTAGTCTTTCAAAGTTAAATTTTATCTTTATTTTTTTCTTTTACTATCTTTGTTTAATTTTTCCTCTTTAGTATTTTAATCAACATCTTATCTTAGCAATACCTTTCTAAAAATCTTTTTATATTTTCATTTTTATACTCATTCTATCCCTTCATTGTATCTAAACTTATTCCTGGTATATATATATATATATATATATATATATATATATATATATATATA
>CM052896.1:76889827-76935558 GCA_028534135.1 Potos flavus
GTTTAATCTATAAGACTCATGATCAACTATGACTCACATTCCTTCTTGTTTACCTACAAATAATGTATAATCTTCTTCTCCTTTATTGATTATCATCTCGTATCCAATAAATATGGGATTAAGGAGTTGTTCGGGGCGGCAGTCTTCCCAACTGTCGACCCCTGCTCCCAATCTCTCTTGCAGCTGACTTGTTTGTGCCTCATTCTTCTCCCATGTGCCATCAGGAGGCGGCAATCCCAGAAGAAGAAGAAAGAGAGAGAGGGGCAGAAGGTATATTGTAGCATATTATAACAGAGAACTTCCTTAATTTGGGGAAGGAAACAAGCATCAAAATCCAGGAGGCACAGAAAACCCCCCTCAAAATCAATAAAAATAGGTTCACACCCCATCATCTAATAGTAAAACTTACAAGTCTCAGAGACAAAGAGAAAGTCCTGAAAGCAGCTTGGGGGAAAAGAGATCTGTAACCTACAAAGGTAGAAATATTAGATTGGAAGCAGACTTATCCATAAGACCTGGCAGGCCAGAAAGGACTGGTATGATGTATTCAGAGCAAGAAAAATATGCAGCCAAGAATACTATATCCAGCTAGGTTGTCACTGAAAATAGGAGAAATAAAAAGCTTCCAGGACAAACAAAAACTGGAAGAATTTGCAAACACCAAACCAGCCCTACAGAAATATTGAAAGGGGTCCTCTGAGCAAAAAGAGAGCCTAAAAGTAACATAGACCAGAAAGGAACAGAGACAATATACAGTAACAGTCACCTTACAGGAAATACAATGGCACTAAATTCATATTTAGCCTGAATGTAAATGGGCTAAATGCCCCCAATCAAAAGACACAGGGTATCAGAATGGATTAAAAAAAAAAGAACAAGACCCATCAATATGCTGTCTGCAAGAGACCCATTTTAGACCAAAAGACACCCCCAAATTTAAAGTGAGGGGGTGGAAAACAATTTACCATACTAATGGACACCAAAAGAAAGCTGGAGTGGCAATCCTTATATCAGACAAATTAGATTTTAAGGCAAAGATTGTAATAAGAGATGAAGGACACTATATCATACTTAAAGGGTCTGTCCAATAAGAAGATCTAACAATTTTAAATATCAATGCCCCTAACATGGGAGGAGCCAATTATATAATCCAATTAATAACAAAATCAAAGAAACACATCAACAATAATACAATAATAGTAGGGGACTTTAACAAAGCCCCCCTCACTGAAATGGACAGATCATCTAAGCAAAAGATCAACAAGGAAATAAAGGCTTTAAATTACACTCTGGACCTGATAGACATCACAGATATATTCAGAACATCCCATCTCAAAGCAACAGAATTCACATTCTTCTCTAGTGCACACAGAACATTCTCCAGAATAGATCACATTCTGGGTTACAAATCAGGTCTCAGCCAGTACTATGAGACTGGGATCATTCCCTGCATATTTTCAGACCACAATGCTTTGAAACTAGAACTCAACCACAAGAGGAAAGTTGGAAAGAATTCAAATACATGGAGGCTAAAGAGCATCCTACTATAGAATGAATGGGTCAACCAGGAAATTAAAGAAGAATTTTAAAAATTCACGGAAACAATTGAAAATGAAAATACAACTCTCCAAAATATTTGGGATGAAGCAAAGGTGGTCCTAAGAGAAAAGTATATAGCAATACAAGCCTTTCTCAAGAAACAAGAAAGGTCTCAAGTACACAGCCTAGCCCTACACCTAAAGGAGCTGGAGAGAGAACAGCAAAGAAAGCCTCAACCCAGCAGGAGAAGAGAAATAGTAAAGATCAGAGCAGAAATCAATGAAATAGAAACCAAAAGAATAGTAGAACAAATCAATGAAACTAGGAGCTGGTTCTTTGAAGGAATTAATAAAATTGATAAACCCTATCCAGACTTACCAAAAAGAAAAGAGAAAGGACCCAAATTAATAAAATCATGAATGAAAGAGGAGAGATCATAGTCAACACCAAAGAAATACAAAGAATTATAAGAACATATTATGAGCAACTATACTCCAGCAAATTAGACAGTCTAGAAGAAATGGATGCATTCCTAGAGACGTTTAAACTACCAAAACTGAACCAGGAAGAAATAGAAAACCTGAACAGACTGATAACCAGTAAGGAAATTGAAGCAGTGATCAAAAATCTCCCAACGAACAAAAGCCCAGGGCCACATGGCTTCCCAGGGGAATTCTACCAAATATTTAAAGAAGAATTAATACATATTCTCCTGAAATTGTTCCAAAAAATAGAAATGGAAGAAAACCTCCAAACTCTTTTTATGAGGCCAGCATTACCTTGATCCCAAAACCAGACAAAGACCCCATCAAAAAGGAGAATTATAGACCAATATCCCTGATGAACATGGATGCCAAAATTCTCACCAAAATACTAGCCAATAGGTTCCAACAGTACATTAATAGGATTATTCACCATGACCAAGTAGGATTTATTCCTGGGCTGCAAGGTGATTCAACATCCACAAATCAATCAATGTGATATAATACATTAATAAAAGAAAGAACAAGAACCATATGATAGTAGATGCAGTAGATGCACTCAGTAGATGCAAAAAAAGCATTTGACAAAGTACAGCATCCTTTCTTGATCAAAACTCTTCACAGTGTAGGGATAATAGGTGCATACCTCAATATCATAAAAGCCATCAATGAAAAACCCACAGCAAATATCATTCTCTGAAAACCTGAGAGCTTTTCCCCTAACATCAGGAACATGGCAGGGCTGTCCATTATCACCGCTGCTATTAAACATGGTACTAGAATTCCTAACCTCAGCAATCAGAAAACAAAAAGAAATAAAAGGCATCCAAATTGGCAAAGAAGAAGTCAAACTCTCACTTTTTGCAGATGATATGATACTTTATGTGGAAAACCCAAAAGACTCCATTCCGAGACTGCTAGAACTCATACAGGACTTGAGTAAAGTGTCAGGATATAAAATCAATGCACAAAAATCAGTTGCATTTCTATACACCAACAGCAAGACAGAAGAAAGATAAATTAAGAAGTCTATCCCATTTACAATTGTACCCAAAACCATAAGATACATAGGAATAAACCTAACCAAAGAGGCAAAGAATCTGTACTCAGGAAACTATAAAGTACTCGTGTAAGAAATTGAGGAAGACACAAAGAAATGGGTAAACGTTCCATGCTCGTGGATTGGAAGAACAAACATTGTGAAAATGTCCATGCCACCTAAAGCAATCTACACATTTAATGCAATCCCTATCAAAATACCATCAATGTTTTTCAAAGAAATGGAACAAATAATCCTAAAATTTATATGGAACCAGAAAATACCCCAAATAGCCAGAGGAATGTTGAAAAAGAAAACCAAAGTTGGTGGCATCACAATTCCAGACTTCAAGCTCTATTACAAAGCTGTAATCATCAAGACAGTATGCTACAGGCACAAAAACAGACACGTAGACCGACGGAACAGAATAGAGAGCCCAGAAATGGACCCTCAACTCTATGGTCAACTAATCTTTGACAAAGCAGGAAAGAAAGTCCAATGGAAAAAAGACAGTCTCTTCAACAAATGGTGTTGGGAAAATTGGACAGCCAAATGCAGAAGAATGAAACTGGACCATTTCCTTACACCACACAAAAAATAGACTTAAAATGGATGAAAGACTTCAATGTGGGACAGGAATCCATCAAAATCCTTGAGGAGAACAGAGGCAGCAACCTCTTGGACCTCAGCCGCAGCAACTTCTTCCTAGAAACATTGTCAAAGGCAAGGGAAGCAAGGGCAAAAGTGAACTATTGGGACTTCATCAAGATCAAAAGCTTTTGCACAGCAAAGGAAACAGTCCACAAAACCAAAAGACAACTGACAGAATGGGAGAAGATATTTGCAAATGACATATCAGAAAAAGACTAGTACCCAAAATCTATAAAGAACTTACCAAACTCAACACCCAAAGAACAAAGAATCCAGTCAAGAAATGGCAGGAGACATGAACAGACATTTCTGCAAAGAAGACATCCAAATGGCCAACAGACACACGAAAAAGTGCTCAACATCACTAGGCATCAGGGAAATACAAATCAAAACCACAGTGAGATACCACCTCACACCAGTCAGAATGGCTAAAATTAACAAGTCAGGAAATGACAGATATTGAAGAGGATGCAGAGAAAGGGGCACCCTCCTATGCTGTTGGTGGGAATGCAAGCTGGTTCAGCCACTCTGGAAAAGAGTATGGGGGTTCCTCAAAAAGTTGAAAATAGAGCTACCCTACAACCCAGAAACCACACTACTGGGTATTTAGCCTAAAGATATAAATGTAGTGATCCGACGGGGCACGTGCACCCCAATGTTTATAGCAGCAATGTCCACAATAGCCAAACTATGGAAAGAACCTAGATATCCATCAACAGATGAATGGGTAAAGAAGATGTGGTATATATACACACAATGGAATACTATGCAGCCATCAAAAAACCAGAAATCTTGTCATTTGCAATGATGTGGATGGAACTAGAGGGTATTAAACCAAGAGAAATAAGTCAACCAGAAGAAGACAATTATCATATGATCTCTCTGATATGAGGATTTTGAGAGGCAGGGCAAGGGGTCATGGAGGGTAGGGAGGGAAAAAAAGAAACAAGATGGGACCAGGGAGGGAGACAACCCATAAGAGACTCTTAATTTCAGGAAACAAACTGATGGTTGCTGGAGGGCTTGGGGGTGGGAGGGATGGGGTGACTAGGTGATGAACATTCGGGAGGGTATGTGCTATGGTAAGTGCTGTGAATTGTATAAGACTGGTGAATGAGAGGCACCTGGGTGGCTCAGTTGGTTAAGCCACTGCCTTCAGCTCAGGTCATGATCCCAGAGCCCCAGGATCTAGTTCCACATCGGGCTCCCAGCTCCATGGGGAGTCTGCTTCTCCCTCTGACCTTCCCTCTCATGTTATCTCTCTGTGTCTCTCTCAAATGGATAAATAAAATCTTTAAAAAAAACAAATAAATAAAAAATAAGACTGATGAATCACAGACCTGTACCCTTGAGACAAATAATACATTATATGTTAATAAAAATTTTTTTTCTCTCCCTCTCTCTCTGTTCCTCCCAACCTGCTCTCACTCTCTCTGTAAATAATAATAATAATAATAACTATTATTATTATTTTTATATTTCTTGGTAATTTTTTATTATTTTATTACTGTTAAGTGTCCTCTTTGTTTTTCTTTTAAGATTTAGTTTATTTACTTGAGAGAGAGAGCAAGGGAGAGAGAGCATGAGTGCAGAGGAGTGGCAGAGGGACAGGGAGAAGCAGACTCCCTGCTGAACAAGGAGCCCACGTGGAGTTTAAACCCCAGACCCTAGGATCATGACTGGAGCCAGAGGCAAATGCTTAACCAGCTGAGCCACACAGGTGCCCCTGTTTCTTAAATTCTACTTGGGTGACATAGTTACTCCAGTTCTCTTATGTTAGTTGTTCATACATGGTACATTTTTTTCTTATCTTTTATTCTTTTTTTTTTTTTTTTAAGATTTTATTTATTTGACAGAGAGAGATCACGATTAGGCAGAGAGGCAGGCAGAGAGAGAGGGAAGCAGGCTCCCTACTGAGCAGAGAGCCCGATGCGGGGCACGATCCCAGGACCCTGAGATCATGACCTGAGCTGAAGGCAGAGGCTTTAACCCACTGAGTCACCCAGGCGCCCCTTATCTTTTATTCTTAAATTTTCTGTAAATTTATATGTTAGATGTGTCTCATGTAAGTAGCACATATTGGGGATCTTAAAAATCGAGTCTGACAAAATTTGTCTTTTAAGTCTCCTTTAACCAATTTCTATGCATTATGGTCACAGATATATTTGGGTTTAAATATAATATTTTTGTGTGTGCTTTCTTTTTGTCCCTCCTCTCTTAAATTTCTCTTTTTTCTTGCCATCTTCTGTAGTATTTTTTCTTATTCCATTTTTTCCAGTTAGCTTGGTATACTGTTTTTTTAATTTCTATAATTATTACCTTTGAGAATTATAACCTACATCCTTGATTTATTAAAATCAAGTATTAATTAGTAATTTACTCTCTTTCCGGATGATGCAAGAAACATTAAAAGAGTATAACTCGATTTATCTCCATTTGAATTATTTGATATTATTTCCGTGTATTCCAGTTCTGTGAATGTTTAAAATGAATATTTAAAAATCAAGATATTTCGTTATTACTCATTCAATATTTATTCATATTTATTTGTTTTGTTTCACTCCGTTTTGAATTTCTGAACTTTCATCTTTACCCGAAGAACACCATTATTTTTGGTATTGTGTATCTAATGGTAATAATTTTCTCAGTTTTACTTGTCTGAAATTATCTTTGTTTCAATGAATTCCCAAAGGATATTTTCACATAGTAGAGAACTCTAGGTTGAGCTGTTCTTTGAACATGATCTTTTTTCCCCCTCTTTAACTCCTTTTAATAGTTTTACTTTTTCTTTTGTCTTATCCTCTCAATTACCCCTTCTAGCAACATCAAATAACCCCAAATCTGGGTTAAACTTTCTGGTCCTCCCCCTTTTGTCCAATTCTGATCTAATAATTCCTCACAACTTATTAGTTCTCCAATAGCATGAAACAGATAACTTTATTAACTGTATTAGTCAGGGTTGTCCAGAAAAATAAACCAGAGAGAGAAAGAGAGAGAAAGGAATTGGCTTATGTGATTATGGAGGCTGACAAATTAAGTCTCATGATCCTCAGAGTGAATTAGCAAGTTGGAGATCCAGAGGGGTGGATGGTATTGTTCTAGTCTAAAGGATGGCAGACTTGAAGCACAAGACAATCCATTTGCCAGTTCACATCTGAAGGCTGGAAAAGCCAATGTCTTAGTTTGAAGGTAGTCAGGCAGGAGAAATTCTTTAACTTCTTGTCAATGAAGATTTTACTTACACCCTTTGGTTTTTAGTATTACAAACATGGAAATTCTTATGCATGTCTCTTGGTATGGGATATTCTGTATGCAGAATATCCTCATTTGCAGAATTTTCTCTAGTTTATGGCAAGAAGTAAATTTGTTGAATCTTAGTGTAAGTCCATGTTTAGGTAATGAGTAATTGTTTTAAAATATTATTGACCTAATTCAACTCACTCATATAGCAAATTAGTTTCTATTATTTTACATCATTATCAACACTTGGTATTTTCAGACTTTGAAATATTTGTCAATCTGGTCCATGAGAATAGGAATCTGTTATATTAATTTACATTGATCTACTAATACAATTAAAAATATTTTAGGGGCCCCTGGGTGGCTCAGTTGATTAAGTATATGACTCCTGATTTCAGTCCAGGTCATGATCCCAGGGTCATGAGATGGAGCCCCACATTGGGCTCCCCACTGAGCGTGGAGCCTGTTTAAGATTCTCTCTCTCCCTCTGCCCCTCCCTGCTCTTCTGCTTTCTTTCTATCTAAAAAATACATGTGTTTTTTTCATATGCTCACTAAGCAGTTATTTCCTCTTCTGTAAAATGCCTCTTCATATGTTTTGCAGGTTTTTCTAAAGGTTTGTTTAAATTTTTTTCTGTTGATTTATGAGTTATTTATATATCCTGATACCAAACATTTATCAATTTTATGCATTGCACATATTTTCTCCTGTTTTGTGGCTTATGTTTTCAGTGTCTTTGTGGTGCCCTGTGGAGAAGAGCATTTTTAATTTTTAATGTGTTCTAATTTAGCTATCTTTTCTTCTATAGTTAGCACCTTTTGGAATTAATAAATTCCTACCCACCCTGAGGTCATGAAATTATTCTTCATTATTTTCTTCTGTTTCAATTTCCCTTTATATTTAAGAATGTAATAAATCTAAAAAAAGTAAAAAAAAGTATGCTTTTTCCATTTTTAATTAAGAAACAATTTTTTCTACAGATCTTGATTATAGTATCAGCACCATTTAATGAACAGACCTTCTTTTCCCATAGTCATCTGTCATATACCAAGTTTTTAGCATGCATGAGTATTTCTGGAGTCTCTATTTTGCCTTATTTGTGCTAATAGTTAATGGCTGTTATTTTAGGCTTTAATAGGTACTAAAATCTGATAATATGTGATAAAATATCTCCCACCTTATTCTTCTTTGGGAGAATCTTGGTTTTATTAGGCCTTTGCTTTTCCACATTAAATTCTAAAATTAGCCAATCAGCTAATTAATGGGTTGTTTAAAAACTTTGTGTAATATTGACTTGAAATTACAGCAGACACAGTATATTCATCAAATAGTCCATATACTTCTATTTTGGGGGGCTTGGGGTACACAATGGGCTATGAGAGAAAGTATTGCTTGATACTTGTG
The DNA here is from genome assembly GCA_028534135.1 of Potos flavus. NCBI lineage: Eukaryota > Metazoa > Chordata > Mammalia > Carnivora > Procyonidae > Potos > Potos flavus. The sequence continues at coordinate 76,898,183 of CM052896.1, forward strand.
GGACGAAGCATTTGTACATGGGTGTGATTTCTCCATATTCTCTCTTCCTCTGACTTGGTAATGAGGTGGTGCATGGGAAATGGAACAGAGTCTGAATCCTTAAAAATGAGATGAAGAGAATGGTTTCACAGTGTTGGGAGACAATTATCCATTGCTTTCTCATGTTTCTGTCCATTTTATAAAGAGAGGCACTTGCTGCCTTTGGACTATCTTTTCAAAGGGGTTTAACTAGCAAACAACACTGGAGAATAGAGATAGTCTGGCTCTGATGCACAAGGCAGACATACTTACTCTCTGATATAAAATATTTAGGTTCTTTAAGCACAGGGTTCCTCTCCTGTAATGCAGTCCACTGAGTGTGAGATATAACTTAACTTGGTCTTCTAAGTCGTCCTGTGGGAACTGGGCAACGGGAACAAAGCAAACATGAAATACAGGCTACTTGCTGCCCTGAGTAATAAAGTCCATTATCTCTGATTCATATCTCTAGTATATAGCTTGCAAGTAGGGTAAAATACCAGATCCTTCACAGCTTTTGACATGCTGAATTCCATATTATATTGTCAAGAAGTAAACATTTTTTTGTGTTAAACCCATGAGACTGTGGTGTTTTTATGTCAAGTCTGAAAGCTTAACCCAACCTGATACACAATAGCATTGGATGCTGTTTTGTTTTGTTTTTTTCTCTTTCTTATTCTTACGAAATTTAGTTTTTTCTTATCCTCCTGTACTGCATGGGGTCTCCAGTGTCATGCTAAAAAAAAGTAAGACTAGGAGCATCCTTTTCTTTTTCCTAAACCTAAGAGAATGCTTCTAAAATTCCCCAATTAAAAATTATATATGCTGTAGGTTTTTGTAGATGTTCTTAGTAGGTGAAAGAAATTTTCTTCTCTTTTTATTGAATAAGAGAGTTTTAATCATGAAAGAGCATTGACTTTTATCACAATCTTTTTAAAGCTCTCATTGAGATGATTATACATGTTTTCTCCTTTAATACATTACATATTTTCTAAAGTTAACTGACCTTTGAATTCCTAGGACAAAACCAACTAGGTCATGATGTGCTATCATTTTTGTACATCAATGAATTTGTTTTGCTAATAATTTGTTTGGATTGTCTCATAAATATTCATGAGCAGAATTTGCTTGCACATAATTGTTTATTTGTCAATCTCTTGCAGAATAATTATGGCTTCTGAAGCAAGGACCATATCTTACTCATTTTTATATCTTCAATTCTTAATAAAATGCCTGGCACACATGTTATGCAAATAAGTGTTTTTGAATAAATGCACAATTGATTAATCATATTCCAAGAAAGAAATAAACTTATAGGTAAGTTCTAATTCTCAACTTAAAATGAGATAATCCATATTCATGAAATTTGCATATTGACTTTTCTTATTCTCTATTCGCTAAAGCCATAGATTTGAAAGAGAGCTTTGATGCCTTGTCATCATCAGACCCTATCAATTCTATTCCAAAATGTCATTCTAGTATCTGCATTTTGTCAATTTCCATTCCCACTAACATAGAACTACTCACTTTTGCCACCTGCCTAGGCTATTATAAATGTCTAATTGGCTTCTCTACTTTCAGTCTCCCCTCCCTCTATTTATCATTCACAAGTCAAAGTGATCTTTAAAAAAAAGATAAATAAAATCGTTACCTGCCCCCATGCTTAAAACCAGCCAATTGTTTCCCACTATACTTAGGATAACAGATTGATAAACATAATAGTTTATAAGCCACATACCACATAACATCTTGCCCACCTCTTCTCGTGCCTCTGTTGCCTCATTCACTACCTTAGAACCACAGTGACCCACAATCTGTTAAAATGCATCCCACACATTTACTGCAGCAGTTCTCTCTTGGCTTTCTGCATGATAGACAGACAAATGCTTTAAATCTCAGTTTAGGGACTTCCTGGATTACGAAGTCTAAATTAGTTCTCTCCCTGATTTTCTCTTTGTAACTCTATTACAATGTATAATCATTTGTATTTGCATAGCTAACTGTTCAGTGATTTTCTGTATTTGCATGTTTGCCACCATAAATGTATGGAACATGTCTAGTTTGCCTACTACTATATACCCAGTTCATAATTCAATGCCTTGAATTTAGATATTGCTTAATAAATTTTTTTAATGAACAAAAGAAGGGAAATATATAACAATTATAAAACTATAAGTCTTGCTCTAGTCTCTTTGGAAATAGTACACCATGTAGGCAAGTTAAAAAAAAAAGTGTTAGATACTTACAAAGATGAAATTTGTAAATAACTCTCAAAAACTAAAGAGCAATGTGTTGATAATCAATGATATCTGAAATAACTATTAAATATTGTGGTCATGTGAACCATGTCAGTAAATGCAATGTATTCCTACAACTACATAAATGTAACAGGTGTCTCTCTTACATTCTAAGCTTTATTTGCAGTTTGTGCAGACGTATTTGGGAATAACTGGTGTAGGCCCAAAGAAAGCCTGTTTGCATAAATTACTTAAGATTCCTGAAGAGAGAACTGAATCAAAAAGTGGGGGAAAAAAATTCCAATGAACTTGACCTAATATCAAATCTTGTCTTCAGGTGATTTTGAAGAAAACATGCTGCTTGTTATCCAGATTTGTCTCCTGGTCCCAGGTACTTAAACTGATACATCAGCCTTGCATTGCTGTATTTGAAAATTAAAGAGCCTTTTTATTAGAAATCCAGTATTTCTCAGAGTTACCATATCATTACTGAAAATAATCTGTAAGCATATGTGAAACAGCCTTCAGAGAGTCCTAAATATTTTAAAGTCCAAATAAGGGAGAAAAGCAAAATGTAAGTTTTATATAATATATATGATATATATATCAACCAGAATTATAAGACAACTGAATAATATAATTAGCTATTGTTTTATAATTTATCAAGTTACGTGTATTTGTTTTCAAGTTTAATCTACTTAAACTTATGTTTTAATTTTACTTGGTAAGATTTGCTGCATCATTAAAAAGAATATACACATGCTAATGTAAAACTATTGTAAATCTCCTGATACAGAACTTTGAATGAATATTTCTCCATTTTGAGATAAAAGAAAATCTTGTTAGTACTGTGGGAAAAATGAGTTACTCAGGTAGAAAACATTTGTTAACCTTAAAAATAAAATAGCCAGTTAGTTTACCAGCAGAATGAGTTTATTTGGAAATAGCAGAAGAATTGCAATTCAGAATATGCAAACTATGGTGAATCATAGGCAAGTCTGGACAAGAAAAGAGAGCAGTATTCTTTTATAGAGAAAAGAAGGAAGTTGCAGGGACTGTTTGTAATAAAAGTCCATTGGAAGAGAGTGCGAGTTCAGGGCTGCGGCAGTTCTCATTGGCTGGGTTGTTGTTGGGCAAGGAGAAAATCTTCCTTCCTCTTGCTAGGGTAGGAAAGTAAGCTTTTTCCTGTTGGGAAATGCAAAGTATGCTTTCTCCTGCTAGGGTCTGCAAACTGTAGCAAGGTGCAATGTGTAAGGGCTCTCCATTCAGGGTGTCTGGACTCCATTTTAAATGAGGCTTCTTTTATTCATTTTCACACATCCAAGCACCTGAGGCCATGAAAGGTGTTTTTGTAAGACGAAAGCAATGTAATCAAGAATGAGTAACACTGGTAACAGGCAATCCAAAGGAATATAAAGAGATTGACAAGTGGTACTAGAGATGAAATATCTATAAGATGGCTTGGCTAGATTCAATCAGAGAACATATATCTCTAAACTGGTTATTTTAAATTAAGATTTTATTTAAAGTAAGGAGTTTCAAGTTTTGTATGAGAGAAGGAACAAATAATAATTGAACATTGCTGTGGACAGAGTGAGCAAATAGAGTTCTGTAAAAACATTATGATACGCTGTCAATACCTTTATCAAACAGATCAGATTTTTGTCGACAAATATTTAATAGAGACTATTTGTTAACATTTAGTAATGTTCTTCCTACAAACTTACAAAATAGGTAATAGTTTAAGATTATTATTAAAAATAAATGAACTATGATTCTATCCCCTCATATTGTTATGCATAATCACTTAACCAGACAACTTAATTCGTCTGGCTTATACTCTTTCCTTTTTTTTTTTTTTTTTTGGCTTATACTCTTTCCTAATCAATATCATGTTAGTGAGCTATTGAGAAATAGCCTCAAAAAATGTTGAAGACACTCATAAGTGTTTGGGACCATATAACCAATTCCCAAGAGATTTTTGTTACAGAATTAATGTGTCTTAATGGTGTTCCATTAGTAATTAAGAGAACTGAGCATTTAACTCAGAGTTTTGCTCTGTAAATTAATAGTGGATAATAAAAAGACAAGTTATGGTATCTCCCTTTTACTTCTTCCCTATAAGTAAAACCTATGCACATATCATGTCAAGACTGTCTTTTCTCAAAGTATAAATAGAGGTGTGTTCAATTATTTCATTTTTGAGAGAAGCAACATGCTTCCTTAAGATCTTATTGTAATAAAATGGTGAGCTGAAGCAGAAGATAGAGATCATATAAAGAATGAAGTTTTGATGAAACTCTAAAGAATTTTCAGAGAGAAATAGAATATAGGTCTAAAATGTAAGGCAGAATGCGTTTCTATGCCACATGTGTGAAACACATGAAAGAGTATTATGTACCCTCAACTAAAACTTAGGAATCCCAAAACAAATCCTAGTTAATTAAAAAATAAGCAGATCTCTATATTTTAACAAAACTCATACAGAAACAAGGATTCAAGGTTGCAGTGCATATGTTAGGAGGCTTCTCATTTGTGCACACCAGGAGTACTGATACTCCCTAAAGATAACAAGGCAGCTTCTTCCCAGATGCTGAAGCAGTGTTCCTTATTCTACAGGAGTGAGATTCCTCAAAGGTAATTCCAAAAAGATCCTGAATGAGAGAGGTGTCACTGGAACACTCACCTTATGCCCAATTAGGGTGCAGGCTCCATCCATCCCAAAAACCTAAACTAGTTTTAGGTTTATTTATTGGGACATCACTTAAACCCAAATCACTCGTAGGATGTTTCACAGCCTGTTTTTTGAACAAACAGATGTGTGGATTCAACAAAGAAGTTGTAACAGCAGGAATATTTCAGTAACTCAGGAATCCACCTAAAAAACTGTTCTGAAAAATAAGAATACTTTGAGCACGACTTGCTAAATTTCCTCCCATAATTTAAAAATCATTTGTCTGAAAAATGTCCAGATACTATCCACTGAATTCATTTCAAGAATGAAATTTCATCTTTTTTTTTTTTACTGCCAGCCACTTTGTAAGATAGCTTTGGTAAGAAGACAGAATAGCCACATTGAAAAGGGTAAGCACAAGATAAGCAAATTTGTAATTACCTGACATGATAGTAAACTCTCCATGCTCATGATCTCAATTTGGATTTCTCAAAAACACCTCTGCTCTTCCAATTTCTCAGTGTATACATTCCTCCTATCAAGCTGTACAGATCTGATGGATGTTTTTTCTCACTGTGTGTGTTCCTTATACAGACAAAGAACCCACAAAATAACAATAATAAGAATTCTAAATTTTAAGAATAAAAATAGTTATGTTAAAGTTTCATCAGTCAAGATTTAAATAAGAAGGACCACTTCCAAATAATTATTTCAAGGATCATAAACAAAGGTCAAAGAGAAAAATACTTAAAAGACAGATCAAGGAGACTACAAATGAACAAAAACTCTATCAGGTCCAAAGTGCGAATGCTTCAGGAATTAGGCAGGTAATACACAGCCGAAGCAAAAAAGGTGGAGATGATAGAAAGCAGGGTGTATGGGAGGGGCTGGCTCTGGTGAATGGGAGAGATCATACCTTATCCAAAGGAGGAAAGTTGGCTCCAGTGTATTTCAGCCATGCAGAAATGAGAGCTCAATGCTATAATACTTCTCATTTTTAATTTTTCAATAGAATCTAGTAATATGGATTATTATATAAAATGTTCAGATTTTACATATTGGCTTTTTTAAAAAGTGAGTACTCTGTAGCCCAAGTCAAACATCACTCTGGGCCAGATTCTGTCCTTGGGCCACAAGTTTGTTACCTCTCAATGAAAATGGAGACCGGCAAAAACGTTTAGAGAAAGAATTGCAAAGAGAAGATGGGTAAAACACTAAAAGACCAATCAAACAGAAGTAGTGAATGTACATAATCAAGAATCTTCTGGGTGTCCGGGTGGTTCAGTTGGTTAAGCGTCTGCCTCCGGCTCAGGTCATGATCTTCGGGTCCTGGGATGGAGCCCCGGTTCAGGCTTCCTGCTCAGCAGGGAAGCTGCTCTTCTCTCTCTCCCCCTCTGCCCCTCCCACCACTCATTCTCTCTCTCTCTGTCTCTCTCAAATAAGTAAAAAAAATCTTAAAAAAAGAGAATCTGCAATTAACTTGGAATTAAATAACAAAATATGAACTATAACTATGAGCAGTGAATATGCTTAGTATTCTCATTCTTCTAGTTCTATGTAGTATAAATGTTTCTTTGATATTAAAAATAAGTTTCTTACACGTGTAACCATTTTATTTACAAGTCACAAGGCTAGATCATAGAAGCTCTTTATACCTTCTAAAAACTTAGTAGTCAGGGACAACTATATGCTATTCTCTGAAGAGTCTGAGTATCCTATTTGAAAAGAAGATTTAAAGTTGTCTTTCTCCCATGACATATACATGTTTAAAATGTGATTTTAATAATTACTATTAATATCTCCTAAAATGGAATATATGGCAGCTTTCCCCATAAACACCAAAACACCACTTAAATTACAACTACTAGAGATCTTTTTTTAAAGATTTTTTTTTCTTTATTTATTTGACAGAGAGAGATCACAAGCAGGCAGAGAGGCAGGCAGAAAGAGAGAGGCGGAAGTAGGCTCCCTGCCGAGCAGAGAGCCCGACGCGGGGCTTGATCCCAGGACTCTGAGATCATGACCTGAGCTGAAGGCAGAGGCCCTAACCCACTGAGCCACCCAGGTGCCCCTAGAGATATTTTTTATAATATTAATGATTTAGTTGTAATTATGGTAATTTTTCATGGAAAGTTTAAATTTCTTTTATATATATTATTTTATTTATCCTCATAACAAAATGTTTTATTGATCAAATTATAAGTAAACTAAGTTATATATGAATAAGCGAGTTATCCAGAGTCACAAGCTAGGACTTGAATTATAGTCTCAGACTAGCAGTCTCTTTGTCATTGTAATATACCACAATTCCATAGAGCTTACTTGGAAGACTCTGAAGTTACAAATAGGATTATGGTGTAATGTAAGATGAAAAGTATAAGTGTTCATAAGCCATTTAGAATTTATCATCTAGCATAAAATTTAAACAGCAACAGAATCTTTTTTAGACATAGGTAAACTATAAATAATAAATAAATACATTAATAAATAATGTTCTATAACAGAAAATGAAAGGCAAGTTGCATGTGAAAGGATTTCATGAGGCCAAAGGAACACATGCTATGTATCACAGATAAAGGCATTTTGATGAGAAAAACCGTTGTTGGAATGCAATTGCTGTCTTAGCATTGTAATCCCTTGTTTTCTAGCTCTTCAATATGAGAGAGAAAGTTACCGAAGAAATAACAAGGAATAGAACACTATAGGGAATTTTATTTAGCAAGCTGATAATTAATACCTGTCTGATAATTAATACAATCCTGAAATAAGACAAGAAGTAAGGCAGAAGGGGACCTAGTATCATCTTTATTACTGATTAAAACTGTGGCTTTTATTTGAAGATAACTGAGTTTCCAAATTATAAAAAAACAAATGATATTAGGTTAATTTATGTCCCAAAACCTGCAGTACCAGTCTAGTCTACAGCCAGTTTTCTCTTGTGGGGCAGAGCCTCCAAACATGGAGGAAAAGAGGAAAACACTCACCACAGGCAGCTCACTCCAGGAGAAACGGAAGAGATTAAGTCATTCTTCCTTCCCTAAGGAGGAAGGAGTGAGAGGGTGAAAGAGGCTAAAGTATGGACTATCAATAGTTTCCCATCAAGGGAAGTGAAAGCCAGATCTGGGAAGAAGTAGACTTTTCTGAAAGGCCCACAGGAGCATTGAGGTACAAATTCTGTGAAGCCAAGAAAAAAGAGAAAGAATGGAATAGAGTATAGGGTGTATACACAGCACATGGAGGAAACACTGAAATGTTGCTAGTCATTTTTGGTGGGATTGGCCTCTGAGCATTAAACTATAAGATCATTAGACAATTGGCCTAATAAAGGTATGCAATTGGCCTAAAAGGATAGAATATCTCCCCAAAAAAGGTTTGAATGAAGAGAAGTGCCATTTACATAGGGTCAGTCATTGTTGCAAAGAGATTTTTGAAGAGTAACAGAAGCAAATACTGACAAATCCCATTCAGGAGCAGCCTGAGAGTGCCTGGCAGTGTTTTGATTCAGACTTAATTCTGGGGCAGTTATAACCCCAATTGCAACATTGAATGTATCAGGTTATTATAGTCTTGTGCAACTAAATATCCTAATCTTGCATCTAATTTTCCTTATTCTAAATGCATAATCAGCAAGCTTCATGTTGATTATTATTAGAGTTCACCTTTAGAGATGCTCTGAAAAAGAGAATGCAGTGATCACACTAATATGAGCATACTAGTTCTTTTCCAAATGCAGTTTTATTACACATTGCAAATTAATCTATTTTCTTTTCCATTTAATGCCTCACCCCCTTATGAAGTTAGTTAAGGTGTTAGCCCTCAAAAAGCCTCTGGTAACCCCGACCTTGTGGTATTACTGTTCTTGCATAGATCCTCTCACCTTGACATAGAACTTGACTGAGCAACTGATAGAATACATTTCACATGACAGCATATGGCTTTTAATACTACATCATAAATGACATTGCAGCTTCCACCTTAGTCTTTTAAATCCCTCCCTCTTGGGAAAGTCAGCCATGATGCTGTGAGGATACTCAAGAGAAACTGAGGCTCCTAGCCTTATGTACAGTCTGCATTAGAAGTGGATCCTCCAGGGGTGCTTGGGTGGCTCAGTGGGTTAAAGCCTCTGCCTTCCACTTAGGTCATGGTCTCAGGGTCCTGGGATGAAGCCCTGCATCTGGCTCTCTGCTCAGCGGGGAGCCTGCTTCCCCCTTTCCCTCTGTCTGCCTCTTTGCCTACTTGTGATCTCTCTCTCTCCTCTCTCTCTCTCTCTGGCCAATAAATAAATAAAAGCTTTAAAAAAAAAAAGTGGATCCTCCAGCTCCATTCCAGCTTTGAGATGACCATAGCATCAGTTGACATTGGACAAAATTCAACTGACAAGAGATTCCAAGCCAGAATCTCTCTGCTGAGCCATTCTTAAGTTCCACATGAACCATGAGAAATAATAAATGATTATTCTATTGTCATTAAATTATATAATGACTTTAAATGCAGCATTAGGTAACTAATATGGTTAGTATTCTGTCTTCTGATACAAATCTCTTCCAGTTATAGCTATTATAGCTATTATTTAAATACTATTAACTCTGTATAGAAAACATTCTAAACTATTATAGATAGATATATAAATTCATTTAAGCCTCAAAACAATCATATTATCCTTATTTTATAAATATAGAATCTGGGACACAGAGAGTAGTTTGGACAACATCATACAGTTAGAAAATCTCATAACTGGAATTCAAATACAGAGAAGTCTGGATTGAGAGGACATGCTCTTAACCAGCAACTTGTAGTACCTCTCTGTCCACAAAAAGAAGAGATAAATCAAAGTTTCTGAGCCGCCCAGTTAATAGAGAATCAATAAGCTGAATACTATCTTTCTCCTATCTTTGCATCTAGCTAACTGATCTTGCCTAGCAACATCCAGATATCTTCAAAATGCACATAAATTGCGGTATACCAAGACTGACAGAAGAGGTACACAGTGGAGAAGAATACTAATTAGTCCTAATTATACCAGATGGCTGCAGGGAGATACACTAGAAAAGCAGGAAATTTGGAAAAACCTTTCCTTCACAATGTTGTGATGTGTTCCTGACACATAAAAGAGGTTATTGTATCGACTTTTATTATATCCAATTTCTAACCCATGATTCATGTACACTTGGTCACTCAGTGCTTCTGCAAGAGATTGGCTTTTTTTTTTTTTTTTTTTAAGATTTTATTTATTTATTTGACAGAGAGAGAGAGATCACAAGTAGGCAAAGAGGCAGGGAGAGAATGAGGAGGAAGCAGGCTCTCCGCTGATCAGAGAGCCCGATGTGGGGCTCGATCTCAGGGCCCTGAGATCATGACCTGAGCCGAAGGCAGAGGCTTTAACCCACTGAGCCACCCAGACACCCCAAGAGATTGGCTTTTGAAATGGATGGTTAATCCTTTCAAGCTTTATGTTTTCATATCCCATATAGACCTGGCATACAGGTTTTTGACAATCACAAGCCAGAAAAAAAAAAAAAAAGAGAACCATGATTTAATTATTTGGTGATGTTCTAAGGCTATTTCGATAAAAATAGAACCTTTGTTAAATTAGCAAACTGTGAAAAGAACTGTCATATTAACCATTTACTGTTTTCTAAACATCTTCATTTATGTCACATGAAATATGCAAATACAGTTTCTGCCAAAACAGAAAAAGGAAATGATTCATTAAAGAAAACCAACATTGGAATTTACAATTAAATGCAGGTATGACCCTTGTGATAATTGAAATTCCAACTCTGTCCATTTCATTGTAAAAAGTATGAATCAAGAACAAATATAAAACACATATTTTATAATCTTATTTTGTTCTATAAAATAAGCTATCTTTGAAAGGCAATATGGTTGTGAAGTTTGTAGACCTTGATCAAAAGTCCACCTCTTTCAGTTATTAATCTGAGTGAAACACTGTGTACAGGTATGCTCACCACTTGTTTCCCTATTGTAAGAGGATTGCATTTGGAGCACTTGCAATGGCAGCTCTGGGAGTAGAAGCCTCACCCATTGGAAGCTGGGCTTGACCATGTGACTTTCTTTGGCCAATGGAATATGAGCAGATATTACATGGGTCAATTCTGAGCAGAAGTTTTAAAAGTCATTATGTTGGGGTACCTGGGTGGCTCAGTGGGTTAAGTCTGACTTTTGGTTTCAGCTCAGGTCATGATCTCAGGGTCCTGAGATGGAGCCCCACATCAGGTTCTGTGCTCAGTGGGGAGTCTGCTTGAGATTCTCCTTTCTTCCTCTTGCTCTGCCCCTTTTCCATTCATGATCTCTATCTCCTTAAAATAAATAAGTAAATCTTTTAATTAAGTCATTATGTTTCACAAGCTAACTTGCTCTTTCTCCTCTGAAATGAGAATTGCATGTTTCAACTAGGGGCTGCTGCTTCACACTGAATAAATGGCTCACACTTATAAGTATATAATGTGAATAAGAGATTTCTTATTGTAAATCACTTAAAATTGGCCTTAAAAAAAGTAAAAGCACAGCCAAGCTAAGCCAAGCTAAATATTGTCTTAGTTTTTTTATCTATCAAACGTGAAGAATGATTTTAGCCTTATAGCATCACTCCGAGTAATAAATACATGTTCAGGAAATGGTAGATTATCTACCTAAAAATTTGTGTATAGCCTGAAAAAATACAATAACACAAGTGAAGAGTCGTTTTTTTATTTAACATGAGATTGTTGTGCTCTTGAAAGATATTGTTAAAGATATTGTTATGATAGATATTTGAAAGCTATTGTTTGAAAGGTACTGTTATGCCTTTGAATCAGAAAAGTAAATTTGAGTTCTGGTGCTGCTCTTAACATCTGTTATTGACCCTCATGATGCCTCTGTTGTCACATCTATGAGAGGGAGTCAAGAATACCAGTTCTAGTTTCCCATCAATGTTGGCAAAAGGCTTCAGTCCAGAAAATTATATAACAGGAATCTAGGTCATCAATAATAGCAACTGAAAATTGGTAACATTTTGTCAGATGTGCTTCTTTTTTAAAAAAAGAATTAATGAAACAGCAATTACAGATACAGTTGAAGTATCCATTTCACTGATACCTAAGAATTTTTAAACCTAAGAAAATAATAATTTGAAGAATTAGAGATGGTGCATATACTCTTTCAGGCAACATAATTGATTCGGAATTAATATTACTAACATCCTAATATAATCTTGAAGATGCTTTATATTTTGATTTTTACATTCATGAAAGTTGTGCCTATATTAAATATGAAATATGCACACCTGCTCAATATTTCCAGCCTTTTATTGTCTTTATCCATCCAGCCCCAACTACCCTCATCAAACCTGGAAATCAAACTAGATCTGGATCCAGGTGTTTTGTATTATGTTTTTTTTTCCCCATTACAAATCTCTAATTCTTTAGTAGATTTCAGTGAGAGATTTCTTGGCACAGAAAGGAAGCACCTGCTGATTTGAGCAATTTCATTAGCACTCAGGCAAGCAAAAATATTCTGTAGGTGATTGTGGTCCTAGTATCAGACCACAACCAATAATTTGTTATCATCTTATTCCTAATTTGTGATTGACAACTTTATCTGTTTAACTGCAGGGAGAGAAGATCAGTATTCATAATAATCTCTAAATGCTATTTGAAATATTATGGAGTCTTGAGTATAATTTCTATTTATAATTAGTTGGGTTTATGTAAAGATGCAATAAAATTAGTTGATTATTTTGGACATAGTGAACATCATCAATGTATCTGATTAAGAAGTGGAAATCCAGCTAATCAAAAGCTGTGTTTATCAACAAAAATCATTAAGAAAAAAATTAATTTAATGACTGATCTTTCCCTAAATTGACCTAAGTGACCACTTTTTGTGGCCATGTTATCATGAATTTCAGTCATAAGGACTACACGTATGTGCTTGGTATAAGTTTAAAGCTACAGTATTCCCCGCTGCCCCACCCTCACCATGTTCACACGCATACATTATGCACTCTTGAGACATCTGTGGACATCTAAAAATTAAGAGATAATCATTCCTATTTTTCAAGAAATATACTTTAAAAAAAAAAAGAAATATGCTTTTATTTGACCAAAGATGGTGTGTTATACCTCTATCTTGCTGTTTTATCAAGAGTGAGTACAGATAAGCTGCACTATATATCTGACGATGAATGCACCCTTGGTAGCCAATTAGGAATTCCTTTTTGTCCACACATTCATTCATATATACAATAAATATACATTGAATATCTGAAAGGAGAAAAGTGCTGGATACTGAGGTGTGTAATGAAACATACATGCCATTCACAAACTTGAGCAAGTCCAATGAATATTACGAGGAGTTTTTATTTTAACTTGGGAGGGATAGGAACATCAAGTTGAACAACATATAGTTCTTTGTGTTACATACTTTATAATCCAGTGTAAATGTAGTTGTATGGAAACAAAAGCCAGGACAAAGAGTAAGACTGGTTGATAATAACCCTATAAAAGGAGATATGTGATGTAATACTAGAGAAAAAGTTTAAAAATAACTTACGAGAGCACCTAAAGGAGCGAGAGTATCTTTTTTTTTCTTTTTTTAATTTAAGATCACTGGCACTTTAAAAAGATCATGGAGGCTGCAGTGTAAGTTAAATTAGAGGTGGGGAAAGAGGAATTGGTGGAGGAGAAAGGTACAGCTAAGATGTAGGAAGAGGATGGATTACAGCACTGAGAGTAGGAATGGAAAAATTGTGCTTATATACACATGGGAGGGAGTTTGTATGGGCACGGGAGGATACACCCTCCATATGCTCCTGGAGGTATGGCTTAGGAGAGCGATTACTAGGTCTAACAGATAAAGTTTGAATCCCAGCTCCTTCACTCATTGGCTGTGTGACCTTGGAAAGTGATTTATCTCCCTTTGGCTCTTATTCTACTTAGACAATCTCAGATTCAGAGGAATGTCATAATAAAAATGACACAATGCACAAAGGCCTTAGGTTGTCTTTTTTTTTTTTAATTGTATGTTAGTCACCATACAGTACATCATTATTTTTTGATGTAGTGTTCCATGATTCATTGTTTGTGTATAACACCCAGTGCTCCCTGTAATCAGTGCCCTCCTTAATACCCATCACCAGGCTCACCCATCCCCCCACCCCCCCTCCCTTCTAAAACCCTCAGTTTGTTTCCTGGAGTCCATAGTTTCTCATGGTTCATCTCCCACTCTGATTTCCACCCCCCCTTCATTTTCCCTTCCTTCTCCTGATGTCCTCCACGCTATTCCTTATGTTCCACAAATAAGTGAAACCATATGATAATTGGTTCAGTTTTTCATGTATTTAAAAAGATTTTTTTTAAATAATGTATACAAATCAATAAAAAAGTGTAAATTTTAGAAGAATAGTTATTAATATGATTATATCATTCTGGTATTCTTATTGTTTACTGAATAGATGAAGTCAAAAAGATGTTGAACACTTCTCATTATTAAGATAATAAAAATACTTACAAACTAAGGCTTTGCATGAATCTAATCAGAAATAACACCCTCTTTCTATAGAAATACCTTACTTAAAATTATTATCTACCATAAGTTTAGGTTCCCTGAGGTTTTATGGGCAAGATCTCCAATGACAACCTAATGACCAAAATTCTCTTTTCAGTCATCCTGCTTGCCATTTCTCTGCAGCATTTGGTACAATCAGGCTTTCTCTTTGGAACTTCATTCACATTTAGTTCTCAGAAGACTTTATTAGTTCATTTCCTACCTCATTAATCATTCTTTTTCTGTCTTCTTTGATAAGACATCTTCCTCCTCTTCTACCTTCAGGGAGAACTTTCTTCAGTTTGTCCTAAACTTACAATCTCTCTCTCTCTTTTTCCCTCCCCCACCCCACCTCCACCCTTTCCTCCCTTTCTCCTTCCCTCTCTCTCTGTCAGTTCCAACTTGCCAAGTGGTTTGTGATCCCTCTGGCTGTTATTCCTCTCATACAATCTCTAATTTGGAAGGAATTTGAAAGAGAAATTAGAATATATGAATCTTAGAAAACTATATGCAGATATAGCTATATCATATATTTATTACCTTAGAAAACTCATTCTTTCCCATAGATTAAATGATCATGCCTATAAGAATGATTTCCAAATCTTATCTCTAGTTCTTACTTTTTCCTGAGTACTTATACCTCATTTTCCTAAGGGCCTTTCCTACTGGCATCCTAAATTTAACATGCCTAAAAGATAATGTATTATTTTCCTCTAAAACAAAGTTTTTCTTGAATTCTCTTTTGATTTATGGTTCCACCCTTTTTCTATTCTAAAAATTCCCAAATCATCTTCACCCCCATTTTTAATGTTTTCAGATCACGTCATGTAGGCACTCTTTATTTGCACTGCTACTACCATAATTCAAAAGCCTGACACCCTGGACCTAAATGAGTCCAGGTTAACTGAATGAGTGAGTATTCTATCTCTAGCCTTTCTGTAAACTCATATTTGGTCAGGAATTTTTTTGCACATCGACTTCCATATCAATCCTCTCTTTGATGCTTTCAGTAAATATCTTGTCCATAAAATGCAAAACTGAGAATACACTAAATACAGTATTCTTCCTTGTCTTTAAAAATAAATAAATAAAATGGCTCTCCAAGGGTAGATCAGGCTGTGAAATGAGCAGCCTTGCTGATGGAGGGGGTTTACTTGATCTGATGTAGAAGATAAAAAATCTAGCAGTTTTCAGTGAGTGATCTTAGTGAGAAGTAAATGGGGAGGGCTAAACATTTAAAAGGAAATCCTAGATATGAGAGAGGCATTGAGGGGCTTGATAATCTCTCCATACATCCCCTGGCCAACAGCAAGGCTACATGTATTCCAAGGGAACTGAAATCTTTCCATGTATGCCTGACTTACCAGGAAGCTGCATTTCTGTGCAGGGAAACAGGACACTTTAGCAAAAAATAAAAACCAAGGTAGACTCTAAAAATACCCAAGATTTGAAATTTGCTTTTAACCCACACTAAGATCTATTGGTAAAGGGTGAAAGCCTTCCTGGTTTGAGATATTTGAAGACAACAAATGATCATTTACAAGGTGATCACTAAGCTATGCAAAGGAAGGTGTCACCACTAAGAAGCCCAGCAAAAAAAATTAAAATGGGAGATTATGCAAAAATACTGAGCATAAACATTAGTGACCGCACACCAAGAGAGAGACAGATTCTTTAAGTTTAGTCCAAGCAATTTAGTAAAACAAATTAATCAACCAACAAACAAAAGGTAAATAAAAATAGAAACAAGGCAAGGACCGTATTTTAATCATTTTTCTATTCCCATTTCCAGTACTAGTGCTCAAAAACTGTTAAAAGAAATAATGTAGGAGTACCTGCCATAATTCAGTGCTACCATTGTGACTTCCATCCCTGGTTCTGAAATCACCGCACTACTACCCACTGCAGGCCTGTTTAGGCCTGTGCTGTCTTGTAGAACTTTTCTTTATTATGTTGATTTCATTTATTTTTATACAAATTATATGTATTTAAGATATACAATATGATGATTTGATATACCTCTACATAATGATATGACTACTAAAAACTTAATTTACGTATCATCTCCTTACATAGTCTACCTTTTGTGTGTGTGCGTTGGGGGAGTGAGGGAATAGAAGCATCTGAAATCTAGTCTCTTAGCAAATTTCCAGTATGCAATAAATACAGTATTATTAACTAAAGCCATCATGAATATATCAGAACAAATTTTCAAATGATCTAAACCAGGCAGAAACTGCTTTCTCAGTCTATAAGAAGGAAAGAGAGATTTAGATGTGTCTAAAACTTAAAACCCCTATTACTTCCAGTACTCTGTGAATACAGAACCTAATATTTTGGTGTTAGTTCTAGCAAAGTTAGCTGATACTGACTTCGTATAATATGGTAGTATATTAGATTGATTAGAGGCATTATCAAATACTTCCAGCATAGATGGTTAAGGATGAATCTCCTGAATTCAGATATTTATACCCAATCTATTTTAATCTCTGTCTCTCAACCAGTCTTGTTTTAGCACATAGGAGCCAGAAAACATTCCAAATTTTTCATATTCTCAATTATATTCTAATATTGAAGATGAACTCCTAATTTATCTATTGTCAAATATTTTGCCTCATAATGAATGCAGAGAACCTATTACCCAAGTTCTCAAATCCACTTTGGCCTAATGGTGCTTGTAAATAATACATTTGCATAATGAGCAATATTTATAAAAGCCAATTACCACTAATACGGATGACCTTTTGGCATCAAGTAAGCTAATAACCTTTGAAATATGGACTAAATTACATAGTGCTAAAGCAAAACTTAGGTATAATAGAAACCAGAGCCCCTTGTAAACATAAGAATGAAGGTTATTTTCTATTTTGGCTACACTTTTAAAGATGTGTTAATTAGATATGTGATTTGAATTAAAAAATTAATTCTAACTCATTTTCAAAAAAGAATGTTAAAAAGGAATCATGCAGAAATGATTAAAACTAGATGCAAGAAGCTTCTTTTTTCAAAATAATTTCTCAACACACAGAATTAGCTTTAACATTAAATACTATGATTCAGACATTTTTAAGATATTAATTTGCTAAAGATCATATGCAGTTTATATCTACAACCAGATATAAAATTTTGAGGTTTTTATTGATTCACATATGCTTAATCTTAGTAATGATGATTAATCAGGTTGAATTTTTACTTACTTTTTAAAATGGCCAAATTATAAAAATAAAAATATAAATAAATAAAATAAAATGGCCAAAATACAGTGTCTGCTTATTAATTCACTATTTTCATAAGCTATAAAACTAACCTATTTCACCTAATGCTAGTAGAACTACAGTTCATTTTATTAAGACACTTTCATTTTTGTGCATTATGTTTTAAACTGGTTATTCACAATTATGTGCGATCTACTATGGCAGCCTGGCCATGATGCAAGAGTGTGATACAACCACAGAACCGCTTGTGTATTATAACTGAAAAGTATTCATGCAAAATATATTGGAATCTGATTTTTGCTTCACTGCTGCACTCTACTTGAATTATTCAGGAATCAAAATTCAATTATCCAAGACAAAAGTAACAAAATAAATATCAAAGACAAAAATAACAACAATTATCCAAGACAAAAATAAAAAAAAACCCAACATATCAAATAATTTTCAGCATCGATAATATTGCTACGGGCTTGCTTTCTCCGATCAGGTCTAAGCCAGGTAAAATTGTCAAAGTAAAGTTATTTTTCAGTTATCCACCCACTTAGATTTTCTGCTTTATCTTCACTTCTTTCTGGCTTTGTACTTGGGGACCAGAACTTTCACAGTTATTCAGTGATTACTCTGATCCACCCTTTGTCATGGTAGTACAAGCCATTACTTCATCCCCCATCCATCATTCTTCTATGTAACTTTCTTTTATTTTCCTTCCTAGAAAAATCACATATATCCAATTTTCTCAACACTTGGCCTTGGCAACAAACAAATAATGTGGTAAATTACTGGCAGTCATTTAATTTTTAAAGATATAGTTATGCGCAAGCTAACTGAGAGACATCTTAATTAATTGGAATTTACTTTGTGAAAAGATATGAGTCCAGTAGTAGAGTCATAAGTATACAAAGCCAAGTTTAGTGTTATCAGCATTAAAGTTGATGGTGGTGATGATATTAGGCCTTATTTATTGATTCCTGACTTAGTGATAATCACTGCTCAAAGATTTTTAGATAGGAACAGGTTTTAAAAAGTGATTTTTATCTGACTCATCTCAAAAAATATCATGAATAAATTGTCATTTGCTCTGAAGAAAGGTTGATTTCTATATATGGA
Source organism: Potos flavus (assembly GCA_028534135.1). Taxonomy (NCBI): domain Eukaryota; kingdom Metazoa; phylum Chordata; class Mammalia; order Carnivora; family Procyonidae; genus Potos; species Potos flavus. The sequence goes on from CM052896.1 coordinate 76,916,980, forward strand.
ACTAAAATGTAAAAGATATCAGGGTAAACTGGAGATAAGTCAAAGAAGTTTCCCTGAAAGCAGCAATTAATGTAATGACAAAGACATTTCTGATAAAAGTATAAAATATCTACATCGGAAAATCACAAGTCCCAAAAACAAGATCAAAACAGTTCTAGATATTGCAACATGTGAATGTGTATTCAGGCAGGGCTAGCTATGTTCATAGAGGGCAAAAGAAATCTATCACAAACCAATTGCTACCCCAAACATATTATTATTGGTGGAAATACTGTTTGATAAACTAACATAACCATGACACAACCAATCAGAAGAAAAGTATAACAGCTAATGCCACACATTTACTTATAGTCATATGTATATTTAATGATCTAGGTCTTGTGTTTTAAAGCTAGGGTTTAAACATTGTCACAGGCACATTTCTTCTCTAGGAGGAATAGGGAATTTTGGTAGAGAATTATCAAAAGGAGAAATTCAGGGTAAGACATGTCAGACCAATAGTTCTTCAGGCAAACAGGCTTTTTCAATAGTTTTTTTAAAAGCCTCAAATATCTTTCATATATCTATGTATTGTGTAAAACCTATTGTGGATTATTTTTGTGGATTATTCTTCATATCCTAACTTTTTAGCAAAGCTTAGTTTTTATTGTCAAAAAAAGCCTTGTACGATGTGTTGAAAAATATACAGTCTACATTGAAAATAGTAGGTGATGACGTTAGTAGTTTTATTTTTGCCCCAAACTTTTTTTTTTTCTCATTTCTCAATTTTGCAACTTTTCAGATTGCCCAGCTTTTTAAGCTCGTGGACAGTAGGCCTAAATGCTGCAAAGACAGCTAACTTATAACTCAAAGGCTGAAGACTATATCATACTCCCTAAAAAAGATCAAACATCTTTAAAAACCCCGCTGAAGGGAAGAGGGGAAAAATGGGTCAAAAATTTTGCATTTGTGCTATTTTCAGTGAAAACATCCCTATTAACTAAAACCTCTGAATAGCAGTTAGCTATCAATTCGGCAAGAGTCACTCCATGAATAAGAGCAAAACATAAGGATCATCCCACAGTAGAGGAAGCTTTATGCATTGGTGTTAGTGAATACTCATAGCTAGTATAACGTTAAGCACTAAAGGTCACACTCTGCACTGCAAACTCCTCCCTAGTCTCCCAGAGCTATATCCTCATTCTTTAAAGCTTCCTCCCACACATATCAACACCCAAAGTCTTTTCTCCACATTTTTTGTTCTTTTTAAACTTTGTATTGAAATGTAAGATAGAAAATGTGGAAGTAATCTTTGAAGTACAACTCACAGGTAAATTGCCTGATCAGTTTTCACAAACGCACTCTTGTAACAGCATCTGGATAAATAACAGAATATTCCAACATCCCAGAAATGGAACATGTTGAAAATAAAACTTTCCAACTTTGCTACTATGAGTAATAAAGGTGATTATTTTAGGATCTGTTAGCTACATTTTGGTTTTTTTCCAAATTTGTTCAGAAATCAGTCTAGATAGAAAGATATTTTTTTGAGCCTCTCTCAGAGACGCTAACAACTGCATGTAGGCATCTGATTTCCAGCCTAGCTTGGAACTAGAGTATATACATAACTAATGAAACCTGAATAAACTCTGTAGATGTTCCAATATCAATTTCCTGATGTTGCTATTGTACTATGAGGAAACTGGGTCAAGTGTGCAAGGGACTTCCCACTACATTCTTTGGCAATTTCTTATGAGTCTCCAATTATTTCAAAACAAAAAGTAAAAATAGTAATTCCAAATTTATGAATGTTATTTTAATAAAACTCTTCTAGGTTGGTTATCGATTGAACATAGTGATCATGTTACTAATATTTAAATTAATAATAACAGATAATAGTTACTGCGTTTACTTTGTGCCAAATATTATGCTTAGAGTTCTCTATGGATGATTGCTTTCTTTTTTTTTTTAAGATTTTATTTATTTATTTGACAAAGAGAGAGAGACAGTGAGAGAGGGAATACAAGCAGGGGGAATGGGAGAGGGAGAAGCAGGCTTCCCGCTGAGGAGGGAGCCTGATGCTGAGATCATGACCTGAGCCAAAGGCAAACGCTTAACTGACTGAGCCACCCAGGTGCCCCTGGATGATTGTTTTCAATACTCACAAGATACTTTGAGTCCTCACAGAACTGAGGTATAGAGACATCAAATAGCATCCCCAAGATCACCAACTAGTAAATTGCAATGCCTGGATTTAAACTTATTTAGGCAAAGCACCATTATGTCTTAGGTAACATTATCCCAATCATATAGTTCCGAGTCACACCAGATAAAATGCTCTGAAGACAGGTAGTCATCCAAACAGTATGATTTCTTGATCATGATTCTCATCTTTCTAATAGGACTGCACCTTGCTGATCATAACCTAAATGTAAATTAAATCTTGACTTTAGATTGGCATGTCAAATAATGTCTGTTATCATTAAGTCCTGATCTCTGTCAAGGCTTATGGCATTTTATGCTCTACTATCACTGTAGAGAAAAACAATTATAGTGTAAAATGTATAGAATGAGATTAGGGGAAATAAGAAACTTGAAGCAAAGTATTTCTGAAATACAGAAATACAGTGATTTTGATGTCGATTTATGTTTTATTATCATTTAAAATATAAGCAATAATAACATTTGTAAAATGCAATAGGAATTTTCTGATAAAATCTGGCTATTCTCTATTGCTTAAAATATTCCCATTTTTCTAATTGACAGTAGTTTAGACACTAATTTTAGTCATGTTCCTGAAAGTTTATGAATAATGGAATAAGTAACTATTTTTAATCCATGTTTGTTTGCCAAGGGAATGTTAAAAAATACTTTGAATGCTTACGTATTCAAATATATACATTTCTATTATGAGAAGAATCCAAAAGCATAGTGTTCATGCTAAATTCTGGATTTCACAGAATTGGAAAGATTACCAATGATTACTATTATGTGTTTACGTGTTTATGCACACTTTTGTGTGTGTAAGTGTGTAATTTTAGAAACATTATAATTTGGGGAAAAATAAATTTGTTTAGAACTTTGAGCATAGTACAGAAAATGCTCAGTGGTTGATGTTCAATACAGATTTGAATAAATACAAGAATTACAGAGAAATAAATTCTAATATTTGGAATAATCAAAGGAGATAATAAACTACTAAAATTTTATACCTAGTGAGAGGAACAGTATTTCAAACTAAGTTTTGTTTTTAATAACTGCAAAGAATTGGTAACGTTATAGACTTCAGGATAAAACTTGAACTACTAATTCCATGCTAAGCTACATATCAGCGTATTTTTTTCAAAGATCCAAAATCACTTTGATTGAGTTGCAACCATCTTCCAGGAGTATGAAATTCCAATTATAATGTCAATTATTAGTAATTTCCTTTGCTTTATATAGAACATCTCACCGATTCATGAAATCCAGTATTTAGATAACTATTCCTTTCCTGAAGAATGATAACCAATCTATGTATCCAATAAAAATGACTCTCTAGAGAAGTGAATTTGGAAAACTAATTTCAAAATTAATGACCCAGTAATTATGTTAAAAGATTATTCCATGAAGTATAAATTTGTATGCTGACTCATAAATAAAATATCAATTGTTAGGTCATGGTACATGTTTGTATTTGGGAAAACTGAGATAGTTAAAATAAGTAAATTTTGTAGGGGTGGCTCAGGTCATGGTTTTGGGGTCCTGGGATCAAGCCCCATGTTGGGCTCTCCAATCAGTGGGGAGCCTGTTTCTCCCTCTGCCTCTCCCCCCCCCACCCCTGCTCTCTCTCTCTCTCTCAAATAAATAAATAAAATCTTTTTTAAGAAAGGAGTCAATTTTGTAATAGTTTTAGAGAAAAACTTCATTAGCAGGCATAGAAAAAATTTTAAAAGTTTAAATTCAGATTAGGCAATGATCCAATATACTTTTTTTATACTTTTAATTTTAATTAAAAGTTCTACTGTTATTACCAGTCAAGCTATACTTTTCCTACTAATTCAAGATCCCTTATTATATGCCATCATCGCCCTTTCCACAAATGATTTTTTAAATACTTCATCCTCATATTTTGTTTCCTTCAAATAAATATACTTTGAAGTATTTTTCTATGTTATTTCCTTTTTAAAATTTTTTTAAAGATTTTATTCGTTTGGAGAGAGAGGGAGAGAGTGGAGTGAGGGACAGAGGGACAGAGAAAGGGAGAGGAAGAGAGAGAATCTCGAGCAGACTCCAGACAGAGCATTGACCCTGACATAGGGCTTGATCTCCTGACCCTGAGATCACGACCTGAGCTGAAATCAAGAGTTGGATGCTTAACTGACCGAGCCACCCAGGCATCCCTCCTTTTTAATTTTTTTATTTGATTATAGTTGACAATGTTACATTACTTTCAGGTGTATAACATAGTGATTCAACTTCTCTATATGTTATGCTATGCTATCAGTGTAGCTATCATCTGTCACAATAGAATACTGCACAACATTATTGACTATATTCTTAGTTCTGTGCCTTTTATTCCTGTGACTTATTCATTCTATAACTGGAAGCCTATATTTCCCACTCCCTTCACCCTTTTTGCTCGTCCTCCCACCTCCCTTTCTTCTGACGACCATCAGTTTGTTCTGTGTATTATACTCCTGATTCTGCTTTTTGTTTTTGTTTTGTTTTGTTTTTTAGATTCCACATATGAATGAAATCAAAGGGATTTATCTTTCTCAGTCTGATCGATTTCACACAGCATGATACCTTCTAGGTCCATCCATTTTGTCTCAAATAGCGTGATCTCATCCTTCTTATGATTGCATCATATTCCAGTGTGTGTGTATGTGTGTGTGTGTGTGTATACATACTGCACCTTCACACCTTCCTTATCCATTGTCTATCAATGGACACTTGGTCATTGCAGTGATTTAGCTCAAAACACTCATTTGACCCAGGACATCTTTCTTGCTCTTTTACCCCAGCAAGATATTCCTATACTTTAAAGTTCAAGCCAACAATAATAGCTCATAGATAAGATCACTTATAGGCAAGGCATTGTACCAAATCACCTCACACCTGTCAAAATGGCTAAAAGTAACAACACAGGAAATAACAGATGTTGACAAGGATGCAGAGAAAGGGGAACTCTCTTACTGTTGGTGGGAATACAAATTGGTGCAGTCACTCTGGAAAAACAGTATGGAGGTTCCTCAAAAAGTTAAAACTAGAACTACCCTATGACCCAGCACTACTAGGTATTTAACTTAAGGATACAAAAATACTGATTTGAAAGCACACATGCACCTTGATGTTTATAGCAGCCTCATCAATAATAGCCAAATTATGGAAAGAGCCCAAATGTTTATCAACTGATGAATGGATAAAGAAAATGTGTATATAATGAAATATCACTCAGCCAGGAAAAAGAATGAAATCTTGCTGTTTGCAATGACATGGAGTTAGAAGGAGCTAGAGTGTATTATGCTAAGTAAAATAAGTCATTCAGAGAAAGGCAAATACCATATGATTTCACTTATATGTGGAATTTAAGAAACAAAACAGATGAATATAGGGAAAGGGGGAAAAAAGAGAAGGAGGAAAACCATAAGAGATTCTTAGCTATAGAGAACAAACTGAGGGTTGATGGAGGAGAGGTGGGCATGGGTGGGGGATGGGCTAAATGGGTAATGGGTATCAAGGAGGGCACTTGGTTTTTTTTGTTTGTTTGTTTGGTTTTTGTTTTGTTTTTCCCCAAATACTTTTATTTTATTTTTTCAGTGTTACAAGATTCATTGTTCATGTACCACACCCAGTGCTCCATGCAATACGTGCCCTCCTCAATACCCACCACCAGGCTCCACCCCCACCCCTCCAAGACCCTCAGTCTATTGCTCAGAGTTCACAGTCTCTCATGGTTCATCACCAAGGAGGGCACTTGTGATGAGCACTGGGTATTATATGTATGTAATGAATCACTGAATTCTCCTGAAACCAATATTACACTATATGCTAACTAACTAGAATTTAAATAAAAACTTGAAACAAACACACGAAAACATTTATCCAAATTATCATTTGTAACTTTCTAATATGGTAGATAAATTATCAATCCTTACTTCACAAATGAGGAGACTTGGGGTTTGGAAAAGCTAAGCACCTTGCCCAAAACCTAACCAGTAGGGAGTTGTGGGGCTAGACTATGTAAGAATTCTGACTATCAGCTCTGAAGATATTCTGAAGAGGCCCTGGAATGGGAAGAGGTTCAGTCATCCTCACCAAAGCATCAGACATGAAAATAAAAGCAACTTGGTTTTTCAAAACCAGAGCAGCTGCTTACCAAGTCAGCAAGTAACCACACTGAATGTCACATAGAGATGAGTAATTTTCTAGCTGATTCCTTTCCAAATTCCTGACTCATAAAATTATGAGAGCAAAGAAAATATAAACTCCAAAGGAGTTCAACATTAAGCCAGTCATCTAAACTAATATGCTAGTCTTTCATCACACTCAAGGAGGACGTTCTTAATTCTTTAATTTACTCATTCAACAAATACAGCAAATGGCAGTACTGCTGTAAGACCTGGGAATCTAATAATGAATAGATAAAAATGCCTGCCCCTGGGGTGACTGGGTGGCACAGTCAGTTGATCGTCCCACTTTTGGTTTTGGTTCAGGTCATGGTCTCATGGGATTGAGCCTCACATTGGGCTCTTCACTCAGCGGGGAATCTACTTGAAGATTCTCTCCCTCTACCTCTCCCCACACTCTCTGTCTCTCTCTCTCCCAAATAAAATAAATCTTTAAAAAAATTCCCACCTCCATAGAGGAGACAATTAATAATAAACGTCAATAAATGGCCTTATATTTCAGTAAAATATTTCAATACATTGAATCATCTTTCTGTAATCCTATTTTTGTTATAGAGTGCACAATTCCATATTTACAAGTCTAAGCCCATCATTCTTAAATAGTTTCATAACTAAGAGTAGAAACTCTTCCTCAGTATTCCTAAAAGGCACTTTGAATATAACCTGCATTCTTTCATACTTTTCAGTCTCACCACCATATTGATTTTCCTAGTGGATTCCCTTATAACTGATGCTATCCAGACCCTTAAAGGCATGCACTTTGATCACACCCCCCATGCAAGCTGGCATGGCAGAAGTCAAATCAAAAAGGCATCAATATTCCAAACTAGCAGCTAGTTTATTTTTCATTTCTCTTTTCTGTATACATTTATTTTTAGCTTTCTTTTCCCTCAGAAAAATATCTTAATACCCAGTTTTTTTTAAAGGCAACTTCTCTAATAAGCTTGTATAATATTCTTAAATAGGGAAATAGAAAAGCTTGCTTAGAATGAAAAAGGCTTTGATATGCCAAGGTACGTAGTACTATGGTGGTTTTAGGAATAGAAAGAGTATTTGGTACCAATGTAGAGATAATAGGCAGATGCCAAATTGTCTTTGTTTCAGCTTAACACAGAGCCTAAAATAAAACTTTATGGAGTTTATTTCTCAATTCCTGAAGGCCATTTAAGCACCAAGAATTTCCAAGTAAAATTTAGAAAATCTTGCTTTCTGTTGATAAAAAGATTTAATTTTTCTGAATTGATCTGATGATATAAAAGAGGAAGTTTTCTGAAGTGAGAGGTAGTGCCAGTGGGATTGAGAAACAGGGGTGGAGAGTTATTTGCTGCTGGTAGAACCTCCTTAACCACCAGGAATATTGATCCATATCTCAAGTTTTAGACAACTGAGAAAATAACCACATACATTTCAAGATCTACCTGTCATTCTAAATTCAAAGATTAGAGGGTCACCTGGGTGGCTCAGTGGGTTAAAGCCTCTGCCTTCGGCTCAGGTCATAATCTCAGGGTCCTGGGATCGAGCCCCGCATCGGGCTCTCTGCTCAGCAGGGAGCCTGCTTCCCCCTCTCTTTCTGCCTGCTTCTCTGCCTACTTGTGATCTCTCTCTCTCTCTGTCAAATAAATAAATAAAATCTTTAAAAAAAATAAATAAATAAATTCAAAGATTAGAGAAGGTTGCTAAACCATTGTTAATGACAAGTCTGACTAGCAATTAAGAGCATAGACTTTGAGATCAGACTGGCTTGTGTTGGAATCCCACTTTGTTACTCATTGTCCATAATTCCGGTCCTTAGTTTTCTCACTTGATAACAAAGATAATTGGACCTAATATTTATTTATTTTTTAAAAACACTTTTGATGAATAAGTGCTAGGCATTGTATGGTATGTATAGAGCATGCAGTAGTAAACACAGCAGACAAAACAAGTGGAACTTAAATTCTTTCTAAGGAAACAGACAATATAAAGAAAGTAAATAGTGCTATGGAGAAAAATAAGCAGAGACAAAGATCTGGGAGTACAGAGCATTGAAATTTTAAGAGGTATTTAGAGAAGCCCATGTTGAGAATGTGACATTTGAACAATGCATGGAAGGAGGTGAGGGAAGCCACCATCAGGTTCCTATTTTTAAAAAATGCATTCTAAGTGGAAAGAACAGTAAGTTTGAAGATCTAGAGGTAGGATATATGAGCACTCTATTATTGAGCACTGGCACCAGGTGTATAGTGAACAGAGAGGTAAGGGAGATCTGCATACCTCTTTGTTGTTAGAGTTCCCATAAATTTTATTTTTCAAAATAAATAAAAACAAATAATACATGGGTCTTGGGATGGGATTTGGAAAAAAACTAAGGAATATCCTGACACTATAAAAAAAATAGGATATTGTGTTTTATTTATTCTAATACACGTAATTTTGATACAGTTTGAGATGTCTGAAACTAGGATTCGGATAACAATAAATGTATTAAGAAATTTTGTAATTTAATTGGCTTCTTTCTTCCTTAGTCATACAAAGACAAAGTGTCTTCCAGTTGATGGCATTGAGGGTTCAATGAAATAGGGTAGCTATGTAAGTTACTTGAAAAAATAATGAGAATAAAAAAGAAAACTTCTACTAAATCCTTAGTAGAAGGCAAGAGTTCTGAGTTTCTGGAACAAAAGAAACAGGCAAAAGGACATAACAGTCCAAGTTCAAAAAGATGATAGGATAACACAAACCAAGATGAAAAGAGAGATGAAACATAATGTAACATAGCAATCACATGAAAACTATATTTCACTTTGAGAATTAAATGCTGCCCTGGAGATTGTAAGGAATGGAATGCCTATGGAGCAGTTATAAGGAAGATAAGCTTAAAGAAATTTCCTTTTTCCTATAACTAAGCAGAAAAGATCAAAGGCATAAAATTAATGAATGAGAAGGTGGTAGGTGATAGATTTGTCTCCACAAAATTGGAAGCTTCATAATAAGCATTCCTGAGGAAAAAGTGCTGAATAGGAACAAAAGCAGTAATTAAATATAAAGCAAAATACATATTCTTGATCTGAAATGATACAAATATACAGAACAAGATAATTTACCATTTGCTCAATACATACAACAAGATTTTTGGAAACAAAAAACTATATGCATTTGATGAGAAAAAAGTGAAGAAAGTAAAATGAGGTTTCTCATAAATGAACACAAACCAGTATAAGCTCTGGCTTTCTTCTGTGTTGGTAAATGCCTAAAATTAAAGAAACAGTGAATACAAAAAATTTAAGGAAATTGTTCTAAGAATTTCATACTCAGCCAAATAATGTTTCTAGTGTGAAGGCTATAACCCCCCTTCCATTTAGATGATAACTGTGCTGGGCACACTGTTGTCACAAGGATAGTTAATCCCAACCTCAGTCAAACTGCTACATTTAAAGATTCTGTCAGAATATGATCTGGAACTTGCTTCCACTCAAGAAATTTCAAAACTTGACTGTGCGAAACAATATTTATGGAGGACTTTCTTTAGGATGTAGTGCCGTCCAATTTTAGAGATAAGTATTTCTCGAATTGTGTTCAAGTGAACATAAATATTCTCAGAATTATTGGTAGATAGCCAAAATGAAAAATTTCTTTGATTAAATATGTCAGGAACTTTCTGAGGTAACTGTCTCAAACAAAATACTCTACCATACTCCTCAGAGCCTGTAAGAAACTAATATGCTTTGCAAATCTTCAGGAGTAGTATAAAGTGTCAGCATTCAAATGTATTGATTTCTATTACATCCCCAAAACACACAGAAATCACTTATGATTATTTCACATAATACTAATATTCCACAGGCCATACTTTGGGAAATGTCACTTGAGTTACTTTGTTACCAAAAGTATGGTCTGTGGAATATTAGTTATGTATTCAAATATTATATATGCCAAAACTGGAGCCAACTTAAATAGCTAGCAGTATGAAAATGGCTTAGACAAACCACTATATCCATGCAAAGAAATATTATACAATCACCAACTCCATAAAATGCCAAGGGAAAGAGGTACCAAAATTTATACCACAATCAAAAAGCTTAGTGTCAGGCACTTACACTACAGTCTGATTTGTCACAGCCAATTTGCATGGCTTTACTCTTATTAGGGAATTTCTTGGTCCCTATAACTGTACTCTTTCAGTATTTTCTCCCAACTTTGACATGTTCTTTGTTATATTTTATTATAGTCTGTTATATTTTATTTATATATTATTTTGTCAATTGTAGATATAACTTAGATAATAACTTGCCAGATATTTTTATTAATAAAATAATTCTAAATTTTTAAATTATTTTTATTGAGTTTTTAATTCCAGTATAGTTAACATAAAATATTATATTAGTTTCAGATGTAGAATATAGTGATTCAACAGTTTTTACATTACTAAGTGCTCATCGTGGTAAATGTTCTCTTCAATCCCCTTCACCTATTTTCCCCATTCCCCCACCCACATGCTCTCTGGTAACCATCAGTTTGTTCTCTATAGTTCAGAGTGTTTCTTGGTTTGTGTCTCTCTTTTTTCTTTTTCCTTTACCCCTTTGTTTTGTTTCTGAAATTCCACATATGAGTGTAATCATATTATATCTGTCTTTCTCTGACTGACTTATTTAACTTAGCGTAATACTCTCTAGCTCCATCCATGTTGTTACAACTGGCAACATTTAATTCCTTTTTATGGCTGAATAATATTCCTCTGTGTGTGTGTGTGTGTGTGTGTGTGTGCATCATATCTTTATCCACTCATGAGTCGATGGACACTTGGGCTGCTTCTTTAACTTGGCTATCATAAATAATGCTGCAATAACTGTAGGGGTGCATGTATCATTTTGAATTAACGTTTTTGTATTTTGGGGGTAAATAGTTGTGCAATTACTGGATCATAGGGTAGTTCTATTATTAACTTTTTGAGAAAACTCCATACTGCTTTCCATAGCGGCTGCACCCGTTTGCATTCCCATCAACAATGTATGACAGTTCCTTCTCCACATTCTCACCAATATTTGTTGTTTCTTGTGTTGTCAATTTTAGCCATTTTGTTAGGTGTGAGGGGATATCTTGTTGTAGTTTTAAATATTTCTAAATTTAAGTATAGAAATTCTAAATTTAAATATAAATTTATTCACAGCAAATTTTCACCTTGTTCATTAGTTCGATATTTCTAAATGTGACAACAGTTCACACTTCACTGAAAAACATTACATAAGAATCTTTTTCAAATTATTCTGAACAACTTATTATTGCACATGGAGTATCGTGTGTGTGTGTGTGGGTGGGTGTGTGTGTAGGTTATCCTTTGCTGTGCAAAAAAACATTTAAATTTAGTGGATTTAAACACCAAGACTCATCAATTCATGATTATATGAGTTGGCAATTTGAACTAAATTCAGCTGAGCAATCTTTCTAGTCTTGCTTGGGTTCATGCATGTGACAGAGCAGGTGGCTCTGCTAGGGCCAAATGATCTAAGATAGCATCCTTCTCATAACTGACAGGTGTAAGTCTATTGGCTGGGATGCCTTGACTCTCTTCAAGGGACTTTTCTAACAGGCTAACTTGGGCTTGCTCAGTGATGATCTAGAACAAGAGTAGAAGCCACAGGCCTCTTGAAGCTCAGGCACAAAATCACTTTTGCTACTGATCAAAACAAGTCACAATGCCACTGCAGATTCAAGGGAAGGGGAGCTAGACCCTCTCATTGATGAAAGGAACAGCAGCAATTTGTGGCCATTTGTAAGCATCCCTAGTTCCTTACATGTGGAGTTCAATAACTTTTGGGATTAAATTTAAATAATAATTATTTTAGATATAATGTCAAACACAGCAGAGTAAATATTCTGAGACCACAGAACTCAGATGAGTTAAACATAAAGAATTCTTCATATTTTTATAAATAAATTTTATCTAAAACAGATACCCTGTGTATCAGCCATGGAGGTGTGTTACCCAGATCTCCCTTCAAGACAGCAAAGGCTACATGGAGTACATTTAGCTAACAGTCATCAGCTGTAGCCTCGTTGAGATTCGCTGCTGCATTCATGCCAATGCTGTGTTTGCTTGGGGCAGTTCCCAGCCAGTAACTGAGCCTAGTGAGGTTACTATGGCCTGGCCATTTCTATCCAATGCAAGACTCCTCTTTCTACCATCTCTGCACCAGAGCCTGTTAAGATGGCTGCATGTCTCTCAGAACTATCAGTAGTCAGAAACTCTTAGTACCCAATCCTTCTTTCTCCCTCCTCTCCTTTAACAGATATCAGACCTACATCACAGTCTTAAGGCTTTCTTTGCTATTTCTGCACCTCCTTTCATATTTCTTTTGTCAGCATTACCCCCGATTTATTTCTTGTGTTCAGTGCCTGCTTTCTTGAAGTCCCAAACTGACACACCTATTCTATCTTACCCCAAAATCTTGGCAAGTGAGGGTAAATTCAGTTACTCCACAGTATTCTCAAAATCACCACCACCTCTAGGAAGAGTTTTTATGTTTCAGTACATTTATGAAGCATCATGACATTAGTTTCTGGTTATCATCAGATTACCTTTGGCATTTGCTGAGATGTTCAATATCACGTGGCCTTGACACAATCAACCCTGCATACCAGCATCAACCCCACAGAGGAAAGGAGTCTCCTTCATATCCTGTCAACTATCTTGAAGTTCCTTCCCTTTATAATGAAGTGTCCCTTCATCATAATCACGAGACCCCTTCAGATTTGCCAGGTATTTTATAACTAATATTTGTATCTACTAAGGAACATGGAAAATGACCACTTCACTAGATCATACTATGTGTACATTGTGAACTCCTACATGATTTGTATCTTGCATCATGTCAGAAAGAGGCCAGAGACACCTCTTTGATTATCAGAATATTCTTACCTATAGGGCTAATATAGTGGGAGGACATGCAGGTCAGAAGGCTTTTTTTAAATTATGCAACTCAGACCAGCATCTAAATCATTCAATTCCTGTATTGGTTTACTAGGGATGCTGTATAAACTATCACAGACAGAGTGGATTATACAACAGAAATTTATTTTCTCAAAACTCTGGAGGGGGTACCTGAGTAACTCTGTTGGCTAAGCGTCCGACTCTTGATTTCAGCTCAGGTCATCGTCTTGGGATCCTGGGATAGAGACTGGCATCAGGTCCGTGCTCAGCAGGGAGTCTGTTTAGGATTATCTCTCTCCCTCTTCCTCTGCCCCTCTCCCCCTCATGCTCTAAATACATACATACATACATACACAAACAAACAAACAAACAAACTCTGGAGGCTAGAAATCTGAGATCGAGGTGTTGGCAGGGTTTTTTTCTTCTGGAGACTTCTCTCCTTGGCTAACAGATAGCTGTCTTCTCTGTCTTCACATGGTCTTTTCTCTGTGCCTGTCTATGCCCTCGTCTCTTCTTATAAGGACACCAGTCATAGTAGATTAAGCCACATTCATATAACTGATTTTACCTTAATTATTACCTTAAAGTTCTTATTATAAATACAGTCACATTATGAGGTACTAGGGGTTAAGATTTCAACATACGTATATTGAGGGTACACAATTCAGACCATAACACTTCCCTTCAGTATTGCTTTCTTCCCCTGTAGCCTGGGGACCTTTTCTCGACTGGGGAAAAAAGCATTTTCATGATCATATATTTTTCAATAATTATTTCTTAGACAAAAATTGTCTTAACAATAAAAATCTGGGAATTCTTTTTTTTTATTATTCATTTGTTTTCTGCTACATCAGTCTAAAGGCAGTATGTTCCTGGTGCCTTCTTTTCAATTTTGTCTTTGGGTCAAGACAGTATGAAGGGTAGGGAGAAATGATGGAAAGGAAAAACACATCACTTAATACTTCATAATTGCCACCCAAAGCTAAAGCATAATGTCTTAGGTATTGTCTGTGTTAAAGTTGATTGTTTTAATATGTTAATTAGAATGTCAAAAATACCATAATCTAAAAACTTATCAGAATCAACATATTATTAGGGTGTTGCTTCCCCTTTTTGGTGAAAATTATGTCTGACAGAAACTCTTTTCACAAAATTATATCTTTGTTGCTCCATGTCATAAACTGGCTTTACATTTATTATAGTTAGAACAGGTAGTTGACATTTCTTTAATGAGTCACAACTTGTTCAGTTTGAGTATGAATTCAGTGCTATTTTCATACCTTCAGAAATTTCTGCTTTCCTCGATTTGTATTAACAGCTGAATCTAATAGATCTATAACTAGTTTTTGAAGTACCAAAATGATTCTGAGTAGCAAAAGAATGAGAAATAAGCACAGAATAAGAAATCATGGAATTAATCTACCAGTAATTATTGTGGAGGTCTTTATCAGGGTGTAAGTATGCTTGAATGCAAGCCATAGATGACTGTGAATTTTATGGTTAATCATATTCTACATTTCCTTACTATGGAAAAAATCTAATTTATTTAAAATGTAAACTAAGTTGTCATTGTTAGGTAATTTAAAAGATCAAGTTGTCAAGAGTTGTAAATTATTATCTCAGAGCTACCAATAATTAGTTGTTTGACCTTGAATTCTTTCATATAACCTTCCTGAATTCAATTTTCCCATCTAAAAAACAAAGATAATAAGCTAGATAATCAATTTATTAATTATGGTTCTCAAATGGTGACTCTTACAGGGATTTAAAGTACTGATGCCACACCACTTCTAAGATGAACCCACTATAGTTATAATATTCCTGCCTAAATCTTAATCTTTTTGCCAAATTACCCAGATAGTGTTGCCTACGATTCTTGATCACTGATTGCCTGTCTTCATGTCTCCTCTAGTAGATTGGATAAGGGTTTCTTCTATATATTCTCCTATTCATTTACATTTATTCAGCATGGGTCAACTATATGCCCAGTGATATATGGGAAAGATTTTTAAATGTATGAAAGATTTTGCCCTTATGTGGATTATAATATATTTTTAGGAAAATTAATCAATGCAGAAAAAATTAACTTTCCACTGGAAGGTATATTAAGCCTTGGGAACAATAAATCTATCCACTTATTATCAAATATATAATTACACATAAATATAAAATTAAGTGCTATAAGATCCTTTGGAGATGTATATTTGTCATCAAAATAAATAACCTAACTTTTGTGCTCTTTTCAGAAAAAATACAGTGTCATTATGTGATACAGGGAAACTTGGAAATATTTTCTTGAAAATTATTTAAAACCAACTGAGGGTTTTGGAGGGGAGGGGGGTGTGGGTTTGGGTGAGCCTGGTGGTGGGTAGTGAGGAAGGCACATACTGCATGGAGCACTGGGTGTGGTACATGAAAAATGAATCTTGGAACACTGAATAAATAAAATTAAATTAAAAAAATAATAAAACCAACTGAACAAATGAGTGGACAGAGGTTATAAAAATGTTTTTAAAATCAAGTCAGCCTGGTGGTGGGTATTGAGGAGGGCACGTATTGCATGGAGCACCGGGTGTGGTACATGAACAATGAATCTTGGAACACTGAAAAAATAAAATAAAAGTAATTGGGTAAAAAAAATTTTTAAAAATAAAATAAAATAAAGTCAGAAAAACATTATTCTCAGAGGAAACTTTATTTTGATACTAGATATCTATTTGTAGTATGATGAACAGATAGATCCTTTCTTCAATAAAATTGTTAGAATGATCTGCATACCTGGTCTAAATAGTTCTGTGGAAAGTTACAAAGAGAATAACCAGAAGAGAAAGTACAAAGAAAATAACAAAAACCCATGCTGTTATTATGGACATTTTATTTTCATCTCCTCAAAATTATTAAATTAGATATATTAATTCTTTATACCATCTTATTAATTGCAGCAGATGATTGGACATATAATCAATAAAATGTACAGAGGAGCAAATTCACCTAAAATTGCCTGCAAATTTTTATATTATTGAATTCATAACTCTAGACTGCTATTTTTTTTTTTTTTTCACAAAATGTCACCTTTCAATGAAACCCAGCAGAGAAAATATGTATGCCTTGCGGGGGGGATATTTTTCACCTTTATGGGCACTGAAAGTGCATCTGTTTTACTCACAGTCTGTTGTACATAGCTGCTGTCATAAATTTTAAAGGTTCAAGAATTCACTTTTCAAATGAAACAATGACCATTCTTCCACTGAAATACCTCAATATGTCCCCAAAGAAAACACTGCATTCCACATTTTCTACAATCGTTTTATGTATATGATTTTCTTGATATGGGAATCAGAGAAACTTCACACTACTAAAAATAAATACAGCTTTCCTTTTTAAAGACTGAGCAGAGTTTGGCTTTTCAGGGGACTGCATTATAAGAGACATTAGTTCATTCTGGAAATCTATGATGCAGAATAAAAAGTTCATATGCAAAGGAGGAGGGAAAAAAATTTCAAGAGCAGAGCATTTTGTCCAGAGATAAATAAGAGATTTATTCCAGAAATAAGAAAGCATTAAAACAGGTTTCATAGAAAATGAATGAACCAGAGAGAATTTTTTTCCTCTAAAAATGGTATCATGTATCTCGTCCAGGAGTGTGTACAACTGGATTGAATGACCAAGTTGGAATGGGAGACAGAAGGTTGGAGTAAAAAGGGAGTGAGAACAAAGGCCAGCACCACATGAATAATGAAGATAGTCATGAAACACAGGAAGAGAATAAATTCGATAAGAGAAATTTTTTTAATTTTTAAAAAGACTTTCTTCAAATTCACTAATTAGGTTGTTAAATCAGTTTAATATTTATGAACACATTCCTGAAAAATTAAAATGAAGGTTTAAAATAGAAAAAGTGATTACTATCACATTAATAAATATCTATGAAATTCCTACCAGTACAAGGGGTTATGCAAAATTTGATCGTCAGATCCTTTTAGATGGACAAACAGACAATATAGTCACATTTATTTTGACCCCAGTTACTCCTCAAGATTAAGGTAATGCAGTAAGGAATATATTCAGTGTAGTTAACTTATTCAGCGAAGAAGTGTATGGCTAGAACTTGAGATTTGCTGAATAGTAATTTTTTGATTAACTATGATCTATGCCTTGTTTCCTTTCCAATGACATATTTTTTCTATGGTAAAAATAAAAATCTCTACAAGTTAGAACTCAATTTTCTACCATGCTATATTTTTTTCTTCTGTATTTTGAGAAAATAAGGTGTTTGGAAAATAGGGTATTTTTTTTTAACATACAATGTATTATTTGATTCAGGGGTATAGATCTGTGAATCATCAGTCTTAACACAATTTACAGCACTCACCATAGCACATACCCTTCCCAATGTCCATAACCTAGACCACCCTACCCCTCCCCCCACCCCCCAGCAATCTTCAGTTTGTTTCCTGAGATTAAGAGTCTTTTATGGGAGACATCCCTCCTGATCCCATCTTATCTCATTTTTTCCCTCCCTACTCCCACGAGCCCCCACCCTGCCTCTCAAATGCCTCATATCAGAGAGATAATATGATAATTGTCTTTCTCTGGTTGACTTATTTCACTTAGCATAATACCCTCTATTCCATCCACACCATTACAAATGGCAAGATTTTGGTTTTTTGATGGCTGCATAGTATTCCATTGTGTGTGTGTGTGTGTGTGTGTGTGTGTGTGTGTGTGTGTGTATACCGCATCTTTACCCATTCTTCTGTTGATGGATATCTAGGTTCTTTCCATAGTTTGGCTATTGTGGACATTGCTGCTATAAACATTGGGGTGCACGTGCCCCGTCAGATCACTACATTTATATCTTTAGGCTAAATACCCAGTAGTGTGGTTTCTGGGTTGTAGGGTAGCTCTATTTTCAACTTTTTGAGCTACCCCCATACTCTTTTCCAGAGTGGCTGAACCAGCTTGCCTTCCCACCAACAGCATAAGAGGGTTCCCCTTTCTCTGCATCCTCACCAACATCTGTCGTTTCCTGACTTGTTAATTTTAGCCATTCTGACTGGTGTGAGGTGGTATCTCACTGTGGTTTTGATTTGTATTTCCCTGATGCCGAGTGATGTTGAGCACTTTTTAGTGTGTCTGTTGGCCATTTGGATGTCTTCTTTGCAGAAATGTCTGTTCATGTCTCCTGCCATTTCTTGATTGGATTCTTTGTTCTTTGGGTGTTGAGTTTGATAAGTTCTTCATAGATTTTGGATACTAGTCTTTTTCTGATATGTCATTTGCAAATATCTTCTCCCATTCTGC
>CM052896.1:76936058-76961079 GCA_028534135.1 Potos flavus
GATGGATTCCTGTCTCACACTGAGGTCTTTCATCCATTTTGAGTCTATTTTTTGTGTGGTGTAAGGAAATGGTCCAGTTTCATTCTGCATGTGGCTGTCCAATTTTCCCAACACCATTTGTTGAAGAGACTGTCTTTTTTCCATTGGACATTCTTTCCTGCTTTGTCAAAGATTAGTTGACGATAGAGTTGAGGGTCCATTTCTGGGCTCGCTATTCCGTTCCATTGATCTATGTGTCTGTTTTTGTGCCTGTAGCATACTGTCTTGATGATTACAGCTTTGTAATAGAGCTTGAAGTCTGGAATTGTGATGCCGCCCACTGTGATTTTCTTTTTCAATATTCCTCTGGCTATTCAGGGTCTTTTCTGTTTCCATATAAATTTTAGGATTATTTGCTCCATTTCTTTGAAAAACATTGATGGTATTTTGATAGGGATTGCATTAAATGTGTAGATTGTTTTAGGTGGCGTAGACATTTTCATAATATTTGTTCTTCCAATTCGTGAGCATGGAACATTTTTCCATTTCTTTGTGTCTTCTTCAATTTCTTTCATGAATACTTTATAGTTTTCTGAGTACAAATTCTTTGCCTCTTTGGTTAGGTTTATTCCTAGGTATCTTATGGTTTTGGGTGCAATTGTAAATGGGATCGACTCCTTAATTTCTCTTTGGAAGATAGGGTATTAAAATAACATTCCTTGTGATTCTTGGTCATAGTAATGTTCTATGATAAGATTAATAAATATATGTGTTTGAATGTTTTGGTATATTATGATATAAAAAATGCAAGTTATATTATGCATATATTTACTTTAGCTATATGTAATTGACATATGATCAATTTAGAAGCAGAAATGTAAAGGAAGATAATTCATCTAATATTTGTAAAATGTCTTTATGAGATTAAAAGTAATTGTATTTTGGAAGTTTTGCCTACTTAGGTAAAAAATACTAGCTCTTATTTCACTGTAGTAAAAGTGACACAACTGTGCACCCAAATGGGATACAATTTTATTGAGCTATTAATTTAAAAATAAAAACAGAAATCTCTAGAAAGTGATCATTCTTCTTACTATTATTAGAACATAATGATGTTGCTACAGTTAATGCTGTAAATATACCAAAATATTTTCAAGTCAAAAGGATTATATTATAATAAATATATCTAATTACTTTAATAGAAAATGATATTTTTCTTTTAATGTCTTGAGAAAATTAAAGCACTTAATTTTACATATTAACATTTAAAGGCTACTCTTTTACTATCATAAAAGAATACTTGTTAAACATTTACTTTATAAAAGGGTTATTGAAGGAGAGTACTGTGTGTTGGGAAGCTGTGTCTCAGGAAGATAAAACAGAAGATTTGATGCATGTATGCCCTCTGCTCTTCCCTTTTGGCTTGAGAATTTTTTTTTTATTTATGTATCTTTTTCTTTCAGCTCTACTTCTCAAAATATCACTTACATGATACCCTGCTGCCATAAAGAAAAAAAAAATTTACTAGTCATGGAAGAGGCATTTTTTTTCCCTGCTCATTGCAAATATAGTTTCCTAAATTGTTTTCTTAATGACTTTAGAAACGTCTAAATAATCATGCAGGAATCAAATGGCCAAGCATACATGTATTATTATTATTATTATTATTATTATTCAATGTATAAACTTTGACCACAGAGCAATAACTGTGTCCTTTTATCTTTATATCTCTAGCACCTACCACAGTCCTCAGCATAAGGAGATTCGTATATTTGTTGAATACATCAACAGCCAGATGAATAAATATCAGAGTCACAGAGCTAAAGGACCCTCTGCAACCCAGATGCATTAGAAAGGTATTTGACTATACTGAGATTCATGAGTCTAAATACAATCATTTATTTAGTGAACTATTGAACTCGAGGTCATTTAGTACTGTAGTTTCTCGTTTGGGATCTGTGGACTCCTTAGTATTAGAAATTCCACATTATTTGAAATAAGTAAAATTCCAAGATTCATTGCATTAGCTGAATTTTTATCAATTATGATGATTTTGTGAAAGCAAATATATATGATACTAGTTAATTTTTAGTATATACAATTTGAATGTATATATGTATAGGGTTTAAATAAAGAAATATTAAAAGGTAAGTGAAAATTCTACAAATCACTTCTTCAGTGTTAAGTGCTTTGTCTAAGTCAAGTATCTAGTTAGTAAAAAAGCAAGGACAAAATTCAATTTTTGAAACAATAGGGAAGTTATTTCACTACAAAATAGAAACTGCATCTAAGGAGAAAAAAATAATATTAATATTAATATTTTATTATCAATAATATTAAAATATTAATATTAAATCAATTTTTATTTTTAATTAATTTTAATTTAAATTATTTTATAAACTTAATTAATTTTATTAAATTAATATTAAAAAATAACATTACCTTTCAAATTTAATAATGTTACAAAGGTGGAAATCATGAATTTATGTTTCCTAAATAGTAACTAGGTTATAAAAATATTAAATTTAATTTAATTTAAATTTAAAATTAAAGATAATTGCCTTAGAGGAAAGGATTTAGGATGAAAGAGTAGGTTATGGGCCTAAGGCAAACAATTCATTCCTTTAAAAAAATGATTATTATTTTTTAATTTTAGAATAATTTTAGATTTACAGAAATATTATTATGATAGTACAGAAGTTTCCATATATTACATACCCACTTTCCCCTATCATTAACAACTTATATTAGTATAGTACTTTATAGTTATACATAATTAACTAATTTTTATGTATTATTATTAACTAAAATTCTATACTTTATTCAGATTTTCTTAGTTTTTTTTTTTTAAGATTTTATTTATTTATTTGACAGAGAGAGAGACAGCGAGAGAGGGAACACAAGCAGGGGGAGTGAGAGAGGGGGAAGCAGGCTCCCCGCTGAGCAGAGAGCCCGATGTGGGGCTCGATCCCAGAACCCTGGGATCATGACGCGACCCAAAGGCAGACGCTTAACAACTGAGCCACCAGGCGCCCCTGGATTTTCTTAGTTTTTACATAACATCCTTTTTATGTTTTAGGATCCCATCTATGATGATGCAGTATATTTGTCATATCCCCTTAGGCTCCTCTGGGTTCTGATCATTTCTCAGACTTTTCTTATTGATTACTTTGACAGTTTTGACAAATTTTGAGAAGTATTGATCAGGAATTTTGCAGAATGCTCCTCAGTTAGGTTTGTATCATAATTTTGTTTTTTTAAATCAAACCAACCTGAACCTGCCACCCAGGTGGTCCCCTAATTCAATATGACTAGGATTCTTACAAAAGGGGGAAATCTGGGCACACATAAACACATAAAGAGATCACTGTTTGTTTAAAACCTCAGAAGCTTCTCAGGTGAAATCTGAAACTGACCACTGTACATGGAGGGTAGGGAGAGTTTGGAAAAAGAGGCTACTCCAAATTCATAGGTGGCAGGAAACAAGGCAACTCACTTACCAGCCTTGTCTTGAGCAACCACAAGATGAGTAGATCTCTACACCTGCCCACTAGAATTGAAAAAATTTATATGGAGGCCTTAACTGGGTTCAGTCACATATACCATTCAGATGGTCTCAACAACATTGTTCTCAAGGCCGTGTGCTTAAAGAAAGCTCCCACTGTGGGAATGATGGGCAAGGCATGCATTCAAAGGACAGGGGAGGGAATGAGAAACCTCTGACTGCCAAGGTCCAACTTGTCAGTCAATTCTGAACACCTCCTTTCAATGATCTCCTTCAATAAACACTATGTTAAGAGTGGAGTAAATATCTCCCTGTTAAGAGCTAAGGAACTACCAGGATCTAGGAGAGAGACCTAGAACAGAACCTTCCCTACTGCCTTCAGAGGGAACATAGCCCCAAGTACACCACAATCTCAGATTTCTGGTCTCCAGAACTATGAGGCAGTAAATTTCTGTAGGTGAAGCTACAGTTTGTGGTACTTGCTATGGCCGCCTCTAGAAACTAACACAAGCAGTTCATAGCTGTTGACATGTTCCCCAGGAGAAAACAGTTCATCATTAGAGTGCAGTGTTACTGTACTGTTTCTCTTGCATTTAGTCCTTTTAAAATCCATTCGTTTACAGAGTTATTAGGTGTGCAGCCTATTTTCCACCCCTTCACTGAGGTTGTTTCACATGAGTGTTTCAAATGATTAGATTGTTTTGTCAATTCTGCATTCTATCCTGATATCATTCAATTCCCAAATTTTTTAAAATTTGTGTATAATGAGGTTCACATTTTGTGCTACAAGATTCTGAAGGGTTTGACAAATGTATGGTGTTATTTACTTAACATTACAGTATCATACAGAATAGTTTCATTATCTGAAATAATTCTGTTTCACCTATTCAAACTACCCTAGTTCTCCACCAGTCCAATTCCTGACAAATACCAATCTGTTTATTTTCTATTTTTGCTTATCCAGGATGTCATATAATTGGAATCATATATTAAGTATCTCGTTCATACTAGCGTTAACTAAACGATATGCATTAAAGATTCATCCATGTACTTTGGGGGGATGATAGCTCATTTTTTATCACTAAATAATAGTACATGATATGAATGTATAACAGTTTGGTAATCCAGTCACCTACTGTAGGACATCTTTGTTACTTCCAAGTTTTGAATACAGCTGATTCAAACACTTGTGTATAGGTCCTTGTGTGGAAATAAGTTTTCAAATAACTTGGATAAAAACCTGGGAGTACGGGGTGCCTGGGTGGCTCAGTGGGTTAAAGCCTCTGCCTTCGGCTCAGGTCATGATCTCACGGTCCTGGGATCGAGCCCTGCAGCGGGCTCTCTGCTCAGCAGGGAGCCTGCTTCCCCCTGTCTCTCTGTCTGCCTCTCTGCCTACTTGTGATCTCTCTCTGTCAAATAAATAAATAAAATCTTCAAAAAAAAAAAAAAAACCTAGGAGTGCAACTACTAGTTCATAATACCATATTTAGCTTTGTAAGAAAGTTTTAGACTGTCTTCCAAAGTGGCTATACTATTTTGTATCCTCATAAGCAATGAATGAGTGTTTTTGTGCTCTACATTCTTGCCAGCAATTGGTATTGGTAGAATTGGGGGATTTGAGCCAATCTAACATCGTACAATGGCATCTTATTGCTTCAATTTGCAATTCTCTCATGACAAATGATACTGAGCATCTTTTCATGTGCTTATTTTCCATCTATCTGTTTTTTCCACCTGTATAATTTCTTTCTTTTTTTTTTTAAGATTTTATTTATTTGACAGAGAGAGACACAGCAAGAGAGGGAACACAAGCAGAGAGAGTAGGAGAGGGAGAAGCAGACTTCCCACTGAGCGGGGACCCTCAATCCCAGGACCCTGGGACTATGACCCGAGCCAAAGGCAGACACTTAACAACCGAGCTACCCAGGTGCCCCACCTATCTAATTTCTATATTGAAGTAACTACTTAGACTTTTTAAATCATTTTTACTTATTTTCTTATTGTTGAGTTTTAAGAGTTCTTTATATTTTAAATATTAGTCCTTCATTCCTTTATCAGATATGTGTTTTGCAGATATTTACTTTCAGTCTATGGTATGTTTTTCATTTTCTTTATAGTACCATTTACAGAACAGAAGTTTTTAATAAAGTTCAACTTATCAATTTTACTTTATTGAGTAACAGATTTAGTATCAAAATATATAGAGAATGCACATAACTAAATAGCAAAACAAAAACAAAAACAAAAAGCCAAGCAATTCTATCTTTAAAATGGCAGGAGATCTGAATAGATATTTTTCAGGGCACATGGGTAGCTCAGACAGCTAAGTATCTGCCTTCAGCTGGGGTCATGATCCCAAGGTCCTGGGATTGAGCCCTGAGTCAGCTTCCTGCTTAGTGGAGAGCCTGCTTCCCGCTTTACCCTTCTCCCTGCTTTTGTGCTCTTTCTTTCTCAAATACATAAATAAAATCTTAAAAAAAAAAAAAAAAGAATAGATATTTTTCTAAAGAAGACATACAGATGGCTAAGAGACCAAGAAAAGGTGCTCAACATCACTGATCATCAGGGAAATGAAAATCAGAGCCACAATGAGATATCACCTCACATCTGTTATAATGACTGTCTTCAAAAAGACAAGCAGTAACAAATGTTAGAAAATAATATTGAGGCTTCTCAAAAAATTAAAAATAGAGCTATCATATGATCCAGTAACCCCACTTCTGGATATATATTCAAAAGAGTTGAAATCAGGATCTTGAAGAGATATCTGCACTCTCATGTTCGTTGAAGCATTTTTCAAAATATCCAAGATAAGCAAACAACCCAAATATTCACTGATAGATTAATGGATAAAGAAAATGTTGTGTATACATACGATTTAATATTATTCAGCCTTATAAAAGGTTAATATCATTTGTGATATCATGAATAGACCTGGAAGACATCATGCTAAGTGAAGTAAGTCAGTCACAGAACGACAATTACTGCATGATTCTACTTATATGCAGTATATAAAGTAGTCAAACTTACAGAAGCAGAAGATAGTGAGAGGGAAATGAGAATTCATTGTTCAATACGTATAAAGTCACAATTATACAGGATGAATAAGTTCTAGAGATTTGCTGTATAGCATAGTACTTGTAGTTAATACAGTATTATACACTTAAAAACTAGTTAGGAGGTTATATCTCATATTAAGTGTTCTTACTACAAACAAAACAAATATACAAACAAGAAAACATAGAGACTCAAGAAAAGCTTTGGAGATGATGAATATATTCTTTTAATCATGGTGATGGTATCACAGGTGCATGCATATATCCAAATTCATTGATTTATATAAATATGTGACATTTTAAAATATTAATTATGCCTTAATAAAGCTGTTAACAAAAAAAAAAATACAAAGACATTTGCAATTCCCTAACAAAAAAAGTCACAAATTAGGTGAATTTAAGTTGAGGAGATTATCCTATATTATCTCGAGTCCCTAATGTTATTATAAGCGTCCTTATAAGTGTAAGATGGAGACTGAAGTGGTAGTGTCAGAGTGATGCAGCATGTGAATGACTTGACCAAAAATTGCTGGCTTTCAAAAAAGAAAAGACCACAATCTAAGGATTCAGGCATTTACTACAAGCTGGATAAAGCAAGGAAGTGAATTTCCCCTTGGAGTCTTCAAAAGGAACACAGGTTGATGTTAGCCCAACAATACCCATTTGGGACTACTGACCTCCAGAACTCTAAGACAACATAAACACAGTTGACCTTTGAACAAAGCAGGGGTTAGGGTGCTAAACCCACATGGAGTCGAAAACCTGCCTATAACTTTTGATTCACCAAAAACTTAACCACAGCCTACTGTTGCCCAGAAGCCTTACTGATAACATAAACAGTCAATTAATACATCTTTTCTATGTCATAGGTGTTATATACTGTATTCTTAAATAAAGTAAGCTGGAGAAAAAATGTTATTAAGGAAATCACAAGGAAGAAAAATGCACTTACAGTATTGTACTGTAAAAAGTCTGCATATGAGTGGACCTGCATAGTTCAAACCTATGTTGTTCAAAGATCAATTGTACATTGCTTTAAGCCCCCCAGATTCTGGTAATTTGTTATAACAACAAGAGAAAACTAATACATGAAGTGTTTATCATCCAAATTTGTTCTTCTTCAGTATTGTGCTGGCTACTCTAGGTATTTTCCTTTAATATATAAATGTTAGAAGTAGTTTGTTGATATTTATACCACTTGCTTGGATTTGGTATGACTTAAATTGAGTCTATAGATCAAGTGGGGAAGGAACACTTGGCTGATTCAGTCAGTAGAGCATGCTACTTTTGATCTCGGGGTTTTGAGTGCAAGTCCCATATTGGCATAGAATTTACTTAAAAAAAAAAAAAAGACTTGGTATAGATCATATTGAGAAGACTTGACATGTTAACTATATTGAGTTCTTTAATCCACATATGTGGAGTATCTCTCAATTTATTGAGATGCTCTTTGATTTCCTTCATCTGTGTTTTCTAGTTTTCAGCATATTGATCCTATACATATTATATTAGATGTATACCTTTTTAATTTTCTTCATGCTATTTAAGTGGTTTTTATTAAGTTTCTAATTTCTGTTGTTCATTGCTGAGAGTTATAACAAGGCAATTGACTTTTACATATTAACCTTTTCATCCTGTGATCTTGCTAAAGTTGTTTATTAATTCCAAGATGGTTTTTGTTTATGTTATTTCTAGGATAAATATTTAGGGTTTCAACATATATAATCGTGTCATCTGTGAATAGGACAACAATTCCTTTCCATTTTTTATAACAACGATTTCTTTTTCTTGTGTTATTGAACTAGCTAGGACTTTATGTACAGTGTTCAACAGGAATGCTGAGTGAGGACATTCTTACCTTTTTCTGATCTTCCGGGGAAAATTTTTACCCACCATGAAGTTTGATATTAGCTGTAGGTTTTTTATAGATGTTCTTGATCAAGTTTAAGATCCTATCTATTCCTAGTTCCCTGATGGTTGATATCATGAATAGATATAGGACTTTTTCATTTTTTTCTGCATGAGTTTATATAATCATATACATTTTCTTCTTTAGTCTGCTGAAAAATTTGCATAACTGTAATAAATCCCCCTTGGCCATGATATATAATTGTTTTTATACATTGTGATAGTCTGTTTGCTAATAATAATTGAGGATTTTTGTATTTATATTCATAAGTGTCATTGTAGTTTTCCTTTCCTATAATGACTTTATTTTATTTTCGTACTGGGATAATAATAATGACCTCATAAAATGAGCCAGGAAATACTATCTCTGCTTCAATTTTTTTTTTTCTTTTGGAAGAAATTTAAAGAATTGACATTTAAAGAATTGGTATAATACTGATTATAATTTGTATAATTTCTTCCTTAATTGTTTGGTAGAATTCACTAGGATATTCACATGGGCCTAGTGCATTTGGTTTGGGAAAGTTATTATTAATTCAATTCTTTTAATAGGTATGAGCCTATTCAGATGATTTATCTCTTCTTGTATAAATTCTGTTGGTCTTTTTCTTTCAGTAAATTAGTCGATTTAATCAAAGGTATCAAATTTATGAGAACAGAGTTATTTGTTTATTGTTTTTTAGCTTTTAATGTACATGGCATGAGTAGTGATAACTACTCTTTCTTTGCTAATATTAGTAATGTATGTCTTCTCTATTTCATGGCTTGATAGCTCATTTATTTTTAGTACTGAATAATATTTGTTTGGATGTACCACAGTTTATTTATTCATTCACCTACTAAATGATGTCTTGATTGTTTCAAAGTTTTGGCAATTATAAATTAAGTTACTATAAACTCATGTGGCCATGAGTTTTCAACTCCTTTGGTAAATACTGAGGAGCACAGTTGCTGGATCATATGGTAACAGTATGTTTAGTTTTATAAGAATTTGCCAAACTACCAAATTGGCTGTACTATTTTGCATTCTTATAGGCAATGAACAACAGTTTTTGTTTCTGTAACTTTTCTGCTGTAAATTTTATTGATTTCTACTCTAATATTTATTATTTCTTTCCTTCTGCTTGCTTTATGCCTAAATTGCTTTTCTTTCTCTGGTTTTCTAAACAGGAAGCTTAGGTTATTGTTTTTAGAACTTTTCTGATGAATTGCATTTACTGCTATGTATTTCCCTGTTATTGATACCCAGTTTAATTCCATTATGGTCTGTAAGTATACTTTCTGTGATTTCTATTATTTTAAATTTGTTAATGTACTTATTAATATCTAGGATGTGGTCTATCTTGATGAATATTTCATCCTAGTCTCAGAAGAATGTGTGATCTGTTGTTGTTGGATAGAGTATTCTATGAATATCAATTAGATCAAGTTGGTTGATAGTATTGATTAGGTCAATTATATCCCTGCTAATTTTTTGATTGCTTGATCTAATAATTTCTGAAAGAGGGTTATTGAAATGTCCAACTATAATAGTAGTTTTCCCTGTTTCTCCTCTCAGTTTTATCAGTTTTTGCTTCATATATTTTGACAATTTCTTGTTAGAAACATACATGTTTAGTTTTGATTTTGCCTTCTTGGAAAACTGACCCCCTCATTAGTATGTAATGCCTCTCTTTATTACAGATAAATTTCCTTGTTCTCAATTCTGCTTTCTCCAAAATTAATATTGCTACTTCAGCTTTCCGCATGGTATATATCTTTTTCTTTCATTTACTTTTAATCTATCAAAGTCTTTACATTTACATTTCTTAAGTTTTTATTTTAATTCCAGTTAGTTAACATACCATGTTACATTAGTTTCAGGTATGCAATATAATGATTCAACAATTCCATATATCACCTTACAATATAATGATTCAACAATTCCATATATCATCTGGTGCTCATCATGATACATGCACTCCTTAATCTCATCACCTATTTCACCCATCCCTCTACCCACCTCCTCTCTGTTAATCATCAGTTTGTTCTCTGTAGTTAAGAGTCTATTTCTTGGTTTGTCTCTTTCTCTTTTTTTTCCCCTTTGTTCATTTGTTTTGTTTCTTAAATGCCACATATGACTGAAATCATTATGGTAGTTGTCTTTCTTTGACTGACTCATTTTGCTTAGCTTAATACTCTCTAGCTCCATCCACATCATTGCAAATGGCAAGATTTCATTCTCTTTTATGTCTGAGTAATACTGAATTGTATACCACTACTTCTTTATCCATTCTTCAATTGATGGATGCTTGAGCTGCTTCCATAGCTTGGCTATTATAAATAATGCTACTATAAACATAGGAGTATATGTATCCCTTTGAAATGGGATACATTTCTTTCTCTTTATTCTTTGCATATTTATTAATGGTTTTGATATATGTTACCATTAGGTTTGTATCTATCCTTTTCTGCATGTAGTTTGAACCGGTTCTTTTTTCCTTTCCTTCACATGTTTTAGGTATGTGTTATTATATTTTATATCCTTTTTTTGTGAGTTCCTTGACTGACTTTTTTATAGAAATATTCATTTTTACTGCTTTTGTGTTTCACATCTCTAAACTCTTACTTTGGGTCTCATTTCCATTCAAAGAGTTCCCTTTAATATTTCTTGCAGGGCTGGTTTACTGGTCACAAACTCTTTTAGTTTTTGCTTGTTTGGGAAACTCTTTATCTCTCCTTCTACTCTGAATTATGGCCTTGATGGATAGAGTGTTCTCGGCTACAGATTTTTCCTATTCACCACTTTGAATATATCATGCTACTCTTTCTGGCTGGCAAAATTTCTGCTGAAAAGTCTTCTACCTTTATGTTTTTTCCCTTGTGAGTTATTGACTTCTTTTGTCTTGCTGTTCTTAAAAGATTTCTTTATCACTATATTTTACCAATTTAATTACCATATGTGTTGGTGTGGGTCTGCTTTTGTTGATCTTAATGGGAATTCTCTGTGCCTCTTGGATCTGAATATCTGTTTCCTTCCCCAGATTAAGGAAGTTTTCAACTATTATTTTCTTCAAGTAAATTTTCTGCCCCCTTTCCTCTCTCTTCTTCTGGAATTCCTATAATATGAATATTATTACATTTGATGGAGTCATTGAGTTTTCTAAGTCTATTCTCTTTCTGCATAATTCTTTTTTCTCTCTTTTGTTCAGCTTGATTACTCTTCATTACTCTGTCTTTTAGGTCACTAATTTGTTTCTCTGCTTTTTCCATCTTGTTGTTCATTCTATCAAGTAAGTTTCTCTTTTCATTTATTGAGCTCTTTATTTCTGCTATGTTATTCCTTATCTCTGTGTTAACAGTGTCACTCATGTCTTCCACTCTTTTCTCAAGTCCAAAAAGTAATCCTTTAGATCATTGCTCTACATTCTCTATCAGGCATACTACTTATATCTGTTTTGCTTAGATCTGTGACCATAGTCTTGTCCTGCTGTTTCATTTAGGATAAATTTCTCTCTCTCCCCATTTTATATGCCTCTCTGTGTCTGTTTCTGTGTGTTAAGAAAGTCAGCAGTGTCTTCGGCTCTTGGAATAGTGACTTTATGAAGAACAGGTCCTGGAGTGCATCTGCACTGACTGTTTGCCTGTTGGGGGCTATGCTTGCTCTCTGTGGTGTTAGTGGGACCCAGGCAGACCAGCCCTGAGTAGGTGTGTCCACCAGGGAACTTAGGTGTGGGGCAGCAGTGTTAGTAAAATTTGCACTGAGCCACTAGTCCTATGCTAGATCCCCTGAAGAGCTGTGGGGGCTAAGAGCTGTGTGTTGGGGCAGCCAGGGGTGTGAGGCTAGCCAGATTGGGTCTCGCATGTGACTGTGGCTAGGTGGTGCACAGCTGAGTGTGGTGCTACAGCTGAGTGTGGCACATGGTGGTAGATGTGCACCTAGCAGCTGGGCATGGTGTGCATAAGGCTAAGACAGAATTTGCCCTGAGCACAGGGCCAAAGCTAGCAGGCTTGGAGTGGGCAAGTCCTCAGGAGAACTTGTGGGCAAGGCACACTGCTAGCCGATTAGGTAGCAAGTTTCTGTGCAGTACTACCTCCCACAGGTTGCTGTGTGTTTATTCTGGGGGCAGGGAAGGAAAATGGCACCTGCCAGCTCCCTTATTTTTAAAGAAATTCCACAATATGCTCCAAAATCAGTATGAACAGATCTGTCTCCTGTTTGCCCCCACCGTTGTGTAAACTGCCATTTATATGTTGCCTCTTCGTGCAACCTGTTGTCTCCTTAAGGGTGGCAACACAGCTATCATTCACCCTCTTGACTTGCCCAGTGATCAGTCAGCTGACTTTTAAAGCTCCAGGCTCCAAGTCCTACTGGTCTTAAAAAAAAAAAAATCATAGAATTCAGCCCCTCTGATTTTTAAAACCAAACATTATGGGGATTCATCTTCCCTGTGTAAATTCCCTGGTACAGGGCCTGTTTCTCTGCCCTCTCTACATGCACATCTCCCTGCTTCCTAACAGCAGCCTCTCTCCACCTTTCTGACCTTCCTAAACTTTCAGATGCAGCTTCTTCTCTATATTAAGTTGTGGAATTTGTTCCACCAGTCTTCAGATTGATCTCCAGTTTATTGACTTGGATATGAGTTGATATCTAGTTGAAAACTCAGCTAGAAGTATATCTCGAAGTCTTTATTTAAAGTAGTGTCTTGTATACACCATATAGTTGAGTCTTGTATGGTTATAGATTGACAATCTCTGTCATTTAATTGGTGTATTTGGTCATTCATATTTAAGTGTTTATTAATAGAGTCAGATTAAGATCTGACACATTTGTGTTTTCTAGTAACTGTATTTCCTCTTTGTTTCTTGCTCCCATCCCCTCTTTTTTTGTCTTCTCTGGGTTTGAGTATTTTATATAATTGCATTTATCTCATTTTTTATCATATCAGTTATACTTTAAAGGAATCTTTTAGTGTTTCACTAGAGTTTCCAATATACATTTTCAACTAGTCTAAGTCTACCTTCACATAATGCTGTAGTATTTCACACATATTGCAGATAAGTTATAACAGAATATTCCCAGTTTCTCCTCCCATTCTTTTTGACATTGTTGCCATTAATTTCTCTTATCCATATCCTATAATCATCCAAGACATTGTTCTATTACTATCTTGAACAAAAAGTTATCAGATCAATTAAGAATGAGAAAAATAAAAGATTTTACTTTGCCTTCATATATTTCTTCTTTGATATTCTTCTTTTCCTTATGGAGAGCATGTTGCTGACCTATATCATTTCTTTCTCCCTGAAATATTTTTCTTGAACATTTCTTGCAGGAATGGTCGGTCTCCTGCAGTTTTCGTTTATCTTAGTCATTTTTTCTCTATTTTTGGATTATTTTACTGGATATATAATTCTATGTGTGTATGCGGGGGATTCTTTCAACACTAAATAGTTCACTCAACTCTCTTGTTTGCATGGTTTCTGACTATAAGCGCACTATAATTCTTATACTTGTTTCTACATAAAGAACATTTTTCATTTCTCTGCCTTTTTTTAAAGATTTTCTTTGTTTATGGTTTTCTGCAGCTGAATACTATATATAAACATTCAAATTTTTTGGTATTTATTTTGTGAGATGTTCACTTTTGCTCTTGTTAGTTTAAATATTTCTTCTGCTTCATTGTCTCCTTATTATTATTACATATATGTTATACCTTTTTAAAGTTATCACATATTTCTTGAATATTGTGTTCCAGGGGTTTTTCTTCTTTTTCTTTTTTTTTTTTTTCCTGTTTGCATGTCAGTGTGGAAAGTTTCTATGGACACATGTTCAAGCTCACTTCTTTCCTTAGCTGTGTCCAATCTATTGATGAATCCATCAGAGATTTTCTGTTACTCTTTTTGAAATGTATCATGCTCTTTTGTGATCTCTTGGAATTTACATCTTTCTGCTTTCATAACCATGATTTTTTTCATATTGCCTGCTTTTTACATTACAGCCATTAACATATTAATAATTATTATTTTAAGTTCTCTGTCTGGTAATTCCAACATCTGTATCATATTTGTCTAATTTTGATGTTTGCTTTGTCTCTTCAGACTGTGTGTATTTTTGCATGCCTTGCAATGCCTCTGTTGGGGATATCTTATAATTTTGTTGTTGTCGTCAAAATAAAGACATGGATTGGATAATGGAAGGTGAAATAAATAGACTATCAGTGTAAAAATGTATATTTAGTAGATAGGAGCTGAGCTGTGTTTAATGTTCGATGTTTGGGAGAAGTTTTCAATGTTCATAGTATTCTTACTTTTGTTTCCATTCTTGAATTTGTGCTTCCTGTGTACTCTTCCTCAGAGAAAGTCTGTGCTTTTCCATTCTTTGCTCTATAATCCACTCTTATACTGATGCCCTGTTGATGTAGTGTTATGATGTGGGACAGGAGAAGCATTCTATAAGTTTATGATTAAATCTCAGTCTTTCAGTGGGCCTATGCCTCTTGGCTTTGACCTTCACTGGTATTTTTTGTGGTGGTATAGATATATTTCTCCTTAGGTAAGTCAGGAAGCCTAGAGGAGGCTGAAAGTGGGTGGGAATTCTCTCCCCCAGGTGAGATAGAGCTCTGGCAAACTATTTTCCTTCTGGAGAGTAGACCTTTATTACATAGAACACATTATATAACATATAACACATTATATAGAACATATTTCCCCATGATTACTCTTTCCTTACCCCTGCCAAAGCTAAGAAATTATCATTGTCAGATCCTTACCATAAGAATATTATAGGATTTCTGAAAGGAAAGCCCATGAAAATGTGAAAGACCTTATAAGATTGTGGTCCCCAGAGTTTCTAACTATCATGCTAGTCCATACTTAGCCTCCAGAAGTATGTCAAGATTACCATTTAAGCATTCCTACCAGCTTGTTTGTTTGTTTGTTTCTCCAAGCAAGTATATATTAACTGTGACTCTCCATATTCACTTGCGTGTCCAGATTTAGGACAATAGTTTATTCTGAAACCTCAATTCTCTAACGTGCCCAAGAAAAGTTTTTGATTTTCTGTTAGAAAGGATTGGAATAATGACATGTTGGAGTTGAAATTGTAAGTCTCATTCCTCTTTCAGTTACACAAAAAGCTGCAACTTTCATACTGCTATTGAAAATTTTGTTCTTGTTTTGATAAGTTCAACTTCAGAACACTTTTTTTTTTTAATAGAAAAATCCTGTAATATTTCCTATTACAGTTTAGAAAATGTCTGGAAAAATACCATCAATTTTAAGATAGTATTATAGACTTCACTTTACCCAATGTGGCTAAATGTTTATATTGCCTTTTATGCCAGTAAAAAGAACATTTTTTTATGAAGGAATATATACTTTTCCCATAAAGGAAAACAAAATTCATATAAAATCTATTTTTTAGATTTCTTCCCTTATGTGGCCAAGTCCTAGGTGATAATACATTCTGCTCTGCTGACATCAAAATTTACTTGCATCAACCATTAATATTCTTTGAATCAGACCATACTACCAACACACCATGTAACCAATAGCCAATATCATGATCCTTACTTTCTTTGTCTATTTCAAAATTAACCAATCTAAGGCAATATTTTGTTGGAAATGTTGTTCTTTGTCTGACTACCTAGAGCAGTAAAATCATGAAATGAAGTTATAGTTATCACCATTTGGGTAATATTATATTTTTCCACCATAAAACCTAGTTCAATGGGAAAACTAAAAATAAAAAATAAAAACCTAATTTATTTTGTGTTTCAGTCTTCCCAACTGCCTTTCTTTCTTCTACTTCAAAATAGGATTGTTTTCTTCAGCTAGTATCTTCTTTTCATTCATATATGACTGTTGTGATTCTTCTTAATGGATGACTTTCCTTGAAAAGCTCACATCACTCTCTCAGATTTTAGAAAGTACTGCTGCTGCTAGGGCCAGGCTCTCCACATGAAGTCTCCCAGGCTCTGTACAGAGATGTTGTGGGCTGAGCTTCCAGGAGGCATGATTACTTACAGAAAACAACATGTGGTTTTACCACATTTACACAAAAACATGTGGTTTTACCACATGCTCACTTTTGACTTTTCCATATTTTAATCTTAGCTCATCACCACTGTGCTTGAGACAAACAACTCCTATACTAGGTACTTAAGAACAGGTCAGTGGAAGGGATCAGCCCCTCACTTGGACTCCTTTCTCATCCACACTCAGGAGCAATAAGTTTTTCTACGGTCTTAAACTATTCTGTTCAGACCATCAGGACAATACATATTCTACTATACTATAATGTTTCCTTGGTGTGAGTCTCAGATGTTGTTTACTATTAGGATAAGAAATCAAATACTTTTGCTGTGCCTGATACTGAGCTAGTCCATGGTTACTGCATATCCTCTTAAGAACAGTTCCCATGTTTAGAATTATTCAGCCACTTCCTCTTCCTATAAATGTTTCCAATCATTCAATATGTCTTGCTTTTCCATGCAAGTGTTTGTGGATATTGCTTTTAGGATAAAAGGGAAGGTCTAGATGATACCTAAGTTCCCTTCAAGATTAGATTTTATAATTAATACAAATGTCTTTGTAAGAATGTACTTATGGGGAATCTGCTCATAGTCTCAAATTTTATGTAATTTTCTTATAATTTACATTTTGCATAAATTTGCCAAATAATTAGTGTCATAGGTAGAATATGCCATTTGTTGTTGTTGCTCACTCCTTTCACAGAGATATTGGAATATGAGTAACTAAACTTCTTACCATACTTTATCTAAATAACAATTTAGTAGGAGAACAAACAAGAAAGTTTTGTTCCATGTAAAATAAAATCTACACAATGACTTTGTTTTCAGTCTTTGCATGTTCAATTCTCATGTAGGTTTAAAAGGTTGGGTTAAAAAAAAAAAAAGTTTGATTTTGGGCATTTCCCAAATTCAGTTTCCAGTACCTCCAAAGACTGCAACAACTTTTTTACTTTATTTATTTATTCTTTAATCAATCTGTTCAGAAAGTAATTACTTAGACACTGAAGGGAAGACACAATCCCTCTCCTCATGGAAGAGATCAACAAGTAAATAATTGTAATTCAGTGTGTTTAGTGCTCTGTTAGGAAACAACACAAAGGGCTAAGAGAGTGCCTAAGAAGTATACTTATGTCTCCTTTGGGTGATGTGAATTATCAGGAAAGGCTTCTTAGAGGTAAGTTGAGCATAATCCTGAAGGATCAGTAGGATTTGGCAAATAAACAAAGGTTAAAAGGATATTTCAGCAAAAATAACCAGCATGCACCAAGGCACAGAGGAGAAATAGAGTAAATTAGGGAAACAAATTCTTAGAACGTAGAATTTTAAAAATGAAGTAATATGATAAGTGTGGGCAAAGTGTTTGGGGAGAAGAAGAGCATAGTGAGAGCAACAATTAGAGCCGTCTCCTTCCTTCTTTCTCCTTTATTCCTGAAATCAGAAATCCAAAGTTTCCTTTCCACAGTGTTCTTGCTGTAATCTTGTTCCAGGGTTTCTTCATCTAGAGTAGTCTTATTAAAAAGGTTTGTATTTTTTATTGCAAAATCTTTTTATGTCTTATTCAAAAAGTTTTTAATCTGGCAGTCTGGTAAATCTTCAAGGAACTGAAATAGATAAAATTATCAATCTGAAACGAGCAAGTGAGACTGGAGGTTATATCCTATGATGGAAACAAGATGAGACCTAAATCTTAACAGACTGCAGAAAACACCATCATGCTTTTTTTTTTTTTTTTAACTAGCTCAGTGTAATATAAAACTGTGTGATCTTTCCTTAATTTCTTCTTTCTGTTCTACTTAAGCTGGTGAGAAAGTGGGAGAGCAAGAGAAAAACTGGAAACTTAGAGTCGTAAGTCTTGATAAGTCCTATTAGGATGAAAATGATTGGGGGGAGCACATGGGTGGCTTAGTTGGTTGGGTGTCTGCCTTTGGCTCAGGTCATGATACTGGAGTCCCAGGATCGAGCCCTACACTGGAAATCCCTGCTCAGTGGGGAGTCTGCTACTCCCTCTGCTCCTCACCCCGCTCATGCTCTCTCTCACTCTCTCTCTCTCTCTCTCAAATGAATAAATAAAATCTTTTAAAAATAAAAAAATAAGATAAAATGAAAATGATAGTAATTTAAAATTTATAACAGGGGTGCCTTGTGGCTCAGTCAGTTGAGCAATTGACTCTTGATCTCAGCTTAGGTCATGATCTTAGAGTTGTGAGATCGAGGCCCACATAAGGCTCCATGCTTAGTGGGGAGTCTATTGGAGATTCTCTCTCCCTCTCCCTCTGCTCTTCCACCTGCTCACACACACACTCTCTCTCTCTTTCTCTCTCTCTCTCAAATAAATAAATCTTAAAAAAATAAAATTTATAACATAAAAAAATCAAAGAAAATGTTGGTATTTAGCAACACTATTCAGATATCCCAAACCTGATAAATTTATTTCATATAGGGAGAAACCACATATGGACAAATGCCAAAGCAAGATTTACTAACCTTGACATTATTAACTGTTCGGGCCAGATAATTTGTTGTGGTAGCTGTCCTGTGCATTGTAGAATGTTTAGCAACATCATTGGCCTCTATTCACTAGATGCCACTCTCACCCCACCCCCAAGTCATGGTAAACAAAAGTGACTCCAGGGATTACCAAAAGTCCCCTGGGAGATAAAATCCTCTCTGGCTGAGAACCACTTTGCTAGATTCTAGTAGATAAATGCATAAGAAGTCACTCTTCCCCTCAAGAATCATACTGTCTTGTAGGAAAGAAAGATTTGCTAAAACTTTATTCTAGTTCACCTAATTAAAAGCAGGTTGTGATTAGTATTAAGGAGAGAAATTTTGATATAATTTTATGAGAAAATATAGTAAACTAATTCTGAGAAGAAGGAAGTAGGAAGCAAAATCAGTAAGTATTCTACAGGGCCAGGTTAGAATAAGTGATGTTTGTGTTTGCCTTGGCCGCACAGATTTTAGAGAAAGTGATGAGTTAGGAAGCTGGCATTGAGTGGAAGAAACATTGAGTGCTTGTTTTGAAAGATCATCAATGCTATGATGAGAAATTGGCTGCTTTTTTCCATTAAGCTCTAAAGGACTAATTAATATGTTAGAGCCCATTGGCACAATTGTTGTGTCATGAATGTAATTTTTAAACTTTATTTTAAAATATTTTAAAATAATATTATGAAACAATAATTTACTATCTGTTACTTATGGTAGTAATACTAGAAGAAAGCCTAGGTTTTGAAACTTCAAAGCCATATCCCAGGTTAGTGATGGTTATCAGATTACAGGTATACAACTCCAATGAAATGGATAGCTTCATGAATGTTAGCCTTACAAGCAATCTATTTCAAAAACATGGTTTCTACTTTTCCGTTTTGCTAATGAAAAGATAACCACTTTAAACAACAAAGGCTGAAATTATTTAAGGGATATTTATCACATGTTGTAACAAGTAAACCAAAATATAAATATACATTGAAATAAAGACTCTGATTGCATTAGACTATCTATAAATATTTTGGGGTGATGAACACAGCCTTAGCTAGGTTAGGGTTGGCTTTTGTCCATGAACAGAGTGGAGAGCCACTTGGATCCTCCCAGCAAGGACTCCAATTCTTAATTAGCATACACAATATTTTGGCTGTGTACTCTTTGCTTGAATTTGGATAATATTTTGATAATCAAACAATCAGAAAGGTTTTACTCAGCATTACTCTGTTATCAGGCTTTTAAAAGCCAAGTAGAACATCTTTGTTAATGAAGAATTATTATTCATAAGTGAGCCCAAAAAAGCCCAAAAAAACAGTATTCTGTTTTCTTAACATTGGCATATGAGCAGGGAATGTACATTTGGCCCTTGAACAAAATGGGTTTGAACTGTTTGGGTCTAATTAAACACGGGTTTTTTATAGTACAACTGTATATGAATTTGTCTTCCTTATGATTTTATTTTCCCTAGCTTATTTTATTGTAAGAGTGCAGTGTATAATACACATAATACAGAAAATATGTGTTAATTGACTGTTTATGTTATTGGTAAGGCTTCCAGTTAACAGTAGGCTATTAGTAGTTAAGTTTTGGGGAAGTTGCAAGTTCTTCGCAGACTTCAATTGCACAAGGAGTCAGAATCCCTAACTCCCAACTGTTCAAGGATCAACTGTAAATATTTAAATGAAAAAGACTTCAATAACTATAACCTTGATGTTTTTCATCTATATTATTTATATCCCTGCTTTTAAAAATAACTTATATTTATTTTTCTTTTCTCTCTTCTGTTGTCTGTTGTTGCCACACAATTTTGATATATTCTCACATATAGAAATATAAAATAACCAAATAAACAATTAAATGTAGAGCACATCAACTAGTAATCAATGGTATGAAGAAAAACAAAGCAGGGTTAAGATTGTAGGGCATACTACTATGGGATGGGAAGAAAGAAGCAAGATGAGCCAGGTCTTTACTGCAACACAGACCCGAGGAGGGAAAAGAACCATCCATGTGAACATATAGTGAAAGAGTGTTTTAGACAGAACTAACAAGTGCAAACCTAACAGTAATGCAAGGAAGCCACCAAAAGTTGTTTACTACTTTGCCTGTAGTATTTCAAATATGCTGACCTCATTGTAGGGGCTCACTAAATATTTGTTGAGTCAATCCAGCACTCTAGAGCTCAGGGAGTGTGGGATAGACTGTAGAATATGGAAAAAAGAAGTTCCAGAAAGGACTCATAGGCTATTCTAAAACCAAACAAAACAAACAAACAAACAAACAAAAAACTGTGACTCTTAGTCTGAGAGAAATAGGAAGTCATTTGGAGATTCAGAAAATGGAAGTGACATTATCTGACATATGTTTTAATAGGATCCTTTGGTGGGCTTTTAAAGACAGAACAGAAGCAAGGAGAGAAATGATAGTACTTTAGGGCAGAAGCAAGGACAGAAATGGGCAGGAGCAGGGAGAGAAATGATAGCATTTTAGATCAAGATAGTCACAGAGGATGTTGTAGAAATGGTCAGATTTTATATGTGCTTCAAAGATGTAAATCGTAGGATTTGTTAACAGATTCATGAATATGTTAAAAAAAAAAAAAGGAAGAAGAGTCCAGGAAGACCTGAAGGTTGTCCCTAAATATGTGTAAGATGTTTCAAGACATCTGTAAGAGTTATATTTACTGAGATGAAGGCTGTGGGAAGATAAGATGGGGAGGAGTTATGGAATAAGGAGTCTGTTTAGGAATATGCTGAGTTTGAAATGAGTGTTAGACACCTCCATGAAGTTGAATGGACAACTGGAAATGTGATGCCGAAGTTCAGGCTAGAGGTCTAGATTAGGAGCTCTTGGGATAAATGGTATTTAAAACCATGTGGCAAGATCACCAAAAGAGTGAGAGTATAAAGGAAGTGTTGGCAACTGAACTCTGAGGCATGCCAATATTCAGAACATAGGGAATTCATAAATGAGACTGAGAAAGAATGCCAGTGAAGTGGGAAGAGAATGAAGAGGAAGTCCTGTAGGATCATGTATCAAGAAGGAGAAAGCGATGAAGTCAATACATCACTAAAATGAAAACTAATAGATCAAATAAAGTAAACACTGAAAATTGACACTATAGTCAATGGTGATTTTGACAAAATCTGTTTTGCAGATTTGCAAAACTGGTGGAAACAAAAGCGTAATTAGAGAAGGTTCAATAGAATAACGAGAGGAGGGAAACCTGGGTGGCTCAGTCAATTGAGGATCTGCCTTCGGCTCAGGTCATGATCCCAGGGACTTGGGATTGAGCCCCGCTTTAGGCTCCTTGCTCGATGGGGTATCTGCTTCTCCCTCTACCCTTCCCCCTGCTCGTACTTTCTCTCTCAAACAAATAAATAAAATCTTTAAAAAAAAGAATAAGGGGGGAGGAGTTATAAATAGCAAATGTAGACAAATATTTTAATAAATTTTGCTTGAAAGCAGACAGATAGATTGAGTAGTGCCTAGGGGTATATGTGTGCTCAAGGTTTTTGTTTGTTTTAAAAAGAATAATATTACATCTTATTTGTATGATCATGAGAATGAGTCAGCAGAGTGGAAAACTGGACGATGCCTATTAGAGGAGGAACGCACCGCTAAAGTGTTGTACTTGAAAGGATGAAAGCCAGTATGACCAAAAGAAGTGTTGGTCTGAACTGTGAATGGGCAACTCATCCAAACAGAAGGGAAGGCAGAGGGAGAATATGGGTAGATTAGTAATGTGTATAAATCATTTCATTTCTTTCATTTTTTTTTCAGTGAAACAGAAAAGATCATATACAGGGAGTAAAGAAGGAGGCAGGAGTGTTAGAGGATAAAAGAGAGGAGATAGGAGGCAACAATAGTGGTCTCAGAGTGGGAGTATGAACATACTGGAAAATGTATTCAACTTGCTAGAGAGTGCCTAGGGCTCACATAAGATTGTGCTCATTAATTTAAAGTGACATCAGTGGGCACAGTTATGTCTTTTTCCCCTACCATGTTGAGCTACCTGGTGTGAACATGGAGAAGGTAGAGAGCTGGTATAACCTGGATTGAGAGTGAGGATTTGTCACAAGTACACAATATATGCTATATGATATACATGCACATGGAAATAA
The DNA here is from genome assembly GCA_028534135.1 of Potos flavus. Classification (NCBI taxonomy): domain Eukaryota; kingdom Metazoa; phylum Chordata; class Mammalia; order Carnivora; family Procyonidae; genus Potos; species Potos flavus. Next base: position 76,959,130 of record CM052896.1, read on the forward strand.
CTTCACACTGAAAAAATACTCATCCACATGCACATACATGTAAAAAACAACATGATCCTATTTATCTACTTAATCTTAAAAACAACAAATTAAATTAACTACTCTTGTTTTGGCTACACAATTTCAATCATATTTAAGATATACAGTTGACCCTTGAACAACACAAGGTAGGAGTGCCAATCCACCATGCAGCCGAAAATCCTTGTACAACTTGATTTCCCGAAGACTTAACCACTAATAGCTTACTGTTGACCAGAAGATTTACCTATAACATAAGCCATCTATTAACACATATTGTGTATGTTATATATGCCATATATTGCATTCTTACAATAAAGTAAATGTGAGAAAAGAAAATTTTAATAATAAAATCATAAGAAGGAGAAAATACATGTACAGTACTGTAATGTAAAAAATAAAAAATCCACATACAAGTGGACCCACATCGTTCAGACCCATGTTGTTTAAGGATCAACTTATCTCCTTCTAGACACTGATATTCAATTTATTGTACTTTCAGCACAGTTCAAATATGAGCCCCCTCTGCCTTTCTCTCTCTACTCACACCTCTTCTTTATCACCCACATGGAAGCACTGTAATTTGTTTATCTATGATAGAAAAATAGTGTCTAGACTCTAGTCAGTCATCACCATAACTGCAGCTCCAAAGCAAGCCTCATAGCTTCACATCTGAAAACTACAGCTCCCTCTAGTGGAGGTAAATTCTTTCTTTTCCCTAAAGAGTGATGAAAAAACGTACTTTCTCTTTCATTGGTGACCTAGTCATTGTTCAAACAATTTTTAAATATTGTGTTTCCTATCTCCAATAGCTTAGCTATGTTAGCTAAGACTAATCCTGAATATCAGACTAATCCTGTAAAAGAAAACAAACAAAAATAAATAAAAATGGATTTTTTCACAATTGGCTCTCATTGACTGGTAAAAAAGCAATTTCATGAAGTTTTTGACTGGTTCATTTACAGTAATGTGTGCATGATAGGAACCTGGCAGAAACTCTTCTCATTTGGAACAATAATGTCATAGAAAAAAAGCAGAACTTGCTTTTAAAAACATATTTTTGAAAGGACTCTTCTCAATAGGAGGTTTTTCAAATATATTGGAGGCAATTCAGATGTTTGTGAAGAGGAATGTTTCATTATTATTCTCATCGTGATCATCAGTATAAAAATAAAGAAAGCATTTAGCAATGAGCTGTGTGAAATTTAAAGTGATTAACATTGTTCAAGTTCATGCTTTTTAGTACCAAACAATTTTGAAAGTCAACCTGTATTCACAGTTCTGACCATTTTAGGGAAAAACTTATTTTAAGAAAAAGGAGTTGAATAATCTTTAAAATAAGAGATGCAACTCAATGGATCTCTAGAGAAAGGGGTAAAAATTAAATATACGAGTTCTCTCCCTTATTTAATCAAAAGCCTTGTGAACTTGAAACCTTCTGTGTATTTTCTGAATATTTATTCTATCTTGCACCGTGTTAATTATTAGGAATCTAGCAGTATACCTCACTGAGTCTCAATTATCTCATCTGTAATGGGAAGAGTAAACCTAGACTTCTGATCTTAATAGATTGCTATTAAAAATAAATAAGGCTACATGTAAAAATAAGGCTACATACAAAAAATATAGATGATAAAGGACAATTTAAATGTGAAATACCAATATTAATCTCTAGGTTCTCTTGATTAGACATTCTATTTAGAACAAATTGGTTATGTAAAATTTTGGTGGAAATATTTGGAGAATATCTTTTTCTTTTCATCAGACAATGATTCCCTAAAGGAAAATTTTACTAAACCCTCATTCTCTTGCTATTTCTGCTAATAAGAAATTATAAGGGGTGCCTGGGTGGCTCAGTGGGTTAAAGCCTCTGTCTTCGTCATGATCTCAGGGTCCTGGGATCGAGCCCCGCATCAGGCTCTCTGCACAGCA
>CM052896.1:76961179-77080829 GCA_028534135.1 Potos flavus
AAAAAAAAAAAAAGTTATGTAGATTTGCTTCCAATGGGAAATAATTTCTGTGAAAGGACTGTTAAGGGTAAACAGGAAAACTTTAGAAATACTCAAAAATAGAACAGGCTTAAAAAATAGAATTGCATTGGCTAAATGTCATTTTTGTTTGTCTTTGTGTTTTTAGATGTTTATTTTTATATTTATTTTAGTTTATTTATTTTTTAATCAATGGGAGACTAGAGCAGCATTGTTAGTTCCTCCGTGTTTTTGCTAAGTAGTTGGCATTATCATTGTCAGCCTTCGTTGTTTACCTATCCCCTGCCTTGATATATCTTTTTTTCTCCATACAAAGTATATCAGAATGAAATACATGTGGTAATCATGGTCAGGAAATGGGGGGGGGGGAAAGGAGGGTAGGTGAACCAAATGAAGTTCAAGTGGCTTTATGATGGAGTGCCAGTAGAAAGGAAATAAAGGTCAGGGATCAGTTTTCAAGTGGATAAATGACCAGGTGGATTTCTGAAGACTGAATGAGCATCTAGAGGACCCAGAAGGTTAGATCTGTGGTCTGACCCCAATAATAATGGTAATGATTATATTAGGGTTTATCATATTATGTGATTATTGTGATATTATGGGATAAGTTAAAGATAGGAGACAAGGAGCATATCCATAACCTCCAAAAGAAAACAGATTTTTCAGTGTTAGAAACAATTTGCTTGTCTTGCACAATAGAGTGGTTTTTGTTTTAAGTAGAACACGAAGACACCAACTTCATGCATCATCTGGTAGGTAGGGAATGTCATATTATTCTTTTTTCAAATTTAGTTATAATATTCTAAAAACTCATTAATATGATAGCTAACAACTACTGAGTACTTGCAATATGACAAGTAATGTTCTGAATACCTTTAATCCATGTAACAACCTATGAGATAGTTACTACTTTTTTCCTGTTTTATAGATAAGGAAACTCTAGCACAAAGAAGTTAGGTAATTTATGTAAGCCCACTTAGCTAGGAAGTTTTAGAGTGGCCTTTCACACATAAGTATTCTGATTCTAGAACCCATACACTTAGGAAAAAGAATAGTGAACATGGGAATCATTCTTTGAAATCCGCAATGTGTTTTCACCATATGAGGAGGATCAAGAGAAATAAGAAATCAAAAGTTTTCCCAAAAAGCTTACAATCCACTTGAGAAGTCATAAAAAAATGGGAAGTCATAATCTTAATTGTCTATAATTTAAATTGGAGCTTGGTTTATATATAAACTACAATAGGTGTTTTTTATTGTTGTTCAGAAGGCCTTAAATGCAATAAAATTCCGTAAGATTTTTGATATGTATCTATTCATTAGTTGTTTCTACTAAATTGGGTTCCGTTTGCTTTCTTCACACAACAATGTATGATGGACATTTTTCCAGGGTAGCATGTACAAACCTAGTAATTTTATAGCCATAGTCTTTCATTACAGTTTATTATGCGCCATAATTTCTCATGCACCATAAATTATTAACCTGACTTCTATTAACGGGCCTTTAGCTTGTTTTCAATTTTTCATTTTCATAACTGATAAAAGCAAACTCTGTTAAGTGTTTCTGAAAACATGTGTATAAATCCATACATATGTTTATAAAATTTCATAAGGATTTATTCCAAGATTTCTAGGTATAGACTTGATGGGTCAAATGTTATATATATTTTAAATTGTGGAAAATATTGCCAAAATTCTTTTCTAAAAATGAATCAACTTTATAGCTCACTAGCAAGGAATGAAACGCCAATATTCCTTACCAAACTAAATTTTCTTTTATCTAAAATTTTAGTCATCCTAATATGTAATAAGAAAAGTATCATTTGTAAGACCATATGACTGAAATAAAGATTCTGCTTTTTTGTTAGAGCTAATTAACTCACCTGGTTTAAAAAAAGTGGGGAGACATGAAGTGAAAAGTAAGTGTTCTGAGCTGAGCCTCAGAGTTAATCCCTATAAATAGTTTTGACACTCCTCGTGTGACAAATAGTGTTCTCCCATTTGCTTTCCTTTTTTAAAAATAGACTTTATTTGGAGGCACCTGGGTGGCTTAGTTGGTTAAACATCCAACTCTTCATTTTGGCTCAGGTGATGTTCTCAGGGTTGTGGGATCAGGCCCCATGTCTGGCTCTGCAGTGGACATGGAGCCTGCTTCAGATTCTCTCTTTTCCTCTCTCTCTGTCCCTTCCCGCCCTCTAAAAAATAAAATAAAATAGACTTTATTTTTAGAGCAATTTTAGGTTCACAGCAAAATTGAAAGGAAGATAGAGATTTCCTGTGTATCTTCTGTTTCACACATGCATTGCTTCCTCCACTATCCACATTCCCCACTGAAGTGATACATTTGTTAAAGTTGAAGAAAATACATTGACACATCATTACCACTGAGAGTCCATAGTTTACATTAGGGTTTACTCTTGGTGCTGTACATTCTAGGGACTTGGACAAATTTATAATGACATATACCCACCATGATAGTACCATACAAAGTAGTTCCACTACTCTAAAAATCCTATGTGTTCCACCTGTTTTAGTTACTATATCCTAGACATTTCCTCTTATTATTAGTATGCTTTTTTCAACAGTTAAGTAGTATTCTACAAAATAAATCTACAATATTTTATTAAATACACTTCATACTGATAAATATTAAATTATTTTTCAGTTGTTTGCATTATTTATAAAACCATAATAAACATTCTTGTATATAACGTCTTTGGGTATTCTTGTGAGTATATCTGCAGGATAATGAAGGATTTTAAGAAAGGAGAAAAGATGAATGAATCAATGACTATGAGCATAGTCATGCACAGAAATATATAACAATTAGACTATACAAACTTAATGTTAAAGAATAAATAGGAAAGAGACAGGAAACTAACATTTGTTTGGCTTATATCATGTACCTTATGTGTAATCATATTTTTCCTGAAAACAAGATTTTAAGTTAACAAACATCATCCGCATGTTTTAGAGAACTGACCTTAATTAAATTCACAAGAGAACAAAAGTATTCAAGTGCACTCATTGATATTGGGAGAGAGGCTGTTATTCAAACCAAAACACATAAATGCATACCCACTCTGAGGCTAAGGGACTTGCCCCTGTCACCTGACAGGTTTTGAACAAACAGACCGACCAGAACTTGCCCTCTTTGGTATCATACTACACTGCCCCCAAAAGGAAAAGTTGTCAAAAACCAGGTAGACTTTACCAGAAGGCCTAATGTTCTATCTCAAAAAGTTACCAAGACTAGGATACAAGCATTGGGAAAAAGACAGACACCCAGGTATAAGAACCTGGGGAGATTTTTCTTAGCCTGGTAGCCAGAGCGACTTGTTCTAAAATTCCAGAGAACTGGCCCGCATGTGGAGGTCAAGGGGACTGTGAGAACACAAATGTCACAGTCGTTGAATGTAGGTAAGGCTTTGAAAGTGCTATTCTAATCTGGAGAAAAATTGGCATTATAAAAACACTATATAAACGGAACAATAAGATAATGAAAGAGTGCCCAAGCAATATCTATCATGTTATAGGCATTAAATAAACATTCATTAAAATTTTTATTATTTTAAAAAGTTGTGCATATTTAATAACAAGTTATGCTAGAAGTATTTTTTCACTATGTGATGTTAGTCACCATACAGTATATCATTAATTTTTGATGTAGTGTTCCATGATTCATTGTTTAACATCCAGTATGTTTTGAATAGGTTTCATTAACTCGCTGGAAACTTTATAATTTCTAAAATTCCCATTTAAATAATAATAAGTAAAAACAAGAAAATAATGAACTGTGAAACCCACAACGAGTAAGGAACTTTAAATGCTGCCTTGTTCAGAAAAATTAAACCAGACAGGACTAAAGTTACTGAATCATAAACAGATTTTTCTTAATGTATGTAAAATCCTGAACAATTATAGAATTTTCTATAAAAATTATTTATTCAAACCAAGTTCTAAATTATTGTGCTTCAAGAGCTTCACTATATGTTAGATATGCATTTTATTTAATGGAGTGTACAACAATTAAAAATTTCAAATATAGTTGAATTCTGTTAACAGAGGAGAGATGGGTGGATTATGTTATCCATCATAGCTGGTCTATTACAATGGGAGAATGCATTTTATATCACTATGCACATAGAAACATGGCTTACGACTTAACATAGCCAATCAGTGATGTAATTATATCTGATTTTAGTGAAATATAACACATGACTATCCAATCGTACAACACAGTTCATAATATGATGCCAGACATTCTTGTTTTATGAATAAATTTATCATGTTTATCATAGCAAATAAAATTCCTTTAAATAAAAAATAATCCCTCTAAAGAAATGTGCTCTCTAACGTATTTTGAACACTTCTTCAGGCACACAAGAAGTAAGCACAGCTGAATGATGAGGCATTTGAAAGCAAGTGATGGTAAAATATAATGATCTTTATACACCAAACCAATTCTAGAAATTATCATTCAAGAATAAGATTTTCAAAGCTTATGGAGGAAAATGTATAATCTCAAGAGAAGAAAGTAATACGGTCTTGTCCTATAAAATAAACAGAAGGAAAGAGAAGTGTCTCTACATTGTAGCTTTGAAATTATTCCTCTGGATCCAGAAGCAAAGATTTCTGTAAACTATAATCAGAAAATACTAAATTACTTATTTTAATTCAACCAAAATTAAATGAACTACTGAGAAGCAGGCACTGCATTTTGCAGTGGTTAAGCACACAGATGCCAGGGTTATCCCAGCTGGATTCTGGAACGTAATCAGCAGTGTGTCTTTAGCAAATTCCTTGGAATTCACTTCCTTCATCTGTGCTTCAGTTCCCCCATCAGTAAAACATGGGCTGATGCTAATAGTAATAAAAATTCCTTCAAAGCATTATGAGTATTTTGAGTTGACGTATGCAAGGCACCTAGAATAGTGTCTAGAATACAGCAGGTGCTACATAAAGATCAGCTGTTATTGTTAGTTTTTCTAAATAGAGAAAGATTTTTTCTGCTCAAGAAACTCAGTTTATTCCATGTTTAGACGAGTCTAGAGAATACCAGGATGAAGTATTATTTCAACGTGATAAGTATTAAAATGAAGGTACCTTCGGAGTGCCTCATATCTTACAGGAAGAGTGATAGGCATCATCAGAGATAGGATTTATTATTTATATTTGTATTTCTAGGTTATAGCATATCAATATTAGCTTCACAATATTATAAACGTCCTGGTAAATATCTTTGATTGAATTTCGATTGGAAGCCTGTGACAAGATATGTTTAGCAAAGTTATTCACCCTTTAGCATTTTCTTCAATTTGATTATGACTGAATTTTCCTTTTGCAAAGTTTTGTAAAGTTTCATACAGAAAAGCACTTGTAGAATGTATGTAGTAACCAGCAACCCACTGCTATCTAGCTAATTTAAAAGAAGGTGAGAGAATTGGAGCCAAAGTCCATGGTTTTCAAACATTAAAACATTATTTAATCACTGCTGCCATCCATCTACAGCCCTTTCCTAATCTATAAAAGATCAATACCTAATAATATTTAATGTTGGAGACAATATTCATAAAAACCAAATAATCTAAATGACATTTTCCAAGTTTTTAGTATTAAAGCCACAACCGTGCTTGACACAATTAAACTAGCTCCAAGATTTGCCAGACATTTTAACTTTATAGGACAGTTAGTTAAATACTTAGGAGTGTGTTGGCCTCTGGATAAGTATCTCTGCAACTGTTCTTAACCTTTTTTAATAGAAAATATATTGTTGCTGTTAATTAAAATATGCAAGGTATTCTTTATTTGGTAGGTGGCAATGTGTAGTGTCATTCAGGACTCTTAGGAGACTAGGTTAGCTATAAGGTGTATTTGAAAATCTTAAATTAAAAATGATAGAGCACAGGTGCTATTCTTGTCAAGTGTTCACTCTCCAAACCCTTTATAATCAAACATAAATTTTTTAAATATTCAATCATTTATCTTTCCCATTAAACTGTAACCTGACTTTTCTTGGTAGTACAACCAATTCCAGTTCTGGTAATCAGGCTCTTACAACACTCAGCTGCCCCAGAGACTTGATATTTATTAGTCCCTGGAGAAGGTGTGTATAGAACAGAGCAAGACCTGCATTCCCATTAATCATGGAATTGTAGTTAAACCCAGAATCATGACCTAGAAACTCAATCAGCAAGGATCCAAACCATATCTTTTGAGAAATATAAGGGGGCAACTTTTTAAAAAATCTAGAAGAATCACAATAGACTTGCTAGGAAATGACTCAGGTACAAAGACTGGAACCCTACACAGAAGAAGCCACAAGAAATGAAAGCAGGTTGACCAAAATTGTAAAAGATGTCTACTAAAGATTGATAACTCAGATTGCTAAAGAGCAGCTACTCACAGGGCAATAAAGGGAAGAGGGGTAAACAGTAATTGAAAGAGAAAGCTGTAGAAGATATCATTCTGCATTTCATTTTACTTTAAGTATAAACATCACCTAAGTAAAGAGTCTCTGAATTTTAAAACTCTTAGAGATAGATTCATTTCATAATTAGCCACTTTTAAACTTCTTAATGCAACACTCTTATAAGATAAACTATATATCCAGAAATGGAATTTCAGGAACTGAATTATCTTTATTCTTCAATGAAAGTCATCTCACATAGAGTCAGAACCTGGCTTCAGAGACATCAGGTTTATCACAAATTTGTGTCTCCCACAAGAGCTGTGGAGAATGATAATGTTTTCAGAGGGAAACTCAAGGATAAATAGAAATTTTCTAATGGGAGTTGAAAATCCTTTCTTCTTTATGGAATCTAAATCTGAACAAATCTAAATTTAATTGTGTTTGCATGTACATGTGTAGGTACACAGTGTTAGATCTGAAATGATTATTGGTTTTGGTCTTTTTCTATTGTCCCACATATATTGTTTACATAAAATATTTCTACTAACCCAAAGTTCATAGTAATTTTACATAATTACATATGCTTCTGTCTGTATTCTTCTTAGTTGGAAGAAAGATGATAATGAAGAAAGATAGCATTCTTGGGAGTCAAAACAGATATGTGTTCCTCCTTATTAATTTTCTGAATTTCATCTTTATTCATTATACAAAAATTACATGGAGCACTAACTAAATATGCCAAGCACTACAGCAAATGCTTTAGAGACATTCTGTTATTTAATTTTCACAATAATCCTAAGAGATAGGTCCCATTTCTGTAGTCATTTTTCAAGCAGGGAAATTGAAATTATGTAATTTGTTTAAGAACATGTCACATACGCAGTAAATGTTGGAGCGAGGTCTCATATCAGGCAGGTTGACATCAGAGTCCACATGCTTAGCCAATATGAGATTCTGCCTTCTTGGGAAATAAAGTCCTTGAATACATGAGTCCCCTGTATTATAGAGTCCTACAGCCTGAGTTTAAACCCTATTTTACCACATATTCAAGTGAATTCTTGATTCCCAAGAATGACATCTTTCTTCAATATCATCTTTCTTCCAGCTAAAAAGAATATAGAGAGAAGCATACACAATGATATATGTGTAATTTAGTACTTAAAATGGGTCTATGAACCAGGTATTTCCTGTATTTTTTAACAGATAGATAAACCGAGGCTTAGAGAAATTAAGTAACTAAGTCACCCAAGGGAACACCACTAGTAAGTAGCATAAATTGTTTTGACTGTAAGTCTGTTCTTTCTAATATATGGCACTGCCGCTCATTTCATTCTTATTTGATTATCCCAAAAACACTGTGAGATAAGTCTTGTTATCTACCTTTTTATAAACAATGGAACAGGTTAAATGACTTGTCTGAGTTCACCTGGTCACCAAGTATTGGAACTAGGGTTCTAGGCCTGGTCTGTTTGACTCAGTTCATTTTCCATGATAATTCGTTGTCCCTGAAACATTCTTGTAATCAAATTGCCCATTATTTTTATATTTTCTGCAGAGTAAGACTTTATTCATTTTAACTTTTGCTATATGATTCTGCTTGTATATAAATGAATCTCAGACACAAACTGGACCATTTTATAACAGTCATTGTTTTCCTCATCGTAATCCAAATGATTCTTGGAAAACATGAAAGACTAAGAAAGGCAATAGCCTAAGAAGATGATATTGCCATATATTTGGAAAGTTTTGTTTTGGAAATGAGTATTCAGTATTTGAGATTTTTTTAAGTGGGTCTACTTAGATATTAATTTAAATTGAAAATGCATATTTTATTTATTCATACATTTCTCTATTCTACCAAGGAATTATTTAAGGAGTCTTCAGTACTTCCTCCATTAATAGATGATTTCTAGAATATATCCTCTTTCAAAAATGAAATTAATGATTTTAGAAGCAATTCTTGATTTAGAGATTATATTATCCATGGCACTAATACCAAACAGATGGCACACTTAAATTAGGTTTATCCGAGGTAGATTTATTTGTAAAGCAACTAATTTCTGAGGCAAAGTGGGGAAAGTGGGGGGGAATCACAAGGACTAGAGTATAAATCTGAAGCCATCGCCACCCCTAGTCCTAGATGTGTGAGGGAAGAGAGAGGTTGCTGGAATTGGGAAGGACGTAGAATTGTGTAGAAAAGGCCACTCTGAGTAAGCAGTAGCCTACTCTCACTAGACATACCAACCTAAGGTAATTGCAGAGAATGATAACAAGAGAACTACTAACCTTTCCATCTTCTTTCAGTCTCAGAATGGCCTAAGCCAACTGGAAGTCAGAGGGTATGGGACGCAGTGAGTTAGCTCTATAGGTCATATAGACTTCTGGAGAAGAATGTAGGATAGAGAAGGGCAGAGAACAACAGATCTGCAGTGTCAAATGAAAATATCCAATACAGAAATTAGCACTCATATTAACTAATTATTTTATAAAATCAACTAGGATACATGCATGAGCTCCTACAGTATATCAAAACTTTAGAATGACCAAAATTGTGCTTAATAATGGCTAATTATAAATATATAAATATTTACAATCTCCTAATTAAAAAAACAAAGGGGTCCAGAGCAATTTTTTAGAAAACTCAGAGGACTTTGAGTTAGGATTCCTACATTTAAGTCATTCATTAAAGGTGTGATCTTGGGCAAATCAGTTAACCTCTCAATAGTTCAGTTTCTGTTCTGCAAAATAGAAACACTATGTGCCCTACCTGTCTCATGGGGTTGTGATGATAGTCTATTGGTTACAGTGTATGAGATAGTATTTTGAAAATATAACATATTATGTATTTTCAAGAAGAAAGTGTCACATTGAATTAGGTCATCTGCCAAACATAATTTTAAGATCCGTTTTTTATTTTTCTTTTTTTTCTTTTATTTTTTTCAATGAGATAGAAAACTTATTATGCTTCTTAGAAAAAAGGCATTGTGGATGAACAAAATTTTAATTGAGGATTTATATGAATAAGTTATGTAAGCCCACATATATTTATATCAGAGTCATAATTATTTTTTTAAGATTTATTTATTTACTTGAGAGAAAGAAAGAGAGCATGAGCAGGAGGGGTAGAAGGAGAGGGAGAGAGAATCCCAAGCCAACTGGGCCCAGAGCCCAGAAGCAGACCTGGGGCTTGATCCTACAACCCTGAGGTCACTACCCGGCCAAACCCAATTGTCAGACTTTCAACCAACTGCGCCACCCAGATGCCTCCAAGGTCATAATATTCCAAGTAAATAATCATGCAGTGACATTTTTAAGCATGCTATTGGCTTTTGTTTTACGTCTACATGCAAGTTTATTTTTTTAAGTTTTATTTAATTTTCAGTTAGTTAACATACAGCATAATATTAGTTTCAGGCATACAATATAGTGATTCAGCACTTCCATACGACACCTAGTGCTTATCCCAAAAAGTGCCCTCCTTAATCCCCATCACCTATTTAACCCATCCTCCCACCCACTTCCCTTCTGATAACCATCAGTTTGTTCTCTATAATTAAAAGTCTGTTTTTTAGTTTGCTTCTTTTTTTTTTACCCTTTGCTCATTTGTTTTGTTTCTGAAATTCCACATATGAGTGAAATTATATGGTATTTATTTTTCTCTGACTGACTTATTTCACTTAGCATAATACTCTCTAGCTCCATCCGTGTAGCTGCAAATGGCAAGATTTCTTTCTTTTTCATGGCTGAGTAATATTTCATTCTTCATGCATCTTCTTTATTCATCAGTCAACCAATAACACTTGGGCTATTTTCATGATTTGGGTATTGTAGATAATCCTGCTATATGAAACTATAAAAATCCTAGAAGAGAACACAGGGAATAACCTCTTTGACATTGGCTGTAGCGATTTCTTTCTAGATGTGTCTCCTGAGGAAAGGGAACAACAACAACAAAAAAGTAAACTATTGGGACTAAATCAAAATAAAAATCTTTGCATAGTGAAGGAAACAATCAACAAAACTAAAAGACAGCCTATGGAATGGGAGAAGATATTTGCAAATGATGTATCTGATAAAGGGTTAGTATTCAAAATCTATAAAGAACTTCTAAAACTCAACACCCCCTCCAAAAAAAAACAAAAAAAACAATCCAATTTAAAAATAGGCAGGACACATGAATAGGCATTTTTCCAAAGAAGACATATAAATGGCCAACAGACACATGAAAAGATGCTCAACATCATTGATTATTAGGGGAATACAAATCAAAACTATGAGATATCTCCTCACACCTGCTAGAATGGCTCATATCAACAACGCAAGAAACAACAGATGTTGGTGAGGTTGTGGAGAAAGAGGAATCCTCTTATACTGTTGGTGGGAATGCAAGCTGGTGTAGCCACTGTGCAAAACAGTATGGAAGTCCCTCAAAAAGTGAAAAATAGAGCTACCCTATGACCCAGCAATTGCACTACTAAGTATTTACCTAAAGGACACAAAAATACTGATTCGAAGTGATACATGCCCCCTGATGTTTATAGTAGTATTTGATTTTTCAAAAGGAAACTCATATTAAGAAATTATGTCAATACACTATTTAGATAAATATGAATGTACAATTTAGCTTAACCTGAATGTCCTAATTTCTAAGCGCAACCAATTGACTTTTTTCCGAATAATTGACAGTCATCTGTGTGATAATTACCATGTAGTCACCTTACATATATACCTAGTGTATTTCCATCAGAAAAGTGTAGCAAGTGTATTTTGCCATTCTGAAAATTCCAATCCCATATTAGCAACTGTGCTTATTTAGATAAGAATATTAAAATACTCTAGAAACATGAAATAATTTACCTAAGTTTTTAAACATGGGCTTAAATGTTCATCACCTTTCTATTTTCATTTTGTACACTCTTCCTGCCTTATTGCATACCCATGACTCTATCCATCAGCTATAAAGCAATAACTTCTGGGGCATCTGCTTGGCTCAGTCGGTTAAGTGTCAGACTTTCAATTTTGGCTCAGGTCATGATCTCAGTGTTGTGAGATCAAGCCCTGAGTCAGGCTCTGTGCTCAACTTAAGATTCTTAAGAATCTTAAGATTCTCTCTCTCCCTCTGACCTTACTCCCCTTAAAAAAAAATCAGCAGTGTTAACTCGATGTTTCTAATGTCTAGTAAACAAGAGTGTTAAAAATTACATATTCAATTAAAGAATGACTTGAAGAATAGGATTGTATAAGGATAATGTTCTACCTTTACTAGTCTATTTCTGGACTCCCCAGTTGGCCGTGATAAACCTGAAAATAATCATTGTATTTGATATAGTAAGAGGAGTGTGCTAAAAAAGTACAAAAGAAATGGTTGGATAACTAATAGTTATAATGACATATTTCTGACCTAATATAAGGTTTTCCAACAGAAAAAAAAAACCTCGCAAATAGCAAATCTGTTATATTTTATTGTTTCTTTTCAGACTAACATCAGCGTTTTGTTCATAATTATCATGTAACTATTCTTTCACACTGCACTTTCTGCCTCAAAAGAATTAGATACTAAGGAAGATAAATGCCCTTTATTTTTTGCCAAGATGAAAGAATTCTCCACTAAATTTGTTCTATGCTAAAATAAGATAAGAATTAAAACACATAAATTTGCATTCTCAATATAAAAGCTTACATTTAAAAAATCAAAGTATGAGTTAGTCGTGTCTTTTAAGTCTAGAGACATTTAAAATTAGGGCTGCAGTTATGGGCACTCAAAAAAAATAGACTTTACCCACTTCAAGTGACAATTATTTTTACTTAGAAGTTTCCTTTTCAGACCAAAATTTCTCTACCTACTATTATGTTGAACTGATATAATTTTGGACTATTTGATTTAATGATAGAATTATATGAACATTATATTAATTAATCTAATATATTTTATTAAGTTCATCTTTCTTCATATATTTTGTTAAAGATAAAATCTGAAATCTATGTTCTTACTGTGTTTTTTTCTAACACACACAAACACACACACAAAAAACAAAATCATAGTTATACTTTACCCCAGAGGAAAGACTTTATAATAAGAAATACAGCAAACATATTTTCAATAAGTTTCATACAGTGTAAAGGAGATGGAATTTCTTAAAGTCCATGTATTTGTAACAAATTTGAAAAGAAAGAAACATGAAGAGAAATTCCTAGAAATTCTTGTTACAAGTTTTACAGAATCTTGTAGAAGGCTCTATGTTAAGCCTGAGCATTGAGGCCTTCTAACGGAAACTGTGAAATATTTTCAGTTATCACATGACTCTGTAGAAAAGCAGTGACTAATAAGCCATAACACAGTCCAGCTAAGAAAGATGTAACAGCACAAGTCACAGGGAGGTAAGTAAAAATAGGCAACTAAGCTATAAGAAGGCCCTGTTTGGGGCAGGAGGGGTGTTCCTTTTACCTGTGATATGTTATTGTTAAGAGGAATCCATACTATGGCATAGTCTGATGCATTCAATATTTTTTTCCTTTCAAAGCACTTTTAAAATTTTTTAAATTGACATATGACATCACTTAAGTTTAAGGTGTCACACATTTTGAACAACACATTGATTGATATGCATATATATATGCGTGTGTGTATATATATATATATATACACATATATATGTTGCATTATGATCACTACTATAGCGTAGTTCACACCTCTGTTACATTACATAATTATCATTTACTTTGCATGGTTAGAACATTACAGATCTAGTCCCTTGGTAACTTTGAAGTGTATAATACAGTCTTGTGGTGTGCTAATTTTTGAGACAAAGGAGCAAAGATAAATCAAGTTTAGGGGATGGTCCCATATTACACAGCCAATATGGACCAATCCAGGAACAGTTATATCTCCTGACAGCCTTTCTCTCCCATCACTTCACCTATTTCTCGTCATAAGGTGTTTGTTGAGCAGAATGCCTGGAGCTGAGGTAGAAAAGAAGCCAAACCCCATCAAATATAAAAGTAGATGTATACACAATTGTGTGAGCATTTGCTTATGATTCTGATGTTAGCGTGAACATGAGGGCAGAGGCGTAGTTAGCTGCAGAGGACATTTTGTAGTAAAAGACTCACTTCTGGGCTTCATGTTTAAGTCTATTTTTTCCCAGTGTCAATCGCAACTTCCCATGTCCTCTATTTTCACAAAGCACTATAAAAAGATAAATCCTATTACGTAATAACAAAGCATAATGTAATTTTTCTAAGCCAAGGTAGTAAATTTGTGAAAAAATTCTGGCATTTGACTGCCTAGCTTCAAGTTTTAGCCCTAGCCCGAGTAAATATGGGCAAGTTATTTAATCTCTCCATGCCTCAGTTTCCCTACCTGCCAAATGAGGATACTATTAGTATCTTACTGGGTCGTTGTGAGATTAAAAATACCTAAAACCAAAAAAAAAAAAACCCACAAAAACAACCTAAAACCTTCCAACAACCTTGGTACACAGTGAACTCCATACCTAAGCTTTGATCACTATTGTTATTTTATTATTAAACTTTAATGTAGGTATCCCCCTCTAAATAAGAATATGGATGCATTTTTCTTCCTTGAGTTTTTATGATATATTTAAGATATATAAATGATATGTGTTAGCATTTTTAAGGTGTGTATTTATGACTCAGAAAGTGGTAAATAGAAAGGAATACAGTGTAGTGGCAGTTAGAATGTCCCAAGTCTGGTTTGTTATTAATCCCACCACCTGTAGGCTTATTGAGGGCAGGACAATTGCAGATCACATTATTTTGAAATAATTTCAAATGGCTTTACATGAGTCAGTTGATAATTCTGCTGTGTTATCTTGTTGGTGTGATAAGCCTCAGGATTTCTAATGCTTACATTTTAAAATTTTTTCTATTTTAATGCCTACTATCTTGTTTTAAATTCTTCCCCTTTTCAGAGCAAACAGTATCTCACACTCATCCCCTTATGCAATCTCATTTTTCTTTTTTCTTTTAAGATTTTATTTATTTATTTGAGAGAGAAAGCACAGAGGAAGAGGGAGAAGCAGACTCCCCGCTGAGCAGAGAACCCATTGCTGGGCTCAATCCCAGGACCCCAAGATCCTGACCTGAGCCAAAGGCAGACGCTTACCCAACTGAGACACCCAGGTGCCCACAATCTCATTTCTTATTCATCCCTCTTTGTAATTGTTTTCCAATCTGACTTTCGGCTCCAAAGTGCCTGAAGGACATTTCTTCCTGCCTTGGAGGAGTCCTATACCTACTAAGGGAATGCAAAGAATGTAAATAAAACAGCCAGTACATCCTTGGATTGGCAAGAGGGTGGCCCAGTGCTCATGAGCTATCCTTCACCACAAAAGAATCTCATGAATTGATCTGTTCTTTCTCTTGTCATATATTCATCTAACAAACATTTGCCGAAATCTATTCCATGCAAGGTACTTTGCTGGGCAGTCTCATATTGCCTTCCCAATAATACTATCTATCTATTAGCAATACTATTTTTATCAATTAGCAATAGTCATGCCTTGGATAATCCTCATTGGCTCTAATACCACGACTGTGCAAAGCTGACAGCACTGTGTACTGTTATCAACTCCAGTTTCTACACAAAAAAGCTAAGATTCAGAGGTTTTAGGTAGCTGCTCCAAGATGGTATGTGTTAGACATATCTTACTGAAGTTTCCATGAATAATAAGCCAGCCAGATCATATTCATATAAGAGTAGAGCAGGCCAACATTCACTCATTCATTCATACATGCATTTATTTGTGTTGTTGTTGTTCTGCAGAAGTTAATTGTACGCCCAGCCTTGTACTAGGTATTAGGAGAAAGTCTGCTTTTAGGAAAAAGGGCAGTATTGCTTACCAGTGCTGATGCTTTATGTATGTTAACTCACCTAGTTCAAGAATGGGCTGGCCAAGTTTTGATCCAGAAATAAATAATACATTAATATTAATAAAATAAATAAATAAATAGAATTTTTCTACCTATCTGGCTCAAGTCTAATATCCTATGCCATTTGGACCTGATTGCTGAGTTTCAGTCATTCTTTTTGAATAATGCTTCTTGAATTGTTGTAAGCCTTTGATAAATTTTCAGAGTTCTAAAAAAAGTTGACTTTGGGGGCGCCTGGGTGGCTCAGTTGGTTGAGCGGCTGCCTTCAGCTCGGGTCATGATTCCAGGGTCCTGGGATCGAGCCCCACATCGGGCTCCCTGCTCAGCAGAGAGCCTGTTTCTCTCTCTCCCTCTGCCTGCCACTCTGCTTACTTGTGCTCTCTATCTCCCTGTCAAATAAATGGGTAAAATCTTAAAAAAAAAAAAGTTGACTTTGACAACTTTTACTATTGTTCTCATTGGTTTTATGGAAGAGCAGAATTCTACAGGTCTTTTCTCCATTGTGCCAGAATTCCCTCCCTGTGATGGTTTTAAACTCACTTCTTGTATGGCGCTTTTGTCTCATTCTTTGTGATCAAGTTCATGTTATCCTACAGTTACTGAGTCTTGGCTCTGATTTGTTTTGTAATAGTTCAATATCTTCATTGCAGAGGTGGTGCTACCTTGTTTAGTCATTCTTCATAGAAATCCTGTTGCTAAATCCTCATATTGATTCCCACTCTTTGTTTAAAGACTATTTTAGGGGCACCTGGCTGACTCAGTCAGTGGAGCATATGACTCTAAACCTCAGGGTTGTAAGTTTAAGATCCACATTGGGTGTAGAGATTACTTAAAAATTTTTAAAGGTCTTAAAAAAAATACAGACTATTTTAGAAAGGTAAACAAACCCCTTGTTACTTCCTGTATATATATATATATCTGGTACAGAACTTAGGAAAAAGATGAAGTCATTCCTAATATCCTTTTGTATTGGTACTGGTATTATTCTTTGTAGATAGTACAACTTACAGAGAAAAGGATGGTACCTGCCTGGGCTTTGTTCTTTGGACCTAAGTTTACAAAATCCCAGGAAGAAGCATTTAAAAGATGGTTGTTCCCATAAGAAGGGAAGAACCCCAAGCTGAAGACAAGAAAGCTATACTTTTAAAACCAACTGCCTTAGTTGACTGCTACTCTAACTTTATTTCCCTTTTATTATAACTAATTTCTTAGTAAATTCCTATGTAGAAATTTTAGTTTGGCCTAAGTGTACTAATGGCCTGTAGTGGAAGGATCTTATAAATTCATATTTAGGTGTTAAGGGGAATGCCATAAGCCCTAAACTCAATGTGGTAGACAAAACAAATCAGTGAGAGGGCTCCAAGGGAAAGGTTTATCTTTCAGAATAAAAGTAAGGGTAGAAGGTCTACTATGCATCACACAGATAATTCCCCTGGTAACCTTGGAAGTTCTTTTAAGAAAACCTAGATTTTTCACTTACGTAGATATTATATACTAACTACCCTTAACCCTGACCTCCCTGCCCAACTGCAGGCTGGATTAGATGTCCCCCGGATGCGCCCCCACCTCACTCTGTGCCTATTCCATATTCTCTATTAGCCCTTCCTTAACCCTACAGAACTACAGGATTTTGACTTGCCTTTGTTATCTCAGCATCTAGGACAAAACTTGGTGCTAATAGATGCTCAATAAATTCCTTGTGGAACTTTTTTTTTTTTAGCATTCCTCTTGTTTGTTCAGACTTCTTCCCATTACTTCCTAAAAGTCTGCCAAGCTTCATTATTCATTTCAGTAGGATTTTCCAAGGCTATGTAGTTCAAGTCATCTGACTTTAAGATTTACTATACTATCATCTAGATCTCTTTTCCCACTGGCTTTTTATCTTGACTCAGCTTTTCCTATAAAACATACTAGTATTGTTTTTTCTTCCCTTAGCGAGGATCATGTTGAGGGATTTATACTTCCTGAATCAATTTCCTCTTCATCCATTTTCTGCTTCTTGTCTTTCTGCTTTTTAATATTGCTGAAACTATATATAAGTTATCACAAACTCTTAGTCTCTAAATAATAGTTTATTTCCTCATCTTCCATAATTTTAAAACTTATTTCACATTACTCATCTATCTCATTCTCTTAAAGCTTCTCCCAGATTCGCAAAACTCTCTTCATGCTTGAATCTATACCTGCCTTCTGAGAGCTCCCTTTTCCGTGCACTGCCATCTACACTCCTCACAAACAGCTCAGCCTCACTGGAGCATCTGTGACATTAATCAGCTATGATAAAAGAACTGCTTAAATCAGGATGGAGGGCAGGTGGCCACTTTCCTGAGATTTGCTCACCTGCTTACGTGGTTTGGATCCTGAAATACTCTCAATGCAAACTACATTCCTTACCAACCACCTGGTATCTAATTTGAGTTCTACGTTGTTATTGTGTACAACATTGTTATTTTATACAGTGACCATAACTGCCTGGGGTCACGGTCTAGTTCAGGGGGCTGAACATAGACTCTTCTTTTAAAAATGTTAACTTATTTCCCTTCTCTTAAAGCCTCCGCACCCCCACCTCCGCCCCTACTAGCCTCCCAGGCCAGGCAGGAGTGCCTATTTTCTTTCTTCCTTTTTTTTCTTTTTTTAAGTAAGCTCTACACACAACACAGGGCTTGACTCTTGACTTTATGACCCTTGAGATCAAGAGTCGCAAGCTCAACCAGATGAACCAGCCAGGTGCCCCATCTACTTCTGCTCGAACTTTGTGAGCTACTACACATAGCAGTGTGTACAGATGACGTGGATTTCAGCCTCAGTTTTGCTGGAAACCATACCTACCTCCTCCCTCTCTCTCTCTTTCTTCCATTCTTCTGACAGTCTTTTCCCTCTTTTGTCTTCCTTCAGCCCCCTTCATCAGTCACATATCTAGCCTAAGTGTAGCTTTACCCATTCTCCTCCTTGGTTGGTATTCAGCTTCTCCTCATTTTTCATGACCACAAATTACTTTTAATTTTAATTTCTTCCCTGCTTGCTCTTAAAACAATATCTGACCCAGTAATGTCATTCAGTAATATCAACTTTTATTATTATTCTACTTCTACCTATTCCAAACCCTGGGAAGACCCAGGATCTAAGATTTTCTCTGACATCAATTTCCTGTGCTGTGTAGACTAGCTCAAGTCATTTCTTCCTCTTTTACCGAAATGTGGAGGGGGGGCGGGTGTGGGAAGTTGGCACAATGTCTGAACCTATATACTGGCATCTGGGGATGCCATGTAAATTCCTACTACAGCTTTTTGGGTCTTTTTTTTTTTTTGAGAGAAGGAGAGAGAGAGAGAATGCATGTGCATGAGCGGGGGTTGGGGATGGAGAGAAAGGGCAGAGAGGACAGAAGGAGAGGAAGAGAGAAAGAATCTCGAGCAGGCTCCCTGCCCTTTGTGGAACCCAAGGTGGGGCTCGATCTCACAACCTTGAGATCATGACCTGAGCCAAAATCAAGAGTCAGACACGTAACTGACTGAGACACCCAGGCACCCCTTTCCTGATCTTTTTGTACCCATCTTTGCCTTCTGACTTTGATTTTCTGCTCAATACACAGAGCTTACCTCTTTCATATATCTTCCCTATCCAGTGTGAGGCATGATATTGTTTTCCTTCGGTCTCTTAAAAATGTTCCCCCCATATAGTCCCTTGCCTGATTGACACTTTTTGGCATGCCTGTGCCCCCAATTTAATCAGGTGCCTTTAGGACCCAGTCTATTTTATGAGCTAAGTGCACACAAGCATACACACAGATATACATATTCATGCTCACACCCCCATGAATGAAAAATTTCCTTAAGTGCAGAATAATTAGTCAGAATCTAAGACCTTATAGCAAGTTAAACCAGAAGACTAAACAAAGCACAAATTTACAACTGTATCATAAAAAACCTTGCACGTTCATAAAAAATTCTGCCAGCCCTAGGACTGTTCAATTAGACTCTTTGGTGGTAGAATTTATTCTAAATAAAACCTCACCTCCATGCTGTGCCATTTCTACATAAGAATTGGAGAGAACTATGCAGATCCTGCACCTGTTGAGTTATACAGTAAATCTACAGGAAACCAAGAGTGCAAGTGCATATGATTAAGTACAAAAGATTAGAATAAAAACCTTAGGTGGCTATGGTTTCTGCTGTTCTTTTAACTCTCCATGCTCTTCTACATCATATATCATTAGTGGGCAAAAATCACATAATAACAAATTACTAGCCTTATGCTTAAGGTTCTTAGACAATGCATATGATGTGAACATCTATGGCTATTTTGAGCATACAAAATGATTAAGCCAAACAGAAAGGTTATCACGTTGCGCTTATGAATTTTGGTAACTCGTGGTCTTGTGTTATGCATGTCTGTGATTCTGGAGAGCAGATTTAGGTGCAGCTTGGTGGCAGCTCCTGCCGGGGCTAATCAGGAGAGCTGCTGAGACTAAAACTGAAGTGGAAGTTGCAGCTGCTTGGGAGATGATTTTCATTAAAGCTGCCTGCCAGTGTCAACACAGAATCCAGACTGGATTTTAGAAACAAAATGTGACACTTGCAAGGCACTTGGGCACGGGATTCAGAATTTTCTCATGGTGGCATTGCATCATTTTACCAAGAATGGAAGTAAAATCTTTAAGCAATTATAGACATGGAATTCACTCTATAACATACTGGTTAAATGTGAACATATTCATTATTTCCCTTTATCTAATAATTATAATATATGTAGAGATTTTGCAATTACATGTAGATGTCTTCAGCATTTGAAAATGAGTTATAGCTATTGACAGATTAGAGTATAATCCTCAGTTGTGTTAAAGTAATGAAATTGTGAGTAATGAAGTACATGTAAAAATATTGGTAAAAATTTGTGGTTTGTTTAGGGACAAAGGTTAATCTTAGGCTTATATATCACTGTACTTTTTTCCTTGGCTTCAAAAAAAAAAGTGGCTCTATTTATAGAATTCTTTCTAGTAAGTTAATAGATGCATAGAAAGAAAAAAAACCATGACTTCGAGGAAACCTCTAATAGATATCAGAATTTCTTTAGCCATTAAGGTATTTAAAGACACTTATTAAATCATTTTATCTTGGTTATTTTAGTGTTAGTGTACAGATTTTGGATGATATGATGATGTCTATAAAATGATATAATTCTTTGTTAAAATAAAGGTAGTGCTTAGAAACTAGGTTGATAACATAAAGACAGGAAGTATTATTTTCCAAGAGAGATAAAGTGATGATGAGTCATAGAAATGCTGTATTATGGGGTCCCTGGGTGGCTAAGTTGGAAGACTGTGCAACTCTTTATCTTGGGGTCATAAGTTGGAGCCCCATGTTGGGTGTAGAGATTATTTTAAAAAATAAATAAACTTAAAAAAAGTTCTGCATTATAATAATATAATAATGGTATTTGGCTTCAGGCTTAAAAAATCCCTCTTCCCTCCATTCCTTTACCCCAACCAATACATTGTTTCTTTAGTTGCATGCATATTATATTTGATTTTTAAAATAAGCTAAATTTATTTGAGAAGTAATGAAGAAATATCTTAGTCCAAGACTATTTCATGCCATCCTGTATCCAAGCAACTTCTAACCTTTTGGACATTCCTCCTATGCCTTTGAGAGTAGCTACTAGGTTTCTACAATTAAGCCACAACTTTGTCATACACCTTGTGCTCAATAAATATTAGTCTACTACATGAATTTTTCTAGTTTCCACTACCTTAATCTATGATCCTTATCAGGCTGTGTCCCAAAATACAGAAAATCTGAATATTTAGAAGATTTTACAGCAGTGCCAGATAAGAAACACACCTGTAAATTTATAATTGTTGACTGGAAAAATTTAGATTGTTGTTAGCGTATATTTATAATTACATCTTTTTAGACAAGTGCAATAAAATGCTTCTTATTTTAGTCACTGGGGTCTAACTGTTTTATTTTTTAATAACCAAAAGGAAAAATGAAATCAAACCACGGAATCCCTGAAAAGAAGAGTTGGTTTTTCAATACCTTTCAAATTGCCATTAATGAGCACTAGCTAAGGACATTACTAGCTTAGAACATATGAGCACATGTTCTTCAAACACAGAAATGTACTGGTATGAAATCTCTCAAGGTATATAAATCCTAGGGGAGGCATAAATTTACCAAGGAAGAAAAGAAAAAAATGGTACTGCTTGATAAGACAAAGCTGCCAAAAAGCAATAGAACTTGCCTATCCCCATTCACGAGCTTGACACCTCCGCTTGCAGGTGCCAAATGATAAGTTCTTAATGTGTATGTGTCATTTGAATGTGTGTGCATAATAAGTGAATATAAACACGAGTTTTTTAATTAAATTACCAAGTCCCTACAGAATGCTAGTCATTATATCAGCTCTCCCACTTCGATCTGAGAATAATTCATGTAGGCTTAATAATACTTGCTACCTGGTAACTGCTCCCAAATTATCAGTTGTTCTCTTCAGTTCCATGCACCGACTTCTGTTATCTAGACCAGGGTTTTCTAATTCAGTATCCTACCCCTGTTTGTCCTTCTAACCAGCACATTTACTCCCGATTTTATTCCGCCTCTTTCCCTTCATAACATGCTGGGTTCACTATTGGTGCATAATTGTACAATCTGAAACAGAATTTTGAAATAAGTTTTCATATGTTAAAATCTCTGTCTTCTTAGGCTGAGACTAAGGCATTGAGTAATGTGAAAATGTCAGACACTATGACAGGTTCGGTTCATGCATTATCGCCCCAAATGTACCTGGTATGTAGCTGCATTTTCTGCACATCCTGAAGACTGGCTATGTATGAAAATCTACACTTGGAATTAATGTCCTTATATAGAGTTTTTGTATGCATTAGATATATATATATGACAGTGAATAGACTTTTCATATCTATAATTTAATTATATTTTGGACTCTATAAAAAAAGTCCTTACCTAACCTGATGAACTTGTGTCAATTTTATAGAAGTTTTAATTGGAAATCTTTGGTTCCTTTTATTTAAGAATTCCTGTATTTAAGAATCGTCTTTTTTCTTTCTTTGCTTTGTTTCTTAAATTCCACATGTAAGTGAAATCATATGGTATTTGTCTTTCTCTGGTAACTCTATTTTTAATTTTTTGAGGAAGCTCCATACTGTTTTCCACAGTGGCTGCACTAATTTGGTTTCCTATCAACAATGTATGAGAATTCCTTTTTCTCTACATCCTCACCAACACTTCTTATTTCTTGTGTGAGGTGTGAGGTGATATCTCATCACAGTTTTGGTTTGTATTTCCCTGATGATTCGTGATGTTGAACATCTTTTCATGCATCTGTTGGCCATTTGTATGTCTTCTTTGGAAAAAGATCTATTCAGGCACTCTGCCCACTTTTAATCAGATTATTTGTTTTGGGGTCTTCAGTCATAGAACTTGCTTATGTATTTTCAATATTATCTCCTTATCAGAGATATCATTTGCAAATATCTTCTCCCAATTAGTAGGTTGCCTTTTTTGCTTTGTTGATGGCTTCTTTCACTGTGCAAAAGCTTTTTATTTTGATGGAGTCCCAAAAGTTATTTTTGCATATGTTTCCTTTGCCTGAGGAGACATATCTAGAAAAATGTTTCTATGGCAGTGTCAAAGAAATTACTGCCTGTGTTGTCTTCTAAGAGTTTTATAGTTTCAGGTCTCACATTTACATCTGATTGGGAGTTTATTTTCGTATATGGTATAAGAAAGTGATTCAGTTTCATTCTTTTGCATGTAGCTGTCCATTTTTTTTTAATATTGTTTGGTCTTTTTTCCATTGTATATTTTGCCCCCTTTGTCATAGATTAATTGATCATATAAGTGTGGGTTTATTTTGGGGCTCTATATTCTGTTTCATTAATCTATATGTCTATTTGTGTGCCAGTACCATACTGTTTTGACTTCCTTTGTCATAAAAAAGGCTTTGTAGTGTACCTGGAAATCTGGGATTGTGATACCTCCAGCTTTGTCCTCTTTTCCAAAGACAAGATTGTTTTGGCTATTTGGAGTATTTTGTATTTCATATAAATTTTAGTAGTATTTGTTCTAGTTCTATGAAAACTTTTGTTGGTGTTCTGATAGGGATTGCATTAAATCTGTAGATTGCTTTCGGTAGTATAGACATTTTAGCAATACCGGTTCTCCCAATCCATGAGCATAGAGTATCTTTCCATGTGTTCATGTCATCTTCAATTTCTTTCATCAGTATTGTATAGTTTCATCTCCTTGGCTAAGTTTATTCTTAGGTATTTTATCCTTTTTGGTGCAGTTGTGAATAAGATGTTTTCTCAATTTATTTTTTTGCTGCTTCATTTCTAGTGTAGAGACATGCAACAGATTTCTGAATATTAATTTTATATTCCATTTGTATAGTTTTTAATGATCAAAAGTTATTGGCTATCATTGAAATCATTAAATTATTATGTACATTAAAATATATTAGATTTAGAAAGATTGTTTTCAGTGGGATCTCCTAAAGTACACATAAATATTGCTAATTCTATATCTCAAAACTCATGATAGAAACAAGTAACAGTCACGTATAAACTTCAAAATTCAAATTTTTTGCTGATTTATACCCTGACCTATTATTTCAAAGAAAACCATTATCTCCAATATATTTTTCTACAAACATCATGGTAGAAGTTTTAATAGTCAATAAATATATAAAAAGTGAATATCAAGAGAAGATGGAGAAGAGAATGGCATTAAATAATATAATGATGCATATTTGTCAGTAAGATAAGTTTGAAAATTTTCTGTTTATATATACTTATATTCTGCTGAAAACATTAACTTGTGTACATATAGACCAGTTGGAAAAAATTCTGCAGGTATAATATTCAAACTTCGAAAACAAATTGTAGACCAGGTAACTAGCAATAATTTCAGTACATTTGAACTTTAATATCTGAAAAGCTTCACTGGAACTTTATACCATTAATTATGATAGAAAAGAATTCTTAACTTCAAATGTCAGCAAGTGTATGTTAAAAATGACTAATACTGCAAATATGCAATAATAACCTCCATATCACTCTTTCCCTTCCTCTCTCTCTCTCTTTCTATCTCTCAAACACACGCATAATCATTATGTTGGGAACACTTTTTTTAAGTCTAATTTTTTTATCCCATTTTTACCTTAGACATAACAATTTTTTTCAATAATAAAATTGTGGTAGTTAGACAATTATCACTTTACTGATGTTTAGACAACAAAGATATAAGTAAAATTAAAATGTCAATCCTCTGTGCCCTAAAGGAATAGAAAACTCTTGGAAAATTTGCCAAATTTCTCAATTTAGTAAAAATAATGGTGTGGTGAATTTTATGTAGAATTATAGATATTGCTATATAGATTACAAGGAAAACCTTCACAAATAGAGTGGTGGAGAAATAAGATAAGGGGGAAAAAAGGAAATTAGCTCAAGAATAAAAACATGTACAAGAAGTCAAATATATGTAGCTAAGAAGGTCAGTAAACACCACGTGGTGGAAGAAAATGGTGTTTTCAAACAATGCATGCATTTAAATTCAGGAAATCTATTTTATTTTGTTTAAATTCCTGTATGGTTGACATACAGTGCTATATTAGTTTCAGGTGTACAATTGGGTGATTCCATAAGTGACCCTGTGTTCATCATGACAAGTGCACTCCTTAATCCCCATCACCTATTACACCCATCCCCACCACCACCTCTGGTAGCCATCAGATTGTTTTCTCTAGTTAAGAGTCAAGAAATCTAAGTTACAATTTTAGTTCCAGAGATAGCTAATTCTAGAATGGTTGAGTAATAAACTCCAAAAGTCCACTCCTCCATAAAAGCAATGAGAGCAATTGAAAACATTTCAAAATTAACAAATTTTGAAACCAACCTTTTCAGAACTTTGGAAATCAACTAAAGACCTGTGACAGTCTAAAGTGTGTTTGTTTGTTCAAGAAAAATGGCTGAATTTCAATAAGAGCAGCAAGCTTATATTATATTTCTTGTACCTTCATCTCATTCTCCATCTCCCCAGCTCTGCAGTAGTCTGAAAAACCAACAGCATGTTACCTACAAATACTATGAAAAACCAGCCATTTGGAAGCTACTGGATAAGACAAAAATGGGGTTGTAGCTTCCCCCAAGTCCCAGAGAATTGTCACTATTTGATCTGACCTGTCTGGCAGCTACTTAAAAGCTCCATTCTCAAGGGATGCCTTTATATGATCTGACTCAGGGCCTGCTCTGTGAAAACCACTCTATCCTCAGAACATTTACCAAAAACAATTAGTAGTAATTGTTTGTCATCATATCTGCCTGGGTAGCATTACCAGTTAGGGCTAATAAGAGGCTGATCAAAAAACATTAAAGGATAGGGTGCCTGAGTGTCTCAGTAGGTTAAGGGGCCAGCTCTTGATTTCAGCTCAGGTCATGATCTCAGGATCCTGGGATTGAGTCCCACATCGGACTCTGCACTCAGTGGGGAGTCTGCTTGAGGATTCTCTCTCTCCCTCTCCCTCTCCCTCTGCCTTGAGCTTGCTCTCTCACTCTCTCTCAAATAAATAAATAAATCATATGGAGAAACTGGGAAATGACCTGTCCATAGGGGCTTAAAAATGCCAACATATTCCTGAGAATCTAGAAAGTCACATTCACATGCTTGGTGATGAACATACTAAGGAAAGACCTGAGAAGGTCCTAATCTCTGACTGCTGGTTGATCTAAAGGGTATGCACAAACAAAAAGTGAATACTAAGGCAGATTTGTCAACTTCTTGCCAGAGCATTTAAGGAATACCCCAATACAAACATAGCACTCCTCAGCAATGTCTGGGAGATTTACTGGTCCAAAGAATTGAAGGAAATCTCTTTTCGATCATTAGCTACCACTAACTGAAGCAAGCAGAGGCTTCAGTAGCATATATGGCAAAGAATACATACTCTTCGGACTATGTCCATCAAAGTAACCAAATAAACAGCAACAATCACAAACCCTAGGGAAGAGAAGACAATATGATTTCCAGAGTTGGAACATTGTACTATTTAAAATGTCCACTTTTCCAACAAAGAAATATATGACTTGTGCTAAGGAAAGAATCAGGAAAGTATGAACCATGCACAGGAATAAAAGCAGTCAGTAGATAATGCCCCTAAGAAATCCTAGAATTTGTACTTATTAAACAAAGACATTAAATAAGCCATTTTAAATATGGTCAAGAAACTAAAAGAAATCTTGCCTGAAGAACTACAGGAACATATGAGAAAAATGGCTTACCAACAGAAGATATCAATAAAAAGATAGACATTATAAAAAAAAAAATCAAGTAGAAATTCTGGAATTGAAAGTACAATAACTGAAATAAAAAATTCACTAGAGTCATAACAGCAGATGTGAGCAGGAAGCATAAATCAATTTGGAAACAGGTCCACTGATTATTCCACTTATGAAACTGGGGAACAAGAATGGAGAAAAATGAGCAGAGCCTCAGAGACCTGTGGGACAGCATTAAGCATACCAACATGCATATACTGGAAGATCTTGAAAAGAAGAAGAGAGAGAAGGAAAATTTGAAGGAATACTGGCTGAAAACTTCCCAAATTTAATGAAAAACATGAATCTGCCCATCTAGGAAGATTAGTAAATTCCGAGTAAGATAAACTCAAAGAGATCCACATGTAAATATATCATAATCAAACATTTGCCAGAGAAGTCCAAAGAGAGAACTTTGAAAGTTGCAAAAAATAATAATAATAATTATAATTATAATAATAAAGTCACTCATCACATACAAAGAATCTTTAATAATATTGACAACTGATTTTTCAGAGACCATAAAGGGTAGAAGGCAGTGTGATGATGCACTCAGAGTGCTGAAAGAAAAGATATTGACAGCCCAAGAATCCTACATTCTGAATAACTATATTTTACAAATTAAGAGAAATTAAGAATTCCAAGATAAAAACTGAGAATTTATTGCTAGCAGAAATGCCCTGGAAGGGAATTCTTCAGGCTATAATGAAAGGAAATTTGGGGCACCTGGGTGGCTCAGGTCATGATCTCACGGTCCTGGGATCGAGTCCTGAATGGATTCCTGAATTGAGCCCCAGCATCGGGCTCCCTGCTCAGCGGAGAATCTGGTTCTCCCTCTCCTCTGCTCCCCCCCACCGCCGCCACTCCACTACTCATGCTCTTAAATAAATAAATAAAATCTTAAAAAAAAAAAAAAAAAAGAAAGGAAACTAGATATTACCTTGAATTCATACAAAAATATTAAGTGCACTAGTAAAAGTTGTTATATAGAAAAACATAAGAGAGGGTGTAAATGTAGTGTTGTTTTTTTTTTAGAATGAAAAAATTTTTTTATTAGTTTCAGGGGTAGAATTTAGTGACTTATCAGTTGCATATAACAACCAGTGCTCATTACATCAAGTGCCCTCCTTAATGCCCATCCCCCAATTACCCCATCCTCCCATACACCTTCTCTCCTGCAACCGTCAGTTTGTTTCCTAGAGTTCATCATCTCTTACAGTTTGCCCTCTTCTCAATTTCCACCTTATTTTATTTTTCCTTCCCTTCCCCTACATTCATCTCCTTTGTTTCTTAAATTCCACACATGAGTGAAATCATATGGTATTTTTCTTTCTCTGACTGACTTATTTTGCTTAGCATAATACTCTTTACTTCCATCCATGTCATTGCAAATGGCAAGATTTCATTCTTTTTGATGGCTGAGTAATATTTCATACCAAGATATATACCACATCTTCCTTATTCTCTCACCTGTTGATGGACATTTGGACTCTTCCCATATTTTGGCTATTGTAGACATTGCTGCTGTACACATTGAAGTGCATGTGCCCTTTCATATCACTATGTTTGTATCCTTTGAATAAATACCTAGTGGTATAAATGCTGGGTTGTAGAGTAGTTCTATTTTTAACTTTTTAACTTCATACTGTTTAGAATGAAATTTTAAACTGTATTTCTCTTATTATTATTGAAGTGGAGCATCTTTTTCTATGATTATTGGCCCTTTAGTTTTCCTGATTTTGAATCGCTTGTTCATATCCTTACCATCTTCCTCCCCCTTCCCCATTGAGTTTTTTTTTTCTTTTTGAATTATAAAAGTCTTTATATATCCTGGATGTTTATTTTTGTGC
The DNA here is from genome assembly GCA_028534135.1 of Potos flavus. NCBI lineage: Eukaryota > Metazoa > Chordata > Mammalia > Carnivora > Procyonidae > Potos > Potos flavus. The sequence goes on from CM052896.1 coordinate 76,989,684, forward strand.
ATATGTTTATTCTCTATCCTCACAGACTTCACAGTCAAATAAAGAAACAGGCAATGGAGTTTAATGGGCTCTATGAGTAGTACACAGGGCTACAGGGGTATGGGGAGAACACTTAAACCAGATTTCTGGGGAAGTGGGAGGATTTCCAGAAGTGACATTTAATCTGAGATCCCAAGGGAGGGAGTAGCCAGTTGGAGAGCGGGGCCATATCTTCTTTTTTTTCCTCTCCCTAAGAACAATTTTTCTTTTTTCTTTTTTTTTAAGATTTATTTTTAATTTTTTTTCCATTTTTTAAATTTTATTTTCTCACCATAGCACATACCCTCCATTTGTAACTCTTTTATTCTACTCTCTTATTTAAAATACAACTGCATAAAGCAATATTTTAAAAATGTTGATGGGGTTATAATGCACAAAGATGTAATTTGTGTGGAAAACATTGTACAAAGAAAGAGGAGAGATGGAGCTATATTGAAACAATTTTTTAATATGCCATTGAAATTAACTTGATATTAATCTGATTTAAATTGTCTTAAGATGTAAATTGCGATCCCAGGGCAACCACTAAGAAAATAACTCAAAATTATATAGCAAAAGAAATAGCTACAGGTTTAAAATATAAAATATGAAAATGAGAAATTTAAACAATCAGATCAGTAAAATCTGAATTTAAACATCAACCATAATTAACATCCTAAAATAATTACTACATTGATGTTTACTTTTCCAATCTTAAAAAAAAGGTCCACGTGTATTTGTAAACATAAATATATTTTAATTTAACATGATATTGTAAACCTTTTTTGGTCTTAGGTTTGGATTTGAAATGTGTGGTGGGAAATTTTAAAATATGTTTTCCGTATATTGTAGAATCTGTACATACACAGGTAAACAGGCATTTTATGCGTTACATATGATTAAAATGTAATAAAATGGATTCCTGATGTGTCCATTTATGTTAAACATATGAAACATTTTTAAGTAATTGCAGTGATTTCACAATCAAGCACTGAAAATTGAAATCAAATCCAGAGGTCTAAGTATTTGCACTGACATGATTTAAAGCGCTACCAACAATATACACGAAAAAATGTATCCTTTTTCCTAATGATTTTTATTAATCTGAAAGCAATTTAAAGAACTCTTTAACCACAAAGTCTTATAAAGTGAATTAATAAGCAAAAGCTGATATAATTTAAAATAAATTAAGTGTCCATTCAAATGCTTTTGGTCTGTGGGCACATGCAAATTTGCTTGGAGAAGTTATTCTCTCAGCATTCCCTTCACATGGGGATTTGTGTGATGTTTGTTTTCACTAAGAAGGAGAAAATGGAAAAGCTATTTCAGAACCAGATTTGATTGCTTTGAAAACAAACAAACAAAAAGTGCTTTTTTTCTTGTGGCTTTGGGCTAATTGCTCTTCCCTTCAAATCTCTGTTTTCTTGTTGTTGTGGTGGTTGTTTTCCCCTTTATCTATTTTCAAGGTAGATTTAATGGCTTATGGGGAAAACTTGTTTAATTTACTTCCTCCCTTTGAAAAAAGTTTCCTTCCCTATCTCTTCTTTCCTTACTCTCTGAAGTCTGATTTTAGACTTAGCATGCTAAGGAATTAATAATGCATATGACTGATTTTTTTTCTGATTCTTTTTCAACTTTTAAGAGGTTGTGCTTAATGATCTGATCCCAGAAATGACATATCCTCATTTCAATTCTGCCTCTGAGAAAAACTGTATTATCTCCAGAGAGCCATGCTATAGCCTTGTACATTTGTTATCTATTGCCCTGATTATACCATAGGAAGAGAGGAAAGCCCATTTTAGATAAAAAAACACTTCGAGTTAAAAAAAAAAAAAAAACTTGTTAAGGAATTTACAGAATTAATTTTAATGATATGAAAATACAACATGGATATGTTCATACCCACAGTACTTGGTGACTAACTTTAAGACCAATACTTCCTTTTGAAATATCTGTATCCAAGTGATTTACGTGTTTTTTTCTTACACAAAAATAATAGCTAGTCTTAAGGAACACTTACTAAGAACAGACATGATTCTAGGCCCTTGGCATGTGTCAATTACTTTAATATTCATAACAGTCTATTAGATAGGTACCATTATTTACTGCATTTTACAGTAGAAAACACTGAAGTAAGGGACTGGTTAAAAAATGTGCCCCAGATTTACAAGTAACCTCGTGGTAGACCCTGCGATTTTAACCTCTATCTGTTGTTACCTATGGTTATCAATGGAAGAATTGCATTTAATATCAAAAATAGATAATGTTTTCTAGTGGACAAAAGATAGATATGTGGTATTATAAATAAGAGTAAAGATATAGACATTTGCTTAGAATAATAAAATTTAGTGGATGTCAGAGTTCTTCCAATGATTAAAACTCTATTCACCATAAAATAGTAAGTTGAAGCAAGATTTGGAAGTAGAAATTTGCCAAACATACTCTTGAGGCTGGTTTGTCTAAAACCGGATGCCAGAGGTCTAAATCTGAATTTTTAAAAGTATTTTCTTGCTGATTCAACAAAATGCAAGGTAATCTTAAACAAACAAAAAGTAATGCTTTTTAAGTCCTTGAAAATGGGCTGGTAGTATTGACTTTTATATTTTTATGAAAGAATGAAAATTATAGTTCTCTCAGGTATATATTAAAGTAATAGTTGTGTTTGGGTCAGAGACCTTTCTGACTAAAACATTAATTTATAGATTTAGGATAAATTTATAATTTTCCTAAAGTCTGTTCGAATGAAAACAAAAGAAGCAAAATCATTTGAGGCCATCTTAATATTAATTTTTAACATAATTTTACATTATGTACTTATTTTATGCTAGGCACTCTTCCTATGTGTTCCACAATTACTACTTCATTTCATCTTTCTACCCACTGTGTGCAGTGGCTATAGTCCTTTACTCTTTTTTAAAGATTTTATTTATTTTTGTGCATGTGCACACATGAGAGAGAGAGAAAATCAGTGGGGATGGGGTGGGGGTTGGGCAAAGGGAGAAGCAAGCTCCCTGCTGAGCAGGGGGCCCAAGGTGGGACTCAATCCCAGGACCCTGGGAACTTAACTTGAGCCAAAGGCAGACACTTAACCCACTGAGCCACCCAGGTGCCCCTGTCGTCTACATTTTATAGATGAAGAAACTCAGAGAGGTTAAACAGCTTGCCCAATGTGGCAAACACAGCTAAAATGTGGAAGACACAGGAATAAACCTTAAGATCTGGTTCCTAAATTTCTTATCATATCTGTTATCCTGTATTGTGTATCTTAGGCTTTTTTTTTTTTATCTTAGGCTTTTAAAATTGTCATCAGTTATCATTCTTTCTCTCTCTCATATACACACACAAAATAAAACAAGCCAGATATCTAAACAGATCTCACATTTTATTGACAGGCCAAATCATCCGGGGGATTATTAGAAGGCTGATTTGATATATGGTTAGTGGAAAAGTTATATGAATAACTTGTAGAAGCAGCGTAAGCCTGAATCTTACCTACAAGTAAGCCTTACCTACAAGTAAGCCTGAATCACCTACTTGTTTAGTTGCACTCCTAGAATCACCATACATATTTTGAGTATTAAGATTTTTTATTTCTGGGTTGCCTGCGTGGCTCAGTTGGTTGAGCGTCTGCCTTGGGCTGAGACCATAATCCTTTGGCTAAAGTCATGATCCCGGGGTCCTGGGATAGAGCCCCACATCGGGCTCTCTCCTCAGCAGGGAGCCTGCTTCTCCCTCTTCCTCTGCCTGCCATTGTTGTGCACTTTCTTTCTGTCAAAAAGTAAATAAATAAGTAAAATCTTTAAAAGATTTTTTACTTCTGAAATTATTTTCAGTAGCTTTCTTTGCATCAATTGGTAATGATGTTTTAAAGTCATGGTTAATAATCGAGAAGCATTTATTTCTTTTCAAACAGGGTTGGATAAATGTAATTTTGAATTAAAAACTTGTGAATCTGAAACGAATATATGTTCTTATCTTTCACCATGCACCATTTCAAGTAGGTAATCACGAGGCATTTCAGATTGGACATCGAGGAAAGAAAGTGACCCTACATTCAAGTGCCTACCACTGAACTTTCTTTTTTCTGCATATTTAGGTTCGTGTTGGAACACTTAAAAACATAAATTTACACATAAAGATATACATGATGATCAGCCACTTATCATGGCTATGAGAGGCCAAGAACTAACATTTTTATAACATTTCATAACTACAAGTTATTTTTATACACTTTATATTCAAGAACCTTAAGTTACATAGGTGAGATTTTTTCCCCATATTTTTGAATAAAGGTGAAAAGATGGATATTCACACAACACTGTGATTGCTGATCATTTACTGAGTATCTTTAAGAAAATAAAAATGCTTCTGCACCTCAGTTTTTTAACCTACAGAACAGGGCTAGTAATATACCCTTTTCTTACTTCAAGTCTTTCTACCAGTACCAAGATAAGGGGTGCCTGGGTGGCTCAGTGGGTTAAAGCCTCTGCCTTTGGCTCAGGTCATGATCTCAGAGTCCTGGGATCGAGCCCCGCATAGGGCTCTCTGCTCAGCGAGGAGCCTACTTCTTCCTTTCTCTCTGTGTGCCTCTCTGCCTACTTGTGATCCCTCTCTCTCTGTCAAATAAATAAATAAATAAAAATCTTAAAAAAAAAAAAAACAAGATAAGACAGGGGAAAAGAAATAGCATACTGCAAAGAGCTTTTCCTTTTCTCTGTTTTCCCATGTGAACAACATGAGCTAATAAGTTCCTAGAGCATCACAGAAATTCTTTCTGTAACAAGAATTCTATTATATAAGTGTAAAATGTTATTGGCTGCTCATGAACACATTCTCAACCTAGTTTAGCAAGACTTTAAGTTATAATTTATGCGGTGTTCATATTTTTCTTTCTCTCAACATTTATATTGTAAGATTAAAATTTTAAGACATTCTACTTCTGTTTCTTACACTTGGATTCATTCAAGGTTAAGTCTGTAATGCATTTCTGTTCTCCTACTTACTCTTAACAGGGATTAAGAGACTTGCCAGACCTATCAAGGTTTTAAGAAGAAGCATAACTAAACAATAACAGTATTTACTTTTAAGGATAGGTAGTTTCATGCTGTTCAGAGAGACAAACTCTGCCATGTAAAGCCTAAAAAGTGTTAGTCCAAAAATGGGATAATAACCAGTATGTACTGGTGTTGTAGAAAGAATTGATACTTCACTTTAAATATATTCTAGTAAGCTAATTTTTATAGCTCTGATAATTGAAACCCCTTTCAAGACACAATTTCATTAGATCATAACTCCATTAAAATGTAACCAAAGGCTTGGGTCATCATTTACTACAAATGGTTTTTTGTTTTGTTTTGTTTTGTTTTGTTTAAAGATTTTATTTATTTATTTATTTGACAGAGACAGCGAGAAAGGGAATACAAGCAGAGGGAGTGAGCGAGGGAGAAGCAGGCTTCCCGCCGAGCAGCGAGCCCGATGCGGGGCTCAATCCCAGGACCCTGGGATCATGACCCGAGCCGGAGGCAGACGCTTAACGACTGAGCCACCCAGGAGCCCCTACAAATGGTTTTAATCAAAGAAAAATGCTCAGAGGAACAGAAGTGGCCAGTATTTTGTGTAATGCAATAGCTCCCCCATCTTACAGACTAAAGAATATGAACTAGAATTCTTTTGATATATAATATTAACAGTGTCTATATTTTATTTTTCAATTCTATTTTCTTTCCTTAACTCTTGCAAAGAAGAGAAACCGTATCATTGATGTACCTGTCCCCAACATATCCATTATTTCTACATGATCTTCTCAGAACATGAAACCCTACAGGAAACTGCAAGTATCTCAATGACTAGGATATTTAAAAATTATCTTGTAATGATAAATAAATACCAAGGATAGCACATGCTTTTTAACATGTTCTGAGAAAATGAAATTTTCATTTATTTGCTATATGCTTTAACAATGATATTCTTGGGCCATCTGTGTGGCTCAATCAGTTAAATGACCAGCTCTTGATTTTGGCTCAGGTCATGATCTCAGGGTGATGAGATGAGCCCCTATTGGGCTCTGTGCTTAGCACAGAGTCTGCTTGGGATCTCTCTCTCTCCTCTCCCTCTGCCCCTACCCCCATTCATGATGCTTTCCCTCTCTCTCTCAAATAAATAAATATCTTTAAAAAAATAAAAATGATATTCTTATTCATGGTCTTTTTTTCCTCATATTCTGATCACTTAACAGTATTCAATAATTATTAGGTTGACTCAATACTTAAATAGTAAGCATTTTCAGTCTTGCAAAATAACTAAAGAAAATACTACGCAAATTACTTCACATTTTCTTAATAGTGATTGCACAAGTAATTCAATTAAAAATCCTAAAAATTGGGCACCTGGGTGGCTCAGTTAAGCGTCTGCCTTCCACTCAGGTTGTAATCCTGGGGTCTGGGATCATGCCCTGTGTTGGGCTCCCTGCTTAGTTGAGAGTCTGCTTCTCTCTCCCTCTGCCCCCTCCCTGTTTATGCAAGCACACTCTCTTTATCTCTCAAATAAATATCTTTAAAAAATATATAAGTAAAAATTTAAAAAAATAAAAATCTTAAAAATCACTTACTTAAGACAACTGATGTGAAAGGATTTCTTTTTAATTCTGAAATTCCTGAAAAATTGCCTGTGAACATATTAAAATTAATATTTCTGAAATTATTTTCCATAAAATATGAATTAAAATTTGTCAATGTTTAAAGTTTAATCAAGCCCTATATACTGTAGAGTTTTTCTATATTTAGCAGTATGAAACAAATGTAAATTGTATGATAGCCAGGAGAAGGAAATGTCCATCACACAAAAATATCATAGCAATGAACAGAAGAAATGAGAATTACTGATATTTTTCATTTTATAAAGTATGTATTCAGTAGCCTACTAAATGTAAGGCAGATTTTTCAAAAAATATTATCTTTTAATATTGCATCAAATATATGATTCCACTTGGGAAAAATCACCACCTCCCCATATACACCACCACCCAGATTTGAGAACATTTGGCAGAATATATATTGGTCAAAGCTATTGAATGTTTAATAACGGAGTCATGCAAGGATACTTAGAACCCTGTAGCCAGTTATGGTCTGGGACCAGCTTGTTGGCTAGATGCAGCCAATTATGTGCATCTCTTCCCAAATCTGGTTCACTGACCTCATATAGTAGATTGAAATCGCCTAAGGTTGGATCATTTAAACCATGGAGATTGGCAAAAGTTATATATCAAAACCTTTCCTATCCTATCCCCTCCTGCCAAGCTGGTTGTTAAACATTTACCAGTGTACTACAGCCAGTAGCAATTTTAAACCTAGAAAATACCTTCCAGCCTCAAATTTCCTCTTTGGCTGTGCACTCTGTGCAATATTGTCCAAACTGCTGAGATTTCTCCAACTAATTCTCTGGCTCTATGATACATGTACAGAAACCTAGAACTTCTGTTTTTGTTTTTATACTCACAATGCCCACATTGTTACAGAACTATGCATTTCTAACAAGAAAATGGTCCAGGTACCACACTATGATAAGTACTGCTCTAAAGGTATAGGTCTTTTTGATATTGACTTTATCAGGGCTAACCACCCTCACACTGACAAATTACTCAACTCTTTGAAACACAAGTTGAGCTGTTGTCTAATTAATAAACCTCAGCACCTTTGCTTTTAGAAGTATAAAGAAAAACCAAATCCTGTTGGTTCACAAACTGTCCCCTGTATATGGAGAGCAAGTAAAAACCAAAGAAAGAGGCAAACGGCTTCAGATTGATAGGCGGTAAGTTTAATAAGCAAAAAACAAAAAACAAAACAAAACTTACGTACAAATCTTATCTTAGGTGGCTGCAAGACAAGTCCATCTCCACACCCACCTGCTTCTATTTGCATAGAGGCCTTAACTGGCCTCTACGTATATGCTCTCGATGATCTTAACACACATTGCTCTTTCAAGGCTATTTCCTTGAAAATGGCTTGAAGTGTAGGAACGATGGGCAAAACAAACATTCCAAGGTCAGGGGGGTAGGCGAGGAGCCTCCAAATGCCCGGGTCCAGCTGGTGGGTCAATCAGTGGTCATATTCACTTGATGACCTCCTCTAACATATCCACAACTACTTGGCCCCATGATGAAAAAAAACAAAACAAAGCAAAAAAACAAATAGCTTAGATTTTCTAAAAAACAAATTGCATGTTTTCTGAAATTCAGTAACTCAAACATTCATTCTGAATTTATCATTTCCTATATTATAAAATGATTCTCCCATTATATCATTGTTTTCTTATTTGTAAAGTATTTATCCTTGGAAAATCAAAGTTTTTGTGTGTGGTGTTAGAAGAAAAACTTGTACCTACGTGAACTCTAGTAAAATTTGTGATAATTGGTGACAGAAAAACCAATGTGTCTTTAAACTGTTTTGTCATCTTTTTTGTGTTTTAATTAGTTTTGCATTACATGTTTTATGTTGTCGTTGATTATTCAATTTTTTAAAAATATTAGTCAGCAACTAATTTGTTTGCACAACTTTTTTATAATACATCTATCACAGAAACTTTGTACCTCAAAAGACAGATACGTATATATTTTTTACTATATGCCATCATCCTCAATTTAATTATTTAAAATATCAGTAGGAAAATATCCTCAATTTAATTAAAAATATAAAGTAAGCTACAACAGTAAAAGTAAATAATTATGGAGTTTAAACAATATATACTAGCTTCTGTCACGCTTCTAGAAAGGAGTCTCTTCTGCCTGGGGCTAATCTTCTACTAGTTCTTTGGATGCTGTGCTCCAGCAGTTTATTAATTGTTTTCCACATTTTTATGCCTTATTTCTTGGGAAATAAGAAAATGGGATCTGACTTGATAGATCCTTCAATATCCTCTATCTGCACTTACATTTTTTTCATTTGAATGAATGACCCATACCCCTGTTTTAGATTTCTCATGTGCCATTTTCTCTTTGACCCACTGCAAAAAGGGGCTATCCTCTTAATAATATTCCACTGAAACTGGTTTTGCTAACATTGCTAGTGATATCGGTTAAATCTTCTCCCCTTATTTCACTGTTTCTAATACTAATCTCTGCAAAACTTGATACTGTTCTCCAACTCAGTTCTTGAAATTGTTTTTGTCTTTGCTTTTCCTGATATCATTTCTCTATCTCTCTATTAAGAGATATTCTTTTTCAACTTATTTCCATCTCTTTTTTCATCAATTTCTTGGCTATTCTATACTTAGGATCCATCTTTAGTCAGATGTTCTCATTCATACACTCTCATTTAATCCCATGATTTTGTCACCTATAAATTAATGCCTCCATCTCAGATTGCTTGTCTGAGCTCAATTTATCAATATCCAGATACCTCCTGAGAATTTTTCTTCCAGCCCTCATATTCACATATAAAACTGAATGAATTCTCATCTAACCTGGCTTTCTTTCTACATCTGTATATTGGTAGACTGGAGACCCTAATATATTTTTTTTCCTGTCTCTAAACCCACTCCTCATAAAACTTACCTGAATCTCTTCTTCGAGTCTGGTTCCCATGGCTGTTTGCTAAGTAGATAGCGGGTCATGTTACCCCACCCCCTGAGTACAGCTGGGATAGTCTCATCTCTCCTAGGAGTTGAAATCAAGACACAGACAGAACGTGGTGTTATTTGTGGATGGGATGACCATATCTGGGGCATGTTTTCTAGTTATTAAGCTGAAACGAAAGCTGGTCTGAAAAGAAAGTTTCACAAAAAGCCCATGCGAAAAGAGCAGTAGAAATGAGAAACTATGTTCCCCTAGTAAGTGTGAAAGATAGAGTAGCCCCCCTGTTTCCTCACAACTCTTAAGTTCTTCTATACATCTTTTTCTTGGAGATAAGAGATACTTCTGTATAGATCCAGTCAATTCTGATTGTGATAGCTGAGTTGGGGGGGGGGTCAACTTACTCTTTTACAGTGATTACATTAGCAGTTAGGCCATATGGCTACCAACTTCTTAACCACTCTTGCATCCAGTCCTCTTTCTCTAGTCCATCGCCAAACCCTCTTATTTCTTACCTTAACTACTATAATTCTCCTTGAGAATGATTTTGTTTTTGTTTTTGTTTTTTTCAATTCCTCCATCTTCCACACCGCTACAGGACCAAACTTTCTAAAATAGGAATCCATATTTATTATTCTTCTGCATAAAGCCATTTAATGGCTTCCTGCTGACTACCAAATGAAGTCAAATCCCTTCAAGCAGAGTATGCAAACCACTGTATGTCCAGAACCTAGATAACCTTACACTATCCTGCAGGTTTACTGTCTTGGGTATATTTTCATTTGGCTCATATCATTCTTGCTTGCTGGAATACCCTTCTCTACCTTACTGAATGGACCATTCATACTTACAGTCTTTACATTTGCAAATCATCCCTGACCTACCAAATAGAGTTAATCATTCCCTTTTTTGGAATACACACACATACACATTTAAGTATTCTATTTCTTTTATTTAAATGCTTTTTCTTCCTTCCAGAATATGAGCTCATTGTTGATAGAAAACAATATCCCATTACTTATATAGCATTTGTTTCTTTATTATAATATGAAAAACCCAGGAAATAATTAGTATAATCTAAAGTAGATCTAGACTTCCTGGATCCTAATGATTAGCCACTGGTATATGTGTTAATTCATAATCTATTTCACTTTCTCTCCAAAAAAAGGATAACTTTAAAATTATTGTAGTTCATACTGCACCTCTTTTAAATGTCAAGGAGCTCATGTTAAAAGATAAACTGAGGCACATTAAAAATTTTAAGAGTTTATTTGAACACACACTGATTTGAATTGGGCAGCACCCAACCAAAGGTGATTAGAAGAACTCCACCAACAGGAGCTAGAGGAGAGGTTTTTATAGAGAAGATGTGGAGGCAAAGCAAGGGAATTATTTGATTGGCTATAGCTTAAGCAGTTGCCTTATTTGGGAGAGCCTGGTTGGCTATGATTGCTTCTTAAGTCTCATTTTCTCTGATTCCAGTGCATTTACTCTGGTTTAGGTTTTGTCTTGCCAAAGCATTAGAGTCATGTTAGGCTAATGGCTCCTTGTTTAATTACTTTAAACTCATAAATCTCCAGTTTTATTTAAGTTAATGGTTCTCTTCATGGTACTTCCAATTATGCCACATATTGCTATGATTCCTTGGAACCACAATTTACCTTTTTTTTAACTCAAATTCTGTAAGTATTTTTTAAACCAACTTTTTTTCTCCAAATGTAGCCCAGGTGATTCTCCCTTCTTTATAATAGGAGAAGACTTACTAATAGGACTGGAGAGTGGGAGGAGTAGACAGTGTGATCTAGTTGATTCTAATCAACCAGTTACTTCTCTCCATGAAGCATGGAAAATTTAGCTTAGGGTCTCTGTATGTCAGTGTTTAAACACAAAACTAGTGGTTGAAATATCCAGTCTCCAGATGGTAGGTAGCTATACTTGTAGTAGTGAGCATTAGCATATTATATAGAGACACCCAATCACTATGTTGTACACCAGAAACTAATATAACATGATGTGTCAACCATAAATAGAATAAATTTTTAAAGTCTATAAATTCCTTTCTAATTATACATTTCTGTTCTTGAAAAATCAAGACAGTTTATTAATAAACTGAATAATTTGGAAAGTAATCACTAGTCATCAGCATATATATTTACTTAAAGGTATATATTACTGCTTGTGTAAGTAAAATTAAAATATATTAACGAATTTCTCCCTCCCTAGGTGCAAATACAACAAAACATTCTAATTATAGTAACATATATAAAAAGTATAGGGGTTACATATGGAATGAATGTAAATGTTGATTATCTGATTTTAATTTTGAGTAAATCATTGGCTTGGGTCATGTTCTCAGGGTCCTAGGATAGAACCCTGTGTCTGACTCCCTGCTCAGTGGGAAGTCTGCTTCTCCTTCTCCTCCTTCACCCCCTCCCCACCCTGCTCTTGCACTCTTGCTAGCTCTCTCTCAAATAAATAAATAAAATCTTTTTAAAATTTGAGTAAATCAAAGATATAATACAATAAAATTTCAGATTAGCTAGAAAAAGTACTTATTTATTTGGAGGTAACTACTAATAGATTGTGTTCCAAGAATGTTTCATTATCAGTTCATGCTGTTAACACCTGAAACACAAAAACTACCAGAAACAGAAAGTGAAACAATGTGTCAATTGCTCTTTCATGGTAACTGCTAAATAGAAGAAAAATTCTTATTTTCATGGACTGCAGTTTCTTAAAGTCAGGTATTCTGTTTTATCCATGACCGAGTTGCTAGCTTAGAAAAAAATAAAACAAAATACATTTAAAAAAATAAATGTTATATCTATATTGAACAACCTGTGCCAGTTAAGTTTTGTATCTATGATTATTTCTAAGATTAAAGTAACAAAGGAGAAACTGAGCTGCTTGAAATAACAAAATAAATGGTTAAGAAAAAAGCCTGGCACATTATCTTATGCATATTCCTATTATCGTACTGCAACATTTATGAGATATAGGAATAAACATTAAATTTGAAAATATGAAAGACAAAAATTAAGCCTTTGCATTCATTACATTTTAAAAATAGTTATCACCTTGTGCAAATGTGATCTACAGAGAATGTGAAACACTAAATTTGCTGACTGGATCATAACTGAAATTACAAACACACTTGGGTATATTGTGGATGATGCTCACTATCTCTTCCAAAATTCAACAACTTTGTTCAAATTCATGGTTTATTCTCTTGGGCTACTCATTACTCTTCCCTTATGGTTTCAGCATTTGCTTCTTAGTACACAGCATGGCACAGATGCATTGTATTCAAGTAACAAATAGCAAATGAACCACAGTGGGAGAGATTTCATAGGGAAAAGTCAAAGCAAAACACAATCCAGAAAGGTAACCCTGTGTTTATATATTTCATAAAACAAACAAAAAAAAGTATTTCAAGGAAAGTAAAGTTAGTTTTCGAAGCACAGTTGCCACTTGAACTGGACATTTGCTGTATGAGAGTAAAATTACCTTGCATATTTTATAAAGAAAAATGTTTTAACATTTATGGAAAGTAGTCTAAATATGGCCGCTCTACACACACTGTTTTTCTTCTTTAACTTTGTTTCACGGTAAGTTCCAGTTGAGGCATTTTCTGCAAAATTTTCCAGAAACCTCTTTCATAACAATTCAAAGAAGTATTCTAATTCTCCTCTTATTCCAAGCAGAATCATTCCTGTGTTGCTTGGTATTGGAAAACAGGCATGCATTTCACCTATAAAACGGTATTCTCTGGTCAAAGAGAAACCAGAAGTGATTAAATAACAAAAGTGGGAAAGAGAAGCTAGTTGCATAGTGTAAAGACAGGACACAATAGACAGAAATGAGTTCAGGAGGTCAAGGAATCCATCTCATACCTCACTGGCAATTTTCTAAATGAATGAGTAAGTGTAGTACCACTGAATCCATTCAAAATTACCAAGATGAGGTCACTAGAAAAAGAATCTTATTCTAGTTCACTGCATCAAACAAGTGTCCATCTTTCAAAATTAATTTAAAATGTATTTTATTTTTTGCATTATGAGCATTTTCACATTTAAGACAAAGTTCAGGTTTAAAACTGCATTTCAAACTTTCTCCTATTCACCAAAGTGAAAAATAAGATCTTTAACGGGTTATACAGATCTTTCATACAGATAAATCTTCCATTTATCTCCATCTTATTAAAAGTGTATAAAACATAGGGTACCTGGGTGGCTCAGTTATTAAGCGTCTGCCTTCGGCTCAGGTCAGGATCCCAGGGTCCTGGGATCGAGCCCTGCATCAGGCTCCCTGCTCAGCAGGAAGCCTGCTTCTCCCTCTCCCACTCCCCCTGCTTGTGTTCAATCTCTCTCTGTGTCTCTGTCAAATAAATAAATAAAATCTTTAAAAAAAATGTATAAAACAAACATTTCAGTGGAATAGTATGAAAATACTTTTGATAATAGAGAATTAATGTTTGAAGTGGGGGGAAAAATCATTCCTAGAGAATATATAAGGAATTGTTTTTAGTTCTAAGTGATTATTAACTTTACAATTTGCTCACATTCTTTGCTTCCCACTTTTTTTTAAAAGACATATTGTCCCTTTTAGTATGAATGGAAACTAGAGAGCAATAACATCTCTTAGTAAATGGAGTCAAGAACAGGAAGGACCATGGGGTGCCTGGGTGGCTCAGTTGGTTAAACCTCAGACTCTTGATTTCAGCTCAGGTCATGATCTCAGGGTCCTGGGATTACCCAGGCCAGTGTCTGGCCCGGTGCCCAGCATCGAGTCCGCTTGTCCCTCTTCCTCTCCTCCTTCCCCCAACCCCACTCTCTCCCTCTTTCTCTCTCTCTAAAATAAATAAATAAATAAATAAATAAATAAATAAATAAATAAAATCTTTTAAAAAAGTAGGAAAGACCTATTCTTGAAGCATAACGTATGAAAAATGACTGAATGAATGAATTCAATGCCAATGTTTTTATCCTTTTGGTTACATTTATCAGTACTAGAGAAATCAAGAGTCTTAAACAATTTTCTACCATAAAATGTAGCAAGCTCTCATTTGTAAAATTATAAAAGCCAACTACAGTGCTGATCACATATTTGAAAGCCATAGGGAAAGGTTGCATCCTCATACAACTGTTCACAATGATTTCCCACCTAACTCTTTCTTAGTTCCTAAATTCTATTGCTAATGAAACGACTTAAAGCGTTTAATCTACCTCACAATCTGTAAGTTAGGTTAATTGTTCAATAATGTATTTTTTTGGTTTAAAAAGTTTCTAATTTTAGGGGCACAGTCTGTTAAGCCTCTGCTTTCCGCTCAGGTCATGATTTCCAGGTCCTAGGATAGAGCCTGCTTCCTGCTCAGCAGGGAGTCTGCTTCTCTCTCTCCCTCTCTCCCTCTGCCCCTCCCCACTGCTTGTTCTCTCTCTCAAATAAATAAATAAAATCTTTTTTTAAAAAGTTTCCAGTTTTATATTATCAAAGGGTTATATCATGCCAATCTAACACAAAATAAGAATATTTTATATTTTTGGCATATCCAAGTAGTAACAAAAGATACAACAGATGGATAATAGTTAAATTAACATTGCCCATAGACGAATTCACTTCAGAGAAACTGGGAAAATATTATCACATAGCAACATAACACAATAAAAAGATAAAGTGTTTAAAAATAATTATATTTTCTACAAATATAAATATTAAGGATTTTAATAAATCAGGCCAAATAATTTACATATGTATTTAATGTTTTTATTTTTATTTTCATATTGCCCAACTTTCCATGTTCTCAACATATTTCTTAATTTTTATAACAACCTGAGTAATGGCCAAAAGACTACACATACCTAGACCATATATACATATATACGTGTGTGTGTGTGTGTGTGTGTGTGTGTGTGTGTATATTAACTAACCTGAGAGCCAGGGTTAAGCTACATAAGTTTGAAGCTTCTTTGATTATGTTCTAGCAAGAGTACCTCTCATAAAGGGGAAGGTATTTAAGGAAATAGTTCTAAACTTTTGAAATACATTTTGAGGATGAATAGTGCCTGAGGAAAGCAACTTGAGTATTCAAGATTTTGCTCAATGATATGTCGTGAAAATTACAGAATATTTAATATGAAGGAAAATAAAAATACTAGTAGAATGTTTTAGGCATCTTCCTGATGATTTTTATCTAATTTTTATGAAAAAAATATTGATTAAAAATAGATTATTTTGAGAAACTAGATAATTTATAATATTTCAGTAAAATTAATTATTAATTACATAATTTAAAATAGACTGACAAAGAACAGAAGTGATACGTATGGAGTACTTGCTTTTCCTAGAAGTTTATACCAGCAAATCATTACGATCTCTTAACCAAGGCCAAATATGAGTATTAAAATTTTTATCTTACAAACAGTGGAGAGTCAGGCTAGAGTTAAAAGATTTCCACAAGTAATGCAGTGAATTTCAGAACCAAGATTCTAATCCAGATGTATTATATTCCAGTGCTTGAATATGCTGTGTTGTACTTTGTACTTCATTAAAAGATTGTGTCTGGATATTTCACAGGCTACCTCTCAAGATAGTTTGAATAAATGTGAGAAAAACAAACTAGAAACTAACAGCGGTAAAGAAACTATTATTGGAATCAATGGAGGTGGCTTCCAGAAGTCTAACCAAAGAAGATTTGGGCTTAATAGCAAATTGTAGTTATGAAATAAAGCAAGGTCATGTTGTAATGACCTCTCGTTGGTCTAGAAGCTGCATTAGATGGTGAGCACTATTGTGGGGACAGAAACCAAGAGAATTATGGTCATGCTTCTCTCCCTAGTGCCTAGTGCTGGACACTGGCTAAAACAATGAAATGAATAGCAGGGCAAGCAGAGAAAGGCCATTATATGGAAACAAAGTTTGACGGTAAACAATCACAAAAGGATTTGCTTTCATTACAGAAATCACTGGCGCTGTAGCTGAGAAATAAATCCAAGGGAACTTTACTGCCAACCTAGCTAAGAAAAGTGGAGTCAGTGAAAGGACCTGAATGACTAGGAGGTAAAACATGAGTAGAGTAATGAGAAGTAACTTGGTTTCCTCAAGAGACCATAATTAAAGGAGAAGCGAACTGGTGAAGAGATTGGGAGAAATTACCTAATCATGCTTTAGAATTTTATGTTAACAAATAATTGTTCTAAAAAATTTATCTCTTTTCATGTAGATAAAACTTATCCACCGTTATTTATCTTAATGAAAGCATATCTTTCAGAAAATAAATAGAAAATAGTTCTTAATTCTAAATCCGTGGCGGCTTGTAAGAAAGCCAAACCCTGTGGTTTCAACCAGATGAGTGTGTCACATTACTGCCGACTTGTGGCCACCTGATTGAAATTCAGGGGCAGATTTTGGAGAAAAATAAACATTAGAAAATAGACTGTAAAAAACTAAAGCATAAAAGCAAGCTTTTTTACACAGTTTATTATCAAGTTTTTTAGAACTGAGGGTAATAGATACAGTTTGAAGAAGTTCAGTTGATAGACTTTTGACAACTATCACCTCCATCTAAAATGAGTTGGCGTGTCTACCAGTACTCAGGAATCAGGTCATAAGAACAACAGTGCAACCTTTTAAGATAATTTGTTTTTAAGATAATTATGTAATGACTGGGTCCATTTTACAATAGTGTGTCAAGATCAAGTGGAAGGGCTCCTGGGCTGGCTCGGTGGGTAGAACATGCAATTGTTGATGTCAAGGGTCATGAGTTCAAGTCTTACATTGGGCACAGAGCCTACTTTAAAAAAAAAGAAAAGAAAATCAAGTGGAACTGTTCCTGGATATATAAATATAAAACTTTCAAAATGTTTCTGCCAAGGTTAAAAGCCAGGTTCACAGCATTTTCAAAAATACGTAAAATTAAAATAGAAAAAATAGTACCATACTTAACATTAAATCCTGTATGCAAATTTAAGAATGAGTAGTGCCTTTGCAGCCTGGGTATGTAACACACTTTGCAGAAATTCTACTTCTTAGAAATCAAGTTGGCTTCATATTTCTGAAGTGGGTAAACAACTAGACACTGATGCTATCGTTTGAATTAGCATGATTTGATTGTTTTCTTAAGAATTTAATTAGATCCATCTAATAATATGACTAAAAAGAGGTTTTGACAAGAAGAGGAAAATAATTCACAATATTGTACAATTATTCTCTGGATTAGATATTTCTAGGTAGGATGTTGTGTTTTGGGGCTTCTGGGTAATTAAATGGAAGCACAAGACAACAGGGAATTGATACCAGGACGTAACCAATAATGGAAGAAAAACAGATGGGTGGATATTAAAGACAATATCTACATCTTGCTTGCAATAATGCCTAAGAATTGCCTTGTCTCTCTAGCAATGCTCATCTCTGAAATAACCCTTCTTTTTGAATTCTCTCAAAAAGTTCTTGCCTTGGGGCGCCTGGGTGGCTCAGTCGTTAAGGTTAAGCGTCTGCCTTCGGTTCAGGTCAGGATCCCAGGGTCCTGGAATAGAGCCCCGTTGGTCTCCCTGCTCAGCGGGAAGGCTAGTTCTCCCTCTCCCACTCCCCCTGCTTGTGTTCCCTCTCTCGCTGTGTCTGTCTCCGTCAAATAAATAAATAAACTCTTTTAAAAAAAAAAGTTCTAGGGGCGCCTGGGTGACTCAGTGGGTTAAAAGCCTCTGCCTTCGGCTCAGGTCATGATCTCAGGGTCCTGGGATCCAGCCCCCCCGCATCGAGCTCTCTGCTCAGCAGGGAGCCTGCTTTCCCCTCTCTCTCTGCCTGCCTTTCTGCCTACTAGTGATCTTTCTCTCTCTCTGTCAAATAAATAAATAAAATCTTTTTTAAAAAATTAAAATTAAAAATTAAAAAAAAGTTCTTGCCTATAATACAATCTTTAAAAATCATTACACCTGTGTTTTAATAAGTAAGGTTCAATAAAAAATTTTCTTAGTAAAAGAAATGACCACTTTCATCTAATAGTTTATTGGGGTCTTAGTGCAAGTTCCAGCTTTCAAGAGGTAGACCTTTATCACATAATACACCATTATCAACATCCATCAACATTAAAAAGACAACAAAGAAACAGGAAGAAAAAAAAGTAAACGTATGCTTTACACAAGTAAAAATATCACAAACCAATAAAGAATTTGTATTTAAAAATAAAGGAAAAATGTCTTCTGTATCTGGTAAGAACGTTAAATAGTAAATAAATTTGGTTTTTTTGGAAGATCCAAAATACTTGAGAAATCCGTTCACTTATAAAAGAAATATGCTAGGTCTTCAACTCTGTTTAGAGTTCAGTTGAGTTTGTTTTTGTTTTTGTTTTTTTTGTAAGATCTAATTGCCACCAGAATCTGTACCTTGGAACTTTATAGGCAGGTGCAACATCAGAAACATGTTTCTAAGATAATGAAATCTCTTTTTACATTTCAAAACTATGTAGGGCACAACTATGACAGTTATTTTTTTTTTTAAATCTTTATGTTTGGACCTCATTTATTTTAACTAATTTTTAATGTTATTACTTCATTTCAGAAATTCATCTTTCCCTATTGTTTCTTCATATCATTTTCCAGTCTTTAATTAATAGAGAACTTTATATTGGTAAAAAGAACCAAAAGCTCTTCACAATAGTGATTTATCACCCAGACAATGTGGAAATAATTTCACCATAAATAAGATTTTAAAAGTGTACATTGACAAAAAAATGAACTAAAAAGACAATTTATCATTCATGTCAATCCGCAGAAGTAAGAAAATTCATGAAGTAAGCAAACCATTAACAACAAATTTAGAGTAAATCATGCCTCTCTCACTGCCTTAGAAGAAACTCAACTGCCAAATAATAATATAACCAGAAACTTAGGTTACCTTTTAGCTATTATTGTTTTAACTGAAAAACATTCACACTTCTATGTGCTGTCTGAAATTGGCAAAACACAACTTTTTCAAATGTTAGATTATTCTGGGAAAACAATCCAACATTTATGACCATGCTCATTAGAAAAACAATCTGGGAGAGAAAAATTTGACATAATTTTAAAAGTAATTTGGCATAAACATTGGATTTGGGGATAAATTAACAAAGGATTTGGGGATAAATTAACAAAGTGAGAGAAGTAAAAATTAAACTATTTATTGAAATACATTTTGGTTCTTTTTAGATACTAATGTATAAATGGACTCTGTTCTATGAGGAACTTGTTTGATCTCTTAAAAGTTTACCAATTACATAGCTGGTTAGTGCCAACAATGACCATATATAGGCAAACCAGAAATTGCTATCTCTCTTCCTTTCAGAGGCCCTTTTTCCTTTGAAGGAAATAAAAATAAGAACTACCCTTTGTTAACTTTGAGATTCTTTGGAAAATAGTATCCTATCCTCTTCTTGAAATTCTTGCCACCTTCTACTGACCTTCTACTGGGCTTAAGGTTTAAACCAGATAAAACAAAGGTTTCTTCTTCTCTGTTGACAAACTCTAATCAGTTTCCATAGGAGGGAAAGGAACAAACACTGTATGTGGAGAGTGAGAGTTACAAGACTTTACCAGTGAGTGCTTTCTTGAAATGAGATAAAACTGGGAAAGTACAGGCAAGCACTTTCAAATATAATGCATAATGGTGCAGTAAGGCTAAACTAAAGGAGGAGAGGATGTTTTTATGAGCTTGACAGGGCTTGCAACACAAGAGAATACTGAGAAGTTATACATTATTACTCTTCCACATTAAGGAAATGTTGATCTTATCTTTCTCGTGCACACACACACACACACACACACACAGCTTTTCTTAAAAGCACCCAGTCATGTATTTGAACTTTGTCCTGTTCTCAATTCTAGACTTCTTACAGCTGGTTAAGTATACCCCCTCCTCGCCTCCGTCTGGGCACTAGAAAAAGGAAGGAAGGAAGGAAGGAAGGAAGGAAGGAAGGAAGGAAGGAAGGAAGGAAGGAAGGAAGGGAAAGAAAGAAAAAGAAAAAAGAAAGGAAGGAAGGAAAGAAAGAAAGAAAAAAGAAAGAAAGAGAGAGAAAGAAAGAAAGAAAGAAAGAAAGAAAGAAAGAAAGAAAGAAAGAAAGAAAGAAAGAAAGAAAGAAAAAGAAAAAACGAGAAAGAAAAGTTATTTAGTCCAGCTATGCAAGGTCTTTGGATTTCTCATTCAACATCTGCCTATACTTTATCCCCAGGAAGAACTGCAAACCTTTACTTCCCGGACTTTAGCGGTTCCTATCAGCTCAGCAGGGAAGGGTGGCAAGTGAGACAATCCTGAAGGAAAAAGGAGTCACCCCCGCGTCCTAAAGTATTTGGAAATGCTCGCTCGCAGCTGCTTCTCGTCGGTACTGGTGCAACTCCGCCGCCCTCCAGTGAAGTCCCTGAAGTGGCCAAGTTTAAAGTGAAACGGAGATGGCAGCACTCTCTCTCCCTGTTCCTCGGGGAGTCCTCCTTGGACTCGGTTCGCCGCAGGTTCTTGCCGTAGACTTTTCGGAAACTCAATTCTTATACTTCGGAGCACAAAAAGCCAGAGGGGAAGCAGTGGCGGTTTTAGTGGAGACTCGCCTGGACTGCAGCGGTGTCCCTTTGGTTTATTTTGTGAGGTATCGCTGCACAGCCCTTTGCTGTGTGAGTTTGACGCTCCAGCTCTGGAACTCCGACCTTGCGGTGCTGAGCCGGCTCCGCGGTACTCCTCCCCCCACCCAGAGCCCGGGACTCCGCGCCGCCCGGGATCTAGAGGAAAGAGGCACAGCAGGAACTGCAGCCCCAGAGCTGCGCTCCTTCGGAACAAAGCAGCAGCAAGGGTGGCGCGGATTCTTAAACCCGGGATTGGACTTGGAGCCCGGGGGGCGTAAAGGGAGAGCAGAGCAGAGGAAGGAGATGAGAGCAGTTTCCACCTCACGCACTCCAGCCTCGGCTCCTTTCCCCAAAGAGGTGGCTGTGTGGTCCTGCTTATGCGTGGGTGCACGTGTACGCGCTTGGGTGAGCTCAGTGGGTGTGCTCCAATGTGAGTGCGTTTGTGCATCAGCAGGGCAACGCTAGAGCGTAGGAGAGCAATATGGGTAGCAAAATTCGACAGCGCTCATTCGAGGGGGCCACTAACACGTGGCTTTGCCAAGTAGCCCAGGAAGAAGCCTTTATTAACCAGCTTCCTCCTCTGCAACCCGCAACTCTACCCTTCTTTTTGGGTTCTGATTGGTGTCGGGGCTAGCCGAGATCGGAGCTAAACGAGGAGGGGCCCCCTGAGGCCGAAGACCGAGTGCTGGAGAACCCTTCAAAAAGAAGTGAAAGGGTTTCCTGGCTCCAGTAGAAAGGCTCAGCGTAATTTCACTGGAGGCTCCCGGAAGGAAGCTTTTTCCAGACTGGAGGGAGTGAGGGTAGGGTCTAGGAGCAGGAGCGAAGCTCCAGGAGCTGTGGCGGAGTCAGGAGAAATGCCGGCCACTCGACCCCTCTCCGCCAGCGCCCGGCCTAGCGTTCTCCCCACCACCCTTCTCTTTACTACTTCAGATCTGATCTCTTTCCCACTGACCTTAGTGGTCAGGCCTGGCCGATGTCAACTACTGGGCTTGCTTTCTGCCCTTGACACACTAAAATGTGACCAACTGCAGCACTTGAAATGTCTAAGGCTGAGCTGAGTTGATTCTCAAATATAAATTTTTTTTCAGCTTCTTTTCCAATCTGATTAGTAAGAGAACCACTACCTACTACTACTCAGGGGACACTGGATGAGCCCGGTCGCAGGTGACAGAGACCTCAAGTCAGCAGCCTTCCCTCTCAGATTTTCCTGGAGGTTACAGCTAATGACTTTTTCCCACCGCTGTTAGCAGTCGCAGCTTGACCCGGTGACACTCCTTTATCCCGTAACCGTGGGGGTAGTGGGTGGTCCGCAAATTTCCCTTTTACAAGAGGCTGGGGACGCCCCTAGAAGTTCGCCTTTATTTCCAGATTTTCCGCCTTCTCCCCTCCCCCTCCCTGCAACGCCCCCGCTCCTCCCCTCCTTGGGAATTTGCAGGCACCTCGTGGACCCTCTCCTCTAGCCCGGGGTAAATCAATCCCGAGCACACCCGGCTTGGAGGCCCGAGGGCAGAGGTCTCGCCTGACTCTGAATCTAGAAGGCGCGGTAGCTCCCGTCATTGCGGCGAGGGCCGGGCGCACGGCCGCGCGCCCGCCGCCACCGCCGCCGCGGCCGCCTCCATGCTGCACCGCCGGACGCAGTCCTTCCCCGCGGGGCGGCTGCCGTTGCCGGAACAGGCTGCCGCGGGGAGCCGGGGACCGGGACCCGCCCTGGTCGCAGCCTGGAACCTGGGCTGCCAGCCGCACGCCTGAGCTGCGGACTAGCCCGGCGCGGCGGGCAGCGGGCGGGGCGCTGGGTGCAGCTGCGCGCAGGGAGTCGGCCAGCGTGTGCAGAGCGGCCCAAACTGAGGACTCTGTGTGTGTGTGTGTGTGTGTGTGTGTGTGTGTGTGTGTGCGTGCGTGTGTTTGCGCGTGTTTTTCCTTTTCCCTAGAGGATGTGAATGGCTTCGCAGCTGGTTGCTCCCCTAGGATTCTTGACTGTGGAGCTCTGGGCTGTGAGCACAACCCACCCATAAAATCCATTTTGCACGGTCGGTTTATATCAAGAGAAAAAAGCGCAACTGGACGGGGGTGGGGCCGATCAAGGAAACCTTCTGGAAATACAAACACACATTCACCAGAGAGAGGAAGAACGAAAGACCTGAGGAGATTTGCATAACCTTCCTGCTGACCCTTCTGTTTTCCGAAAAGATTCTGGATCTTTTCTACCTTTTGAAGTCATTTTGGCTTTTTTTTTTTTTTTTTTGTAAGCCGCTCTCCAGCTAGCTGTGTGTGTGTGTGTATCTACGCGCGCGCGCGCGCCTCTGATGCATTTGACTGTCTTTTATCCGACTGCCCAGAAGCAAATGTTAACTCGTCGGTGCCCCCTCGATGCCCAGGTTCTCGAAGAACAGGGAGGACGCCCAGACCCATTTTCCTGGCTGGATTCGGAACCGCTGCCTGGCTGTGGACCCATGTGTGTGGATCGCTTTACCCAGAGGCTTGGAAAGCTCCAGTATTAACTTGCTTCCAGGTACATCACAAGGTCACCAGAGGGTCTTGTAGCCGTCTTGTTTCCGTGCATCTAGACCTTCCTGTTTTGGCCAGAAGGATATTTATGTTTCGGTCCACATCATCTGAAGCCAAAAGTTCAGCCCTTCCAGCTGGTTTCTGTACAAACAAGGTAACAAGGATTGCTTTTCAAACTGCTTAACAAAATCCCGACTCTTCCTCAGCCCTTTCTCGGCTCTCTCCTCCCCACCAAAATGTCACCAGCTCTTGAATTACGTGGATTTGGGTTGGAGGAGAACTTGAAGGAAACGTGATCAAAAGGCGATGCCAAACCACTCTCTTTTCTGCCTGTGGTCCGGTGGTCATCAAAGCCGATCGTGATAAGGACCAGTCCCCTCCTTGTTTCTCCCTCCCCGTGCTGTGCTGGATGTGCGTGTGCAAGAGTGAATGCGAGTGCGCGCGCGCCTGTGTGCGAGTGTGTGAGTGTGTGTGTGTTTGAGTGTGTCTGTGTGTGCGTGCGCGGCCGCCCTGCCTCTGCCCGCTCCCCGGGCGCAGAAACGCGGGTTTCATGGGGCGATCGCCGCGGATCCCCCACCCAGCGCGACCTGCGGGCAGCGGCGGCAGTGGCAGGAGCCGCCTTTCGGACTCCCTAGGATGCGGGTGCTGAGCTATGGCAAAGGGCAGCAAAGTGACGATCGAGACCCGCGTACGACTGTGAAAGCCACCTGGAGCCACCTTGCCGGGATCGTACCTGCGGGCAGAAAGTCCTCCTACGACCGTCTTTTCCTCTAGAGGCACCAGGTAACATGCAAACGACTACCCGCCTCACCCAGTTTCCTTCTGATCTTGTTTCTAGTGTCTTATCTGCATTGCAGGCTACTTTACTTATTAATGTTTCGAAAAAACATTAGGAAGGGCTGGATATCCAAGGGTGCTCTGTGATGTTGTAATAAAATTTCTAGTAGGTGGGATATAAATCTATACCTGAACACTTAATCTAGCAGTGAAAGCTAAAGGAATATGGATACGCTCCACCCTAAGTGATGATATTGGAAAGCTAGGCATGTTGAACCTGTCTGAAGATGCCAGAGATTAAAATTCCATGTTTCCTTCAGGCTATGGTTGCTACGGACCATTTGGTATCCAACCCTCCCCAGACTGTGGAGTGCCAGAGGGTGTTTGGTTTCCACCCATTATTTCAGGCAAGGATCCTTTTGACCCTTCTCTACCTCTGGTGCCAGGTTGTTTTCTTTTCCTTGTGGTGGAGGAGCTTGCCAAATCCTTTAGTAGTTGTAAATTACGCATCTGGAGACTTTAATCTGAAATGGAGTTTTCTTGGAACTTGCTTTGCTTGAAAGGGAATTCATTGTCACGGGTGTGTGTGCTGAGATATATGGTATTGAACTGCGAGCGTTTCCTTAGATATGGCAAAATAGATCCATGAAAGAAGTCATTTTTATATCTAGAGGAGCAAGGCTAAAACCATAACCACCACCCCAATACCATCCCCAGCTATATTGTCTCAGTTGTGGAGCTTATGTGCATGTGGTTTGTTTGGTTGGTTTTGGTTTGGTTGTTTCTGTATAATATGTATTTTGAAAATTCTTGCCAGTGAATTGATTTACAAGGAATAGGGTGGATTTGGGACTGCCTAATTAATATATTGGGTATGATCCGTTAAAACGGAGATTCCCATGGCTGGCAGAGTCAGAACAAATTTAACGAACTTCCAAAGCCCCTTACCCTTACACCTTAATTCTGTTATTTCCCTTTTCCATCACCTCTGCCTCCCCCTGCAGAAAATTCACTCCTTTCTCTAGAGCATTTGGATTAAGAAGATAAAGCACTTGCAAAGTAGTCTCATCAATGTTTTATTCCATAGTGAAGGCGGTCTGAATAATTCAGCTAAGGAGTGCTCGTTTGTGTCCTGCCTTCGGAAGCTGCCTGCTGGGTGCACCCAGTGGAGGACGTGGCCCGGCCGAGTGCAAGGCGTCTTGCTCTCGGGGGCAGCGACTGGAGATGCGCGGAAGGTTTCTCTTTGCTAAAGCCCCTTAGAAAGTGTCGGGGCGCTGCCTCTTTTTCTCTGTTTGCTGCGTTTCTATAGATATCCATATGATGGCATTTTCAGACTACAAGCTTGTCACTAGCTAGCTGCTCTTGCTGTCCCTGCGCGTTGATCTCCCTGACTTCTCTGGAGTCTGGGCTCGGCTGCTGCTGCAGCCCTCGCAGGCTGGTGGTGCTACAAGGCCGTTTATGCAGCGGGCTTGGGGGCTGGGCTCCTCCACTGCAGCTGCCAGGCCCTCGTTGACACTTTTTGGGGAGGGGCGGGAGAGCTCAGTAGGCCCCCTGGCAGACAGTAGGCGCATCATGGCTGAGGTGGCGGCCTGGATCTGAGAGGAAGGAGGTGGAGAGAGACGCGTGGAGGGCAGTGAGGTCCTGCCTGACTTCCTGCGTCTGCAATCCTCCCCCTTTCTAAATGAATATTCAAGAACATGGAAGGAAAGCTGGCTGCAAAAACGCCTTGATACTCAAATATTGCATGATTTCTCAGGATTCAAAACCTGAAACTAAGTGTGTTTTTCCTAGATTTCCGTTTTTTCCTCTCTCTTTTCTCCCTTTTTGCTCTCCTGGATTTAATTAGGTCATTTATACTCCTGTTTTATCTCCAGTTGGAATACCACTGAAAAGACAACTCCTCCTCCCCCCCCCCCTCCCCCGTGCCCAATAAACGTGAAGGCGATGAGGGCCACTCTTCAGATAGATTTGCTCTGTAAGTTCCAGTTCTAAGGAGAACCAAGAAAGGGTACAGAGGGTAATTCGCCCTAACGGTAAAGCAGGTCCACACTCTACTCTCTGTAGACTCAAAGAAAAGGGTACTGCCTGAATAAAAACTAAAAATAAGTGGGAATTTGGAAGGAATTAGGTGAGGGTTTTTCATTTCTTTTATCTTCTTTTTAAGTTAATGTATTTGTATTTCCCCCATCACTCAGCAAATCCTGGTCAGAAAACTGATTGGTGTGTACTAACGATCTTACAAAGACACTTCTTCATCCTCCAAATTTCTCCAGAATATTATTACAGCAGAAACTATATCATACTCATAATATTTGTTAGCAAATAAGGCCTATCTCTTTAGAGGGTACCCAAGAAATAAGGAATGCTGCTGCATAATATAAGTACATGGGAAAATGATGGGTTTTCTCCATCTCCCTCCTCATTTCACTTTTCTTTGGCCTTTTCACTGTTCTGCAGGTTAAGTCTTGTCTTTGTGTCCTCATCCTGAGGGAAGGAAAAACAAATGCATTAACTGTTTGTTGAGTGCTTAGAAGCCTAAACATAGATTATTGTGTGATTCATGTTTTAAAACGCCATTCATTTGTGCAGTTGGGAGTTAGGTGGAATGTCAAAAGCAAGTAGGCCTCCTTGCACAGAGTTTCATATACAGAAGTTACTTAAAAATAGAGATTTCTGCCTCCCTTCCCTTCTTCCCTGTTGGAGTGACAGAGAGGTACACACCAGATAGTCTGAAGATCCAAGTCCACTGACCTTGTACTTAGATGGAGCTGACTTGTCTCACTAATGGGTTAAGACTGTCAGGTGTTAATAGGAAATTTCCCAGCAAAATATTCCTTCCTTTTAGGCTCTCTTGTGCTTACCAACAAGAGGGGCAGAACAACAGGGACGTCAGGACAGCCATGGGAACTGATGTGAGCCTATAGGCAGGTGGAAAGAACTTGCCACTTGACTCCTATTGACCAGACCATTTCTTTTAGTCACTTTTTCCTTTTCTCTTTTCAAGAGGAGAATGACCTTGAGCAACACCAGTCCTCTGTGCTTCACACACCTCTTTTCCTTTTCAAACATGTGATGTATACACAAATACACACACACACATGCCTAGCTGCTTGAATTTTGAAATCTGAGACTCCTGTGCTTGAGTGATTTGGGAGGGGTTCATTAAGATATATCTTTGACTAATACCAACCAGAGGTGATTTTTCTTCCCCTTTTTTCTCATGAGGGGATAGCAAAAGCTGTGGTCACTTGAAGGAAAATTGTCCTATCTTTATCCCCTCTTCCATCATTTTTGTCTCCTCTGTCATTAAATGCATCTGGTTAAAGCAGCGTCTGGTTATGGCATTGGTGTTTAAGTGACCATCGTATGTTATATCTGCTTTTCATCTTTTCCTCAATGACCATCAGTTCCCTTTTGTTCATTTAAACCAGTGTTCTGTTTCCTCTTGCTGCTTGAAGCACTTTAGACCTGGTAGTTTTGCTGAGTTTTCTAGCTGGTGAAATTAGGACTTTGCTTTCTGCTGATACTATTGCTGTGTTGTTTTGTGGTTGGGAATGAGATGATTGCAGATACCTAACAATGTCCCTGCCTCTACATAAAACTACCATGTAATAAGCTCTATATCAAATCTATTCAGCTATTTTAAGAAAAAATTACAATGAATAAGATTGCTAATAAATATGTGCCAGTTTTGAGGTTGGAGGAAGATTACCTAAAACTTTCTAGTGGCTTAACTGGCTAATCTGTTAACTCATCCCAGTAATTGTTATTTTTCATTTACTTAGAAAAGTAGCATATTGGCATTACTTTCAGAGTTTTGCGTATAGGGTAATCAATTCTAACTTTTATGTTTTATTGAAGAATAAATGTATGAATTTAGGCCTTTAAATAAATAGGATATATGACTAACAGGTAATTTTGCTACATCATTCCACTGACACACAAGTGTATAGCTCTGCCTTGTTAGTAAACCTTGAAAGGGAGACCACTTATTATATTTCTACAGCCCACATTTTTATTCCCGTGGCATCCTTCAATCAGTGAGGACTATTTAAAACCTAAGGTGGTAATAATTTGTCCATTACATGGTGTGTGCATGGTAAAATTAAGAAGAATTATGTTTATCAGTATTGAAACTATTCTGGTTAGAAGTGAACCATTTTTGTTATGCCCTATCCACATAAATTGTATGTTATTATGAAAACTCCAGTTTCACATAACAAGAGATAGAAACATAAGAATTTAATTCAAAGATAGCTAATGCCATTTTAAAGCTTTTCATCATAGTATTCTGATAGATACTATTCTGACAGAATGCTTTTTACTGAACTCTGACATAATTTAATACTAATTATGAAGATAGTTAACAAGTGATAGAAAATTATAATGGAATTACATGGTTACATAAATGCTCTATCATCTTGCTGATACCAAGTAAACCACATGAAAAGGCTTTATGATTAAACTGCAAGTTATATCAGTAAGGTTTCTCAGAAATTGGCTTTGATGGCCTATATTTATTAAGTTACAGACTTGTTCACATTGGGAAGAAAATACGAATTGATTAATTTGGGTCTTCCTAGATAATATATATATTTATAAAAGAAATCTTTCTAACCCTAAACCTCATGTTATTTCTTTTCTTTGTGGGAGCATATATGCAATTCATTGCTTTAAAAAATCTTCCAAAGGAATATTTTGAATTTGATGTTATGAAGAACAATTGCAGAATTGCCATTGGATATTGAATCTATTTTAGATTTTATAGCAGAAAGGGTCTAGAAAAGAAGTAATAAGATAAACATATAAAGTTGTAGGAACTTTTTTCCCCAACTCTGGAAGCAGTTTCTGAATTCTTGGAAAAAGACAGAAAGAAAATGCTGATTAGTTCAATATATACTCAATTAGAACTAGTGTATTTAATCAGAGATAGAAGCCAAAGCAGAGTTGTTTATATTACTCTATTTTTACTTTGCCCTGTGCAGCTCTTTTGAGGAAATACTAAAGAGACCTAAAGGATGCATATCAGTAGCTCTCTGCATTTCATTCCGCATGTTGACTTCTCATTTCCTATCTTAAGTAGGTTTTCCATGAATCTTAGTGGTGTTGCTTCCAAAGTTATAGGATATTTGCATTAAAGTGATTTATTAGTGGGAATATATCAACTCTGTTATGAAAACTTTCCCTTCTTTGGAAATATAGGCTGTGGTATTTTCTTAGTCATTACCTCCTTTTGTTATTTTTCCAATGGTATTAAAATTAGGTTATTAAATTATTTATGTGGATTTATTAGTGTTAAAGCATTTCTATAACAACATTAAAATGCATATGATTTACATGGCAATATTTAACATTGCAAAGAGTAGTATATCTGCTTTTTTTTACATGGATACTGTTATACCCGTACTATTCACAGATATTTTAATGTAAGCTGCCTCATTTAATAGAAATGTGCCTACCTTTACATTGAAATTTAGGGGTTATTTATGGGAATTATGTAAGATATTTGCCACGTATTGACTGTTCAAATGTCAGGCACTTTAACAACCTATAACTACACATTGAATCCTGACCTCAAGGAACTTATTTTCTTAGTAACAGGAAGGATGTAAACAAATACATAAACTTGAAAGTAACTGATATTTTTTTATTTTATTTCGATATTTTTACTTTGTAGTAAGAGAGAAGAGGACATTTGGAAATTGTTACTGTGTTTTATGGAGGTTGATATTGTGCAGTAGTTAGAAGCATGAACTTTGGGATTTCACAAACCTATGTCTTAGGCTTATGTAACCTTGAGCAAGTCTTGTTACCTCTCTGAGCCTCAGTGTCCTCACATATAAGATGAACCTAATAATAAAAGACATTTAACTGCTATCATTACCATCCTCATTGCCGTCATCATTATCATTTCATCATTAGCTATCCTGAGGGTAAAGGAGAAAACTAAAGGGGTAGTAATTGAATGATGTCAAAGCCTATGCTTGGGGTCCTAGACCCTCAGGGCTCCAGGGAATGCTAAAGCTCATCCAAACCAAGACCACACAGTCCACTGATTTCAGAGACCAAGCAGATGTAAATCTTAAACCCAGGAAATCTGGCTGGGCTTAAGAAATTATAGGTTGAAGGATCTCTGGTACACTGGTGAGTGCATGATTTATCCAAGACATTCAAATTTAAATTCATTTTACCCCCTGATGGGTCTGGCATCATAAAACATCTGGGTTATTCTGACATCTGTTCAAATTTAAATTTTATCTAAAGCATCCCTGCCAAGTGGTCATCTTGACTAAACTTGAGTACCTTCAGTGATTCTAAAATCACTCCACCTAAAGTGGATTATTCCATTTTATATAGACATATTATCAAATTTATTTTTGGAGGTGAGCCAAACATCTGACATCCTTGGCTTCTAATTAATTTTAATATGGGAGGAGGGACACACGATGAGTCTAATTACCAATGACAGTACCTCAAATATTTAAACTGAGTTACTTGAGATCCCCAAACCATGATTGCTTTTCTTATGATTAAACATAACTAGACCTGGGTGCCTGGGTGGCTCAGTCAGTTAAGTGTCTGCCTTTGGCTCAGGTCATGACTGGAGTCCTGGGATTGAACTCCATGTCGGACTCCTTGCTCAGTCGTGAGTTTGCTTCTCCCTCTCACCCTTCCTACTCCCGTCTTTTCTCTCTCTCTCTTTTTCTCTCTCTCACTCTCTCAAATAAATAAATAAAATCTTTAACCACAAATAAATAAATAAATAAGTAAACATAACTAGACCTAAACTGATTTGGGATGGTTTTCTGTGTGTCATGATTTCAAGCCCTTTACGTTTTATGCTCAAAAAATGTTATCTATCATACGGTCTTTATCACCACCTCCAGTTTGTTTGTCTCACGTTACATGAAAGTGTGATAGCAGCTCCAGCAAACCACACGGGTTGACTAGCGTAGCGTTGAGCAGAACCATTTCCTTACTTTTGGAACAGAAAAAGCAGGTACATGCCATGCTGTGATTGTCCATCCAGCACCTATGTCACACTTACCATTTGGTCAATGCCTTCTCTCCTTTTGAGCCCAAACAAGGCATTGGAGTTCCTGACATATACCTCTAAAATGCTACAACTCATCAACCCAAGTTCGGTCACGAGATTAAAATTATTTGCCTTATTTGCCATTCTGAGTCTAGACACTAGTGAAGATATCTGAGATTGGGGCACCTGGGTGGCTCAGATGGTTGAACGTCTGCCTTTGTCTCAGATCATGATCTCCAGGTCCTGGGATCAAGTCCCATGTCTCAGCTCCAAGCTCAGCGGGGAGTCTGCTTCTTCCTATCCCTCTGCCTCTCCTCCTGCTTGTGCTCTCTCTGTCTCTCTCTCTTTCAAATGAATAAATAAAATATTTTTAAAAATATCTGAGATCACTTTCACATCATATTTCTCAGCTTTTAAGCATTCACATTGACTGATTTGCTCATAATGGTCAAATGACTTAATTCTTTTTAACTAAGTACTGAGAGAAAAAGTAAATTATAAATATTATAGTGGTATTTGTAATGTATATGAGAAACAATGAAATGGAGCAAGATTAAAAGAGTAGATTTTCATCTTATCCTAAGGTGATGGAAGGATCTGGCTGCATCTTAGGCTCTCTGATCTAAAAAAGAATGACTCAAGGCCCATTCTTTGATTCTTTTAAAAACATTTATTCGTCATTTAATGTATGCTTCCCTGTTCTGCTAAGTAACTATTTCTCCTTTGAGACATAAAAGCCAAATGGCATATAAGCCACTCTGGGGAAGCTGTGATCTAGAGTGAGAAACAAATATTCTCTCAGACAGACAGTCCTGAGTCAGTCTTGATGATACTCTTACGTCTTTGCTGCTTAATTTACCCTTAAACCTAGATGATACTGATTTCTAGAATAGTTACTAAGTCGGTTGTATTACCTTCTCCATAAATGAATAAAATTACCTCATATAAAGGCTCCCAGCAGTTTCTCCAGCCTCCATATGAGGTCACCTGATTTCTTTCTTTTTTTTTTTTTTTTAAGATTTTATTTATTTATTTGACAGGGAGGGAGACATCACAAGTAGGCAGAGAGGCAGGCAGAGTGAGAGGGCGAAGCAGGCTCCTTGCTGAGCAGAGAGCCTGATGCGGGGCTCCATCCCAGGACCCTGAGATCATGACCTGAGCTGAAGGCAGAGGCCTAACCCACTGAGCCACCCAGGCGCCCATGAGGTCACCTGATTTCTAATAAGGGGGAAATAATCTGAATACAGAAGGAAATGACAGTAAAACTCTCTTTATCTGGTATCCTTGCAGGATAAGCCTTGGTTATCAACATTCTCCATAACTTAAAAATGTTTCTTTAAAAAGTTTTACTTTTAATGTGAATACTAATAGTTATTAAAATTGACACACCAATTCTAAACCGTTAACCTTTTCTTACAGACCTCCTTCTGGTCTTTGTTGTATATGTTAGTGATTGTGGAAAGCCCTTAGGGACAATTCATGCATGTTTAAGGCAGTTTGTACTGATATGAAAATTTCCCCCAACTTACTTTCTTTCCTGTCTGTGTATGATTTTTCATTTTTTTTCCCTTGCTCTCATATAGCAAACTTTTTCAGTGGGCGTGTTTTCTTTATTAACTTAGCGATGGCAACTTATTAACAAAATGACAAGTTTATTAGATATCTTTGTGAACTAAGAGCCTAATGATAAATAACTTCTAAGACCTCTGCTAGGGAAAGCACATGAGTTTTCCTTCATGTATTTTATAAGGAAACTACTGAAAAATTCTAATATACCTTGGATAATAAATATAATAGATGATCATCATCATAAGTACATTTTCTGAGTATATTCTCTGTGCCAGGTGCTGTTGGTTTTTACTTTCTTCTATGCAAGGTACATGCAATGAACCTACAACTTAGATGTGATTATATTCCTTTCTTTGGAGGAGCAAGTTGAGGCTGAGGGCAGTTTACTTACTTGTCCATGAATATATGACTAATAGATGATAGAGCTAAAATTCAAATTCAAATATTTCTTATTCTAAAGAGGGTGCTGTATCTGCTACACCTAGGAGATTTTTATTCTTATCTGCCTGTTAAAGCTGTTTTCTGTTGTTACATAAATGTGTTTTTAACCTCCTTCAAGGAGTAGGGCCATCCTTTGGATATGCACCTTATTCTTAATTTCTTTTCATTTATGGTACTCTATGTATTACCATATTTTATATCTGGAAGTTTATGAAAGACTTTAGGATACCCATTAGGGGATTTGATAGCTATTTGTACGGAGAAATATTTGATCCTGGGCCTGGGATATAAGTATACCCTAAACTTTGTTTGTTAAACTAGACTATGTGGTTTTGGGTGATTTACTCTTTCTAATTTCCAATTTCCATCTGCAAAAGAGTATTGCAATCCAGCATAAACTAGCTAGTGTTTCTTAAGTAATTAATGAATAATTGTTTCCTGTAACACTTTTCCTAGTACAGAAGAATCAGAGAATTCTGTAAATGTTAGGATCAGATGGAACTTGGAGATCATTAATGATCATTTATCATTAAAATGTTTGCATTTGTCTAATTGTGCTCTGCATTCCACTTACCTCTTATTCCCGTTACTATGTTATTTATGCTGCTGTTACTGTCATTAATGAGCGCTTCAGTCTTTATCCCCAGTTACCTCCTTCCTTTGAGACAGGGCCAGAAAAAAAGTCAAATAACAAACTCATTTTGTCATCTTGAATCCAGATTTCTCTGCTGTTATTTTGATGACAGAGGGATCTGACAGTCAGCCAAAATCCATGCTTAAGTATAGATACATTTGTTGGCAGAACAAACCATTTCTAGATTAAGCCCTGTGGTGTGTTCCCACCTGTGATTTACTTTCTTACTTCCTCTGGTGAATTCAATATGGCCACAAATTCATTACGGATATTCCCATCAAGAGTAGATGTCTATTTGCCTTCCCTTTGAATCTGGACTGGTCTTGCAATTTGCTTTGAGCAATAGGTGTGGCAGAAGTAATGTGGTATAACTTCCAAGCTGAATCCCAGAGATCATAAGGCCATCACTCTTGCCCTTCTGGAAAAAAACGTTACCATCATGTGAAGAAGCCCCGGGTCCCCTGCTGGAAACAAGTGGCCCAGCTGACAGCCAGCAACAGTGGCCAGACATGCGAATGAGGCCTCCTTACAGTATCCAGATACAATTGAACTTTCAGGTAATTATAGTCGCAAGAATGACCACAAATGAGACCCGCAGAAGAACTAGCCCAAATTCATGATCTACAAATCATGAACAAATAAAATGCTTGTTACTTTAGGCCACTAAGTTATGGGGCAGAAATAGATAACTGAGACTCACCTTTGAGTAATGGGATATAGCCA
Organism: Potos flavus; assembly: GCA_028534135.1. Taxonomy (NCBI): domain Eukaryota; kingdom Metazoa; phylum Chordata; class Mammalia; order Carnivora; family Procyonidae; genus Potos; species Potos flavus. Next base: position 77,024,534 of record CM052896.1, read on the forward strand.
GCCATTATGCCTATTTTGGAAGACAACACTGTCTCTCCCCCTATTCCCCTTTCTTTAAAAAAGATTTGTTTATTTATTTGAGAGAGAGAGAGAGTGTGCACATGCACAAGAGTGGGGGGAGAAGGAGGGAGGAGGGAGAGAAGCAGATTCCCTGCTGAGCATGGAGGCCCAGGTGGGGCTCCATTCTCAGGACTCTGGTATCATGACCTGAGCCAAAACCAAGAGTCAGATGCTTCACTGACTGAACCACCTAGGTGCCCTTCCTCACTCCCTTTTTTATACTGTCAGCAAATATTTGTAAAGTATCTACAAGATCTAGGCATGCTGCCCCCATCTATGGACTCATGGACTTTTGAAGAAGAACACATTCCTTTCTTAAACTTTTGGAAGTATTTGCCGATTCCTTAAATGCCTCAGATTTCCTCAGAATTCCTTTTCCTAAGGTGTTTCCTAACATGGCTGAATCTACATGGGAATTCATTTTCATTTGCCTATTTACTACTGTACATACTTATCAGTGCATTAGAGAAGCTTCTCTGAAAGGGCTGTCCTCTTATGCTAGAGATCACGCCATTTACCTAAAGCCCAAGGGACAATTTATCTTTGTTTCTCTAAGTTGCATTTTTAGCTTGATTTGGTTCAGAATGACATTTTGTCATTTCTCCAAGATTTTATTTTACCTTCTAATTATGTTTCAGTGACTCATATTTACTATCTATTTCTTCTGTAAATTGAATCTAGATTGCATAATTACTTTATTCTGGGACTTTATACACCCTCGTTTTATTTAATGATGTTCTCATTTATGTACCAAATTATTCTACGGGTATTTGACATACTGCTACAAGTATAATAAGGTGCAGGGTGTAGACCATGGGGCAGTATAATTATACAGGCTTCATAACTTTCTGATTATTATTTACTTGTAAAAAATAGATAGTTACAAAATGAATGCAGTCAAATTCATTGTTTTTACTTTTAGTAAAAGAGATATATTTGTGAGGGGATGCATGGGAATGCAAGTCATGGTCACCTAAATATTTTCTGTGGAGGTGTTGCCCAGTGGATTTGAAAGTCTTCCTGGAATATATCAAATATGAACTATTTTACTTACATTTCCTTATTGCTATATATTTCTGTGATTTTAGAGTTTAATATAAGGTAGGTAATGCATGTTATAGTAATCATTTGAAATTTCTACTAGAGAATTCTAAAATAACAAGTACATGTTCTATCTGCTGCATGTTGCAATGTACATAAAAATTTATTTTCTTAACATGATATGTATCAATTTCTAGGATTCCATCTGCAGACTCCAGAGTGAGTATGGTGTCTCAGCATGTCCCCTCGGTGGTCACCAAACTTGTAGGGGAAGAAAAATAATTTTCCCTCTACCCTTTAATGTTCTTGGCTAAAATCATCCCCTACCCCCCAACCCCAGCATAATAAAAATACAGGTAAACAGGAGAAAAACAGAAATTTAACAACATGTATACCTCCTGTATACATAGAAAACTGAATAACTCCAGTAAAACTGAGTAACTCCTCTAAATGGCCCAAGCCATCACCTTAAATACCATCTCCTGTTATTGGCCCCCAAAAAAAGGTATTGGAGGGGAGGGGAAGCTGGTTGGAGGAGATTACCAGACAAAGTACAGTAATGGTTGTTATGTAGATTGTACCTCTTCCACTATCAATAAGAATTTTCAGAGATTTGGTTAATCTTCCTCTCCCTGGTACAGAAAGGAAGACACCCTTACAAATGGAGACTTCTCTTATAAATGTGAATGTCTATTACAAAAGGGTAACTTCTGCTTGGTTTTTAGAGCCTTTCCTTTGTCTGCTATTTCTTAAAAATAATCAACCTAAATTAATCTTTATGCGAAGAGGCATATTTTGGTGTGGCAAATTCTCTCCTTCACTGCTTTAAGATTTCTTAGCAAGTTTTGTTATTTTCGGGTAACAAATTGAAAGTGGTCAAGCCATAGTCTGATTGTAAAATATTTAAAATGATAGAGGAACTCAGCTGGCTCAGTCATGGAGCATGCAATGCCTGATCCTCAGGGTTGTGGGTTCCAGCCCCAAGTTGGGTGCAGAGATTACTTAAGAATAAAATCTTGTAAAAAAAATAAATAAAAACTAAAAAATTAATAAAATGAATGGCTTTAATAGAATTTAGCTAAAGAAAATTGTATCTATGAATCATAGAGAAGTTAAATAACACCCGTAATATATATGTAAGGCAGGCTTTATTTTACTATAATAAAATAGTAAGAGACTATTCATATACAAACACACACAGCTTGTTTATTTTTATAAAATACTAAATCATTATTAATATGCACACTATATATTGTGCTGCTAGCAATTATCACACTTAAAAATAAGATTGTGAATAAATCCTTGGATAAATTGTTCTGGAAAATAATCATCTTTTATTCATTGTCAAAATTTATAAGAAAGAAAATGACAATGACTGAATTTAAATATAAATTTTAAAAGTCTCGGGTAGCTCCTTTTTCTTTTTCTCTTTGTAAAACAGAAAACTCACAAATCCTGAATAATTGTAGCTTTGCATTTATTTTCATGGTCTGTTTTTCAGCTTTCTGAAGTGTAGCATTCTCCATTATGATTTACACGTTTCTTAAAATTATGCACTTTTGTTGATAGGACTAAGTCCGTATTTTCTGATCAACTTCCTTTCTAACTTTCTAATATAATTTAAATTTTATAGGCAGTAATAACTGAGTTTTAACTGGGACAGGCCATCGTTTTGTACTGATTCTCTGGTAGGCTTTCAGTTGGAAGAAGGAAGTAATAAACCGCTGGTTTGGGGTGAACCAGGTCAGTTAGAGGGCCACTGCTTCAACATAGGGTCAGCTCAGCTGTTCAGACTCAGCCTTCCATCTCCTTAAAGGCTCACTGCTGTTCCCTCAGGACTGCAGTGTTCCTACGGTCATTAAATAAAGAAACTTCCATTTGACAAATAAAATGGCTAAAATTAATATCTGTGGGGATTCTGAGGAAAATGTCTGTGTGTTTGAGTTCCTATTAAGTGGTACATCAGAGAAGTAATCAAACACACTTGTGTTTTTTAGGGAACTCTCAACATAATGTAGTTACTTCTATAGGGACCATCTATTAAATGGTTTTAAAAATCAAGTTTCAGTGTCTTTGTTATAAAATTCATGAATAAAAAATGTAGCTCTCACTCTCTAGCTTTAATTGATGACTGTAGGTAATATATACTCATATTTCTCGTTTTTTTAAGATTTTATTTTTAAATAATCTCTGCAGTGAACATGGAGCTCAAACTCACAACCCCAAGATCAAGAATCACATGCTCCACCTACTCAGCCAAGCAGGTGCCCCCAATATCTACTCTTATTTCTATTATATTTTCATTGCACTGGGCAGGCTTCTTAAGGTATCATCCATTCTTTAAGAGTTGGATATTTGCCTTCATTTTAGTTTATTTCAATATAGTGGAGATAGAAACATCCCTTTTGTAGTCAGTTTTGGCTAGCATACCCTAAAATTTACTAACTAATTATAGCGAAATCACAACTCTGCATTCTTCATTGAGAAGAAGTTGGTGGCAGCCTGTGAAGAAAATAATGTAGTGTGGTTAGCCAACATTCCTGTTTCCTCTAGTGGAATGTGACTAGTTTAATCAATTACATAGGCAGCAAGAAGTTCCTAAATTACCAAAAAAGAAATGGTTCCTGGCCACTATATATAAGATATTTTAATATCAAATATCTCTAGGTTCATCTATCCAAGGTTTGAAATAATTTCATTGGAGAGCAAGAATTTCCTGTTCTCTTCTAGGTCCTTCCAGATGGACTGAGAATCAAATTGACATGAGACAGATTAACAGGAGAAAATCAAATTTAATGTTGTATGTATCAGGAATCCACACAGACATGGAAATTCCAAAGACAGCCAAGCAAAATTAGGTATATATGTCATTCTGAACTAGGGAGAAGGGGTAGGTGCGTGGAACCTCAGAGGGAAGGAATGTAGTTCACATAGCACTAATAAGAAAAGCAGATATTTGGTAATTAGATGTTTTCCCTGCCATATAGATGGGTCACTCAGATAAAAATTATCTTTGGTAATACCCTCTATTCTGGGAAAGACCTCCAATTTAGATTCTTTTGTGTATTTAAAGGAGGGACAAAATTTTCTCTTGAGTCTTCTGGGTCTGCCTTCAGCTCAAAATAGTCCACATGCTGAAGTGGCATATTTTGAGGGTGTCTCAAAAAAAAAAAAAAAGCATATTTTGTAAATCTTTTATGTATAAGCCAAGACATTGTACTTTTAATCAGTCAGTGTAGACCGAAATTTGAATGACTCGTTTGTTTTCCTGCAGTTAGTCCTTTTGTGGAAGTATCATTGCTATTATTTAATTAAAATCAACACTAGATTGTTCATAATTGTGAACAAGGAGGATGTAATGTAATATCATATCATTTGCAACCTCTTCAGGTGATTCTACAGAGGGAAAAACATTGAGCTGGAAGGTTATCAGCAAAAATAGAATATAGCAAGAGATATAAAAATAGCACTCTCTTCCCTGTCTTTTTCAGTCTGAGCAGAGCACTCATTGTATGATTCTGCATGAAATCTGCAAAGTGCTGTGAGACTCACTTTTAATTGAGGTAACCCTGAGCTTTTTGAAGTATAACCAGTGACAGACTAAAGTGACATTTTGATTAAACAGTGGTTATATTATGAAATACTGTTACTCTACATCGCTGCTGGCAACCTTAATTGGAGTATAGAGTCTAACTAAAGGTACAACAACAAAGCAAAAACAAAGAAACAAATAACGGAATCATGGTACCTTTTTATATCGGTTCTCTCACAGTTCACACATACACAAAGACTTATAATTTTCTTCGTTCCATTCTTTTGTTCTTTTGTTTGAGTCATTAAAGAATGTCCTCCTGATTCTTTTTTCCTTTTTTCTTTGTCTTAGTTCTAAAAATTGACTAATTCCAGATAAAAGATCTTAATTACAGTGTAATCACTTGCCAGTTTAATTTTTAATGAAGCAACTCTAAGGATATACTCTTTGCTAGTATTTGCACTCAAATTTTCCTAAGATATAGATTGCTGTATTATCTTCATCGTGATTAAGTGATGGATACTTAGAGATACATTAATGAATCAGAGAGGAGAGTACAATTGCAGAGTGCTTTTCATTACGGAGTACTTCAGCGTTGTTAAAGGATAGGATCAAAGTATGGCTTTGAAATTTATTTCACAGACGCAGTTATGCAAGTCAAATGTACATTACAGGAAAGTTTATTGCAGTGTGATTTGTAATAGCAAAAACATAATTTATAAAACACTTATAGCCTAAGTATTTATCAATAATGAGCAGGTTTCTTAATGGAATATTGTGCTGCTATTTAAATAACCGAAATAGATCTATATTTGTTGATAAAGAAAGCTGTCCAAAAAAAAAAAAAAAAAAGAAAGCTGTCCAATATATATGGTTACATAAGAATAGAAGTTATGGGAGCTGTAATGTCACTTTCTTTGCATAAAAAATATACCTACATGTATACAGATACACATAAATGCATATTTATGAATTAACATTCTTTGGAAGTATACATACACACAAAAAAGTAGATGGTGTTTTCCTCCAGGTAGGAAGGTCAAATGATTTTCAGTTTTATCCTTTTATAGAGTTTGACACTTTTCCTTTGTACATGTAATAATTCATAATAATAAGAAGATTAAATATAGGGTTTAAATAGCCATTATTGTTACAGATCAAATAAAATTAAAAATGAATATTCTAAATTATGAAACTATATGCTAGATGTTATACTATTAAAGAAGTCAGGGGCGCCTGGGTAGCTCAGTGGGTTAAAACCACTGCCTTTGGCTCAGGTCGTGATCTCGGGGTCCTGGGATCGAGCCCCGCATTGGGCTCTCTGCTCGGCGGGGAGCCTGCTTCCCCTCTCTCTCTGCTTGCCTCTCTGCCTACTTGTGATCTCTCTCTCTGTCAAATAAATAAATAAAATCTTTAAAAAAAAAAGAAGTTAGTGAAAATATCAATGATATTTACAAATTTATTTTTTATAAACAAATTGTAGAAATTTAGCAACCAAGCTTATCTAGAATATTGTTTGCACTGGTTAAAACAAACTAAATGTCTGCCATTTAAAGGAAATTTCCTTAACAATATGAAATGTCAAACAATGCTCAACTGCTTCAGAGTTTCTGCTCTGCCTTATATTGCAACTTTTTAAAGGGAAACTATAAAACTTAAATATTTAATTTTATCTAAAGTAATAGGAAAATTTGACTTCCATGATAAAGGATGTTTCTTTTTCTTTTTCTTTTTTATTTTTTAAAGATTTTATTTATTTATTTGACAGAGAGAGAGAGATCACAAGTAGGCAGAGAGAGAGGGGGAAGCAGGCTCCCCACTGAGTGGAGAGCCCGATGTGGGACTCGATCCGAGGACCCTGAGACCATGACCCGAGCCCAAGGCAGAGACTTTAATCCACTGAGCCACCCAGGCACCCCTAAAGGATGTTTCATTCTGGGTTTTATTTAAGTCCACATCTTTATGTTTCTGGAGATTGGAATTTTGAGTGTTTTGTGTTAGCATCGGACCCTAGCACAATGTTTGCCATATGGATGAAAGATTGGATTGTTAAATCGAAAAAGAATTAATTTTTTTTCTAGAATCTTAATGTAACTTGAAGATAAAATTATGTTTTCTAATTTACTCCAATTTATTAACAAACTAAATAAAACAAAAAACAGAAGTATATAGGAGGTCCTGCTAGACCAGTCTAGAAAATTGATAATGAGGAAAGAAAATACTGCTAAATTCCACATTAACAGAGATTAAAGTATTATTTCAATTTTGACAGAAGTATGAAGCTAAACTTTTTTTTTTTAAAGGTTTTATTTATTCATTTGACAGGGAGAGAGATAAAGATAGGAGGAGGCAGAGGGAGAGGGAGAAGTAGACTCCCCGCTGAGCAGAGAGCCTGATATGGGGCTTAATCTTAGGACCCTGAGATCATGACCTGAGCCGAAGGCTGACGATTAACTGACTGAGCCACCCAGGTGCCCCCCGGCCTTTTTTTTTTTTTTTTAAGATTTTATTTAGAAGCTAAGGTTTTGAAGACTATTTTAATTGCAACTATGCATATTCCTAGGGTAAGAAAAACACTCAAATCTTATGATTCCTAGGTACATTTTCAAATAATAGTTACCAATAGCATAAAAAGATAGCTTTTATTTCACATTTACCTTTCACAGCATAATTCTAAGGAAGTCAATTTCTTAAAATTTATTTTCCACTTTTTTTTGAGATAAAATTCAAGTACTGCGTGTCACCCTTTTGAAGTGTACAATTTAGTGGGTTTTTTTTTTTAAAGATTTTATTTTTTTATTTGACAGAGAGAGAGATCACAAGTAGGCGGGGGGGGGGGGGGGGGGAGGAGCAGGCTCCCTGCTGAGCAGAGAGCCCGATGCAGGGCTCAATCTCAAGACCCTGAGACCATGACCTGAGCCAAAGGCAGAGGCTTTAACCCACTGAGCCACCCAGGTGCCCCTAATTTACTGGTTTTTATTATAATCACAAGGTTATGCAACCATCACTACTATCTAATTCCAGAACTTTTTTATCTCTCCCCAAAGAAACGCTGTATCTATTAGCAACCACTGCCTATTTCCCACTCCCAGGAGGTTAAGTGTTTGGTGTTTTTTTGTTTTTTGTTTTTCGTGGGGTTTTTTTGGCGGCGGGGGGGGGGGGGGGTTCGGGGGGGGTGGAGTGGGAGGGCAGGGCGGAGAGAGTGACCAGAAAAAAAAGGAAGAGAAAAAAAGTACACCAAAAACAAACTAGGGCTTTTTAAAAAAATAATTTTCCCAAGGGCCTTTTTAAATCTTTGTTCCTTTGAAGCATTCTTGTAGATATTTTTTTCATTTATCAAGTTTTATTCTGTGAGATCCTCTTTTGTCTATACATTAGATTCTCGCAGTTATTCAACATCATTCATAGAATTCATGAAATCCTAATTTTTATAAATGAAATTGCAGTTTGCTATAGATATGCAACACGTTTGTAATGAGAAAGTAATGGTAAAGAAGTTGACAACTTGGTCAAAGATGTGGCTCTCTCTATATTGATCTATCTGACCATCTATCTATACTAGCATGAAGTGGAAAGAATGATTTGAATGGGGTTAATTCTTTTTTTTTTTTTTAATGGGGTTAATTCTATATGCGAATGGTTCATTAGTAAATACTGTCTTAGAGCGATACTTTTTGTTGATATAACAATCTTGTAATTTCAGTGACTGGAATAAAGAATACTAGGTTAAAAGCCCCTTGTGTATAGCTGAAAACATATATATTTTCCTCTTTTTAGAACGAGAAACAATGAAATATACTTCAAGTTTCCATTTATGCAATTGATGATTGTGCATGCTGTATATTAGGAGCTGATTTTATTTATTGCAGATAATAAGACTAATATTTTCTCAGCATTTCGCATTCTAGGTTTTAGTGACATTGGACTGATAACTTATTTCAACATTGCTGAGTTAATATTTTGTTGCACACCGGGTCTAAGCCCTGTGAAGAGACTGTTCTGTCAAGAGTGCAGCTTATCTGGTCTCTGAATTCTGAGTTCTTGAATCTTGACTATAACTTTAAGTTCCTTTTATCCCTCATTTCTCCTTAAGAATATTTACTTCTTTCTCACTAAGGTATCAGTGGAACCATTTATCAGAGCAGATAAAATGAAACAATTCTAAACTGGTCCTCTTTTTCTGTGGTTGGGTTCTGTATCTTTAACTTACTGATTTGTTTATCCAATAAGTATTTATAGATAACATTCTGCACATACCTGAAATAGTGGTAAGATCTGAAGATCCAACAGGAGACAAGAGAGATGATCGTTGCCCTTGTTGGTATGATTGTTGTCCTGGTTGAATGCACAGAGGAGCAGGGAGGATACTTTGAAATTCATGGATTCAATTTGTCGAGCACCACTTAGGTATTATGTGTCTCATACTGGTGTTGGCATTAAAGAAATAGAGTTGGTTTGCATGTATGGAAATTGTTATGACACAGGAAGTCCAGTGTTCTCGGAGAACGTACAAGGTGGGATCCCATCTGTCAGGCTCACCTTCTGGGTCGCCTGTCAGCCCATGTTCCATGTGGATGGATGATGGTACATATTGGGATAACTTGTTCTATCTGGACTGCTGTTCTCTCTCCTGTAAATTCTCATTTAATCTGTAAACTATTAAAACTCAAATGCTAGGCTAGATTCATCGCCAGCTGTTTTTTAAAAAATAGCACTGCCGATTATATATGCATGTGTGCCTGTGTGTGTCTGATGCCATGTGTCTCTGTATTCACAAAAAAATACTTTCTGTAGTTATTTATGAGGTATGGGGATTTCCCTGCATTTCTTTCTATTTTAGATAATATAGACTGCTATGGCTCAAGCGTTGGCTTAAAAACTTGTTTGAAGAGTATTTCCTGTTAATCAAAAATGTATTGCCCTACGGTGATTTCTTATTTTACACCATCACATAAATTATCCAACAACTAGAGCCTGAAATTTACTGTTCAATCAACTTTGGGCTCACTTATTTGTGGGTTACACTGCCAAGCTAGTTTATGGCCTTGAAAGACTGCCCTATTACTTATTTGTAAACTAATTCCATTGTTTTACTTCAACTCATTCTCTTCAACATAACTACATATTCAAAGTTTCCTGTGCATTATTTAGGTTAGACAAATACCATTTTATTTCTCTGGATAGAACTGTCTAATTGGATGGTCAGTATAGCTCGTACAAAATCTCGTCCAAGTATTGCTAAACTATTTGCAGTTCTCTATACTTAGCTATTTCATATTTCAGTCTTGATTCTACTCTTTCTTTTTCCTAAAGTATCATTTTTCTCATTATCCTCAAATTATTTATTCAACAGAATTTCCAAAATGTCCTTTTGGGGAAGGCTTCTCTGATGCCTTGAAGTTGAGGTTGTCACACATCTTTGTTTCTATACTGCCCTCGTAACATATATCTCAAAGAACCTTCAGGTGGTTCTCAGTGTTCCCATGCCAATGTAATGTAATGGCCATTCATTATCACAGCATTTTTATTTATTTATTTTAAATCACAACACTTACACAATCCATTTAAATCATTTCCTTATCTTTCTCCCCACATATACTAGGTGGACTCTGATGTCTTTGAGGGCTGGATAAATTTTACATGTTTAAAATTTACTTTTTATCCAAATGTCTAGAATAGTGTTTGAAATTATTCAGTTGAATTATTGAAATGAATCACTCATGTATGGGTAAGGAGGTAACAGTGACACAAAACACGGGCAACAATTTTCTCAAAAAATATTCCCAGGTTTGTTGATATCAAGCTAAATATTTGCTATATAGTAATATTTGAAGACTTTTACTAAATAAAGAAATACTGGGGAAAATCAGGAGGACCTATATACACATCCCAAGTAAAATTAAAGAAAAAAATTCCTCTGAGTTGCACCAGTTTAAAGCAATGACTTCTTTCAGATATATAATTATCGTTCTGAATTGGCTGTTAGATCATGTAAATTTAGAAACACTGTAAATGTTTATCATTTCAAAGTTATAATTTGAATTATTGACCTTTTTCAGGGATTTCTGAAGGCTGCTTTTGGGAAATACACGACTTTAGAACAGATCTTTTTCTTGGATTACATTCTCCCCATTTGTTTGAGTCCATATTATTTTCTCAGAACCCAGAAATTCTAATTCCATGTTGTACATTATAGTACAGTATAATATGTGCATAATAATGTACACTAGTTATGTACTAGTACATATACTAATAGTAATATATATGCTACAGTGTACATACAGTAGTATACACTGTAGTATATATACTAGTATATTAGTATAGTATATATACTATGTATAGTGTATAATAATACACACTATAGTATAGTACATATAGTATAGTATAGTTGTCATTTATGTGCTCCTAATTCAGATGTACAGTAATAAAATAGTGAGAAGATTCTCATTTCTTCGACAGCATTACTATTTTGTATCATATGCCTTTGAGAGGAAATAAGTGGAAAAATATAATTTTCTTTTACAGTAGACTATCTTAGTCATATAAAATCTATGATTTGATGATTGGACATACATTTGTGTCCTCAGGTTTTCTTTGGTTATTTAAAAAAGTCCTTTATATCAAGTAGATACATTTATTTTCTTGGTATTTTTCCTTTGATATCCGTGTTGTTTACCATTTTGTTTCCATCTTTTATTGTAAAGATGCCATGTGTCTCTGTATTCTCTTTATTTTCAACTCATTGACCTTAAATGGAAGAACAAATTAAAATCTGACTGTTTCTTCTGACTTATTAAATATTAGAGTGAATCAGGCTGAAATGGTTTATGTAAAGTTCTGGACTCTCTACTTATACTCTTCCCTCTTTTAATCTATACTTATATGCCTGCAAGATAAATCTTCCTGCAGTGCTTCAGTCATGTAATTTCCCTGGCCAGAAACCTCCAGAGGTTCCCCATTGCTTATTAAATTAAATTCAAACTTGTTCTCTGACATTCATGACCCTCCAAACCCCAATAAGATCCAGCTTCTAGTCTCATCTATGACTATTCCTCTGTTCACACTACATACAACAATAAAACTGAATTATTTGATTTGTACAGACTCTACTATCTTTTTTTCCACTCTATCTATTTCTTTGGGCTTCTTCCTGGAACATTTGTTTTGTATCATGTAGGACTGCTCAGATTCAACTGATCATCCCTCAGGAACTATTTTAGAAATCTATGTCTTTAAGAAGCTTCTCCTGATTTGTTTATTCAATACATATTAATTTGTGCAATACATTAGTAAAGGGTACAATGAAGGAAAGAGTTAAAATCCTTATTATAATGAGTGTATATTTATTAGGCTAGGGTGTTAGATGATAAATAAATAAACACATAAAAATATAAAATATTAAGTGATGATAAGTGCTATGAAGGAAAATATTGAAAGTGCCATAGGAGTGTGTAATCGATGTGAAGGGCTGATATATTATTAAGGGTGATCAGGCATATGTTCTCTTATGAGGGGACAGTTTCAGAGAGATCGAAATTAGTAGGGGACTAAGTCATGGAGATACCCAGAGGACCTGAGACTGAAGAAAGCGTGTGTTCGAGACCGCTGGGACAGCAGCAAACTGGCTGTGTTTACAAAATAGCCACCAGGCTCTGATGGCTAAGTAGGAATGAGTGAGCAAAGACGTTAGAGAGAAGTAAGCCTTGTGAGCCAACCCACAGATTTTGACTTTCAGTGTGAAATATAATAATCCAAGGAGGGTTTTGAGCAGAGGCTTGACATGAACTGGTTTATTATTATAAAGGATCACTCTGGTCGCTGCCTTTGAATAGACTGCTAGGTCACAGAGGGAAAACAAGGGATCACAAAAGGCTATGTCGATCGAGATTTGATAGTGGATTGAACCTGGATTTGGTGTAGGAAGTGACTAGATAAGCATTAGTTTTGTGAAATAAGGGACAATGTTTAAAAGGAGGTATGAAATCACACCAAAAAGATCAGCATTGTTTTGTAAACTCTCTTCATCCTCAAAGCTACCATTACTTTTTATTTTTAACAGTAAGATCTTGTGCAGGGTTTTTTTTTTTTACTAAACTATTTACTTACATGATTCATATTTAGACCTCATAACAACTCTACAAACTGTAGGTATTAAATATTATTGTTACATTTTTATATATGAGGTACTTGGGAAATAGAGAAATTGAATTTTAAGAAAACATTATATGTGTCTATCTTCCTGTATTCTTAGGGAAGGCAAAAAATGGCTAAGAATAAATACATCACATTGTTAATAGTGGTAGAAAAGCAGATAGTTTTTCTTTGATTTATATTTATCTGTATCCATTTTAAGAATAGGTATTGGTTTTCATTATTTTAAAATTCCTGTACTTAGATGTATAAGGATATTGCTTTCATAATCTAATAAATGTTAAATGTGAAAATCATGATTTTTAACTCAATTTACCGGACTTCTAAATTTTATAGATCACAAAGTATGGGATTTACACTCAGACTTGGTTTCAAATTCTATCACCTTGGGCAAAAAACATAGCCTTTCTAGACTTGCATGTCTTATCTGTACACCGAAGCTAATAATCCTAAGGTTTCGGGCTTGTTTTCAGGATGCAAGTGGGTAACAAAATAACTGGGTTAGGCACAATGCCTGAAACAACAGAGTACAACAAAATGGTCACTATTATTATGTTCAAATTATGTAGGGTTTTGGATTTAATTACTTAATAAATAAGACAAAGGATACCATACCATAATATACATAAAATAATAGAGCTAGTCTATAATAAACTGCTATGAAAATGAATTTCAACTAAGAACTTTAATTAATTTTACAATTTTTTTTATATCCCAATGTCATGCCATAATTATAGGCTCTTGTGCTACTTTGGAGGATGGAATTTATATTCTCTTTAAATTTTTAAAAATATTTAACATATATTGATTCTCTTTATTTTAAATGCTTTAATGAATAAATAAAATGCCTTAGTGAGTTCTTCTAAATAGATTTGGATAATTACAAATAATCAATTAAGGACCATTTTTAGACACTAGTTTAGTGCAGGCCAGTGTGCTGTTTTGTGAAAAATTCCACTGACGTTTGTTACAAACACACTTGACGTCAATGTTAGTTCACTATTCATTCAGGTTTTAGGATCGGGTCCAATTCCATAAAAACATCGCAATTATGGCATAATGTGTGGTAATGCCATGAGCGTAAGTTAAGATATCCCTTTATAAACATAGATGTTTAAAAACAGCAGGCAAAATGTTCTCTGCAATTTTTGTAAAGTTAAGAAATTTTTAAAATCATAAGGTGAAAAATATTTAGATGAATTAGGTAGGTGCACCTCTAAAATAATGACATGGGCCCCATTTTTCTTTTATTTTCTTTTTAAGATTTAATCTATTTATTTGAGAGGGAGAGAACACAAGTAGGAGGGAGGAGCAGAGAGAGAGAGAGAAGCATACTCCCCACTGAGCAGGGAGCCTGACACAGGGCTCTCTCCCAGGACCCTGAGATCATGATCCAAGCAGAAAGCAGATGCTTAACTGACTGAGCCACTCAGGAGCCCCATGACCCTATTGTTCTAATATGTGTGTGTATAATTTTTTCCACGTCTTATACCTAGCAATCCAAATGAACAGCTGTTAGATGTTGTTTAATGTGACTGAATTACATTTTTTTCCTAGAGATAAGAATGAAGAAATAAAAACTACTTCTGCAATCTTATTTTAAAATTATCAGTCCTACTAAATTATTGTTGTATGATTTGCATTATCTTGATTTGCCTTGCCTCTAAGTTCAGTTATTTCCATTGGCTTTCACTCTTCTTAAATGTCACTAGATTTTTTAATATTACAATGTTTGTTATAAAATAAATTCAAGATTACTATGTAATGGCTTTCAATAAACCTAAGCAAAACTGTATTCAGTGTGTGAAGGACATTCACTATAATGAGCTTCATTACATTCAGTCAGTGGTAGATCTGTCTGAATCGCCAATGATGCTAACTTTTCTGAAATTAAATGTTTTAACATTTCTTCTAGATTAGAGGTTATACTCATCTTTGAATAGTACCAAGAAAAGTGTCACTATTTGGGGATGTTTTTCCAGTGATGGGTTCATCCAGAGATATTCCTTTGTCTAATGCACTTTCTCCCCATGGAGTCTTCTGGTGTTCAAGAGGCCATAAAGGCAAATAGCTTAATACAGAGAAAGGACACACAGTCCTGTTGATCAGGTATGAGATCTTCTGTACTTTAACAAGGGAAATAAAATAGTATAATAATATAATTTGGGAGCCACAGTAGAATTTCATAGTCCTTCATGAAACACTAACTATATAGATATAATTCCTGAGACTTTGAAATATGGAACTCCTATGGAACTCCTTCTAGGGCATGATTATAATATATTTCGTGGACTGGTTCTAAGAACTCTATGTTACAGTATATAATTAAAGACCTATTGCATAAATTATACCATGGAGATCTGATTTCTTTCAAGGTGTGGGATTCGGGTCCATTTTTATTTTTTATTTTTATTTTTTTCATCCATTTTTATTTTGTCATTTTCAGTTTTGATTCTGTTTGGACATATTGAAAGTGAGATCTGTTCTTTCACTTTTCTACGTATATAGGATTAAGACTCCTTTGGGTTATTCTTAATATGGCATATAATTTAGGAATTGCATTACTGTAGTTCCTTTAGGAAACAGTTCATCAATAGTTATAAATTGCTCTGAAATGAGCATATATAAAAGGGAAGCATGTTAATATTTTTATGATTTTAGGACTCAGAAGCATTATTTTTATTTTGTGATGAAACTGGAACCCATTACTTTCTAGTAATTGTATTTTGTTAAGGTCAGCAAACTATATTGGCTTCTGAACATTGACTCAGATATATCTTTAAAACCAAGAACATTTAGATGTACCATGATATTTCCTTAAAGTGTCTTAATTGTTATAAATTATTTTAAAGGACAAGCACAAAACTTGTATGTTCGCAGGACTCTGTATTGGCTAGAATTTATAATATATCTGAAACTTTATAAGCCAAAAAACCCAGATACTCAGATGTCAAAATTTTTTAGTCCAATTTTAAAAGTTAACACATGCCATAGAAAGTTAAGTTGAAATGTCTAACTTTTTAAGTAAGTTTAATGATTTAATGGAGATCTTCCCGAATATCATTTTTTTAAAGATTTTATTTTAGTTTAGTTTAGTTTGAGAGAGAGAGAGAGAACGCAAGTAGGGAAGGAGCCAGAGGTAGAGGGAAAAGCAGACTCCTCGCTGAGCAGGGAGCCTGATGTGGGGCTCAATCTTGGGACTCCAGGATCATGACCTGAGCTGAAGGCAGACTCTTAACCGACTGAGCCACCCAGGTGCCCCATTTCCCAAGTATCATAATGTGCTATGTACTGTAATGTGAGTGATTAAAATAGAAGTCATAATTTTTGTTTTTAAAAAAAATAGTTATATTTTTGGGAACTATGGCAACATCACAAATGAATCTATCAAAGCAGATTGTGAATGGTGCAATATGAGACCATTGGGTTATGAGGTTAAATGAGAGAAAGATAAGGTCTAGTTAGGAGTCCAGAAAATATCAGAAAGAAGGATGCGCCTGAGATGATCCTTGAAGAACTGGTAGGATTGAATGTTTTAAAATAAGAGAGTAGGTATTTTCTTTTATTTTCTTTTTAAAGATTTTATTTTTAAGTAATCTCTACATCCGACATAGTGCTTGAACTCACAACTCAGAGATCAAGAGTTGCCCACTCTACTGACTTAGCCATACAGATGCCCCAAGAGTAGGCATTTTAGAATAAGAGGACCATTTGAAGAAAATGACAAAAGAAGGCTGAGCAAATCATGTTTAGCAATGACTAGTCTAAATATTGCTGGAGTTTAGGGTATAAATAGGTTACTAATGGAAGAAAATGCCTGAAAATATTTTAGAGGTAGGGAATTCACATGAAATTTTAATGGAAATTGGGAGCCATTGAAGTTTAATGAGTCAGGGAATTACACAGTTGCAACTTCCTTTGTGAGTATAACCAGAAAATAATTCATCTGATGAGTTAGAGAAATATTGGAAGCAAAGAAACTGGTTAAAAGATAGTACAAGCATTCTGGGTGGGAAGCAATAAGGACCTGTGTTGCAGAGTTTGTATTAAAAATGGAAATAAGCATCTGGCTCAGTGACCTCAGGGAACTCTAGTTACTTTCATTAGAATTTAGGAATTTTGTTTTCATACATTGTCTTTTTTGACATCACAGGAGTTAATAATAAACTCTCTTTTCATCTCGAGCTCTCAGTCTGAAAAGTGTTTATTTCATGGATCTCCCACACTCTTCCTGACTATGGGCATTTGCTATGACCTTTGGGCCCCTCCATACCAGTTCCAGTTTTTAGGCCAGATAGATAAAAGGTGCTCAAGTTAGGGTCTCCGGTACGAGGTGCCTCTCACTAGTCAGGATCCTTACTTAAGTCAATGATTATAATTAGGGGGACTTACTTTCTCTTCATATACGTCTATCACCTCATGAGGGTGGAATTACATGGTATTCAGCGTGTCATGTTCAGATATGTTTTTTTGTTTTCATTTAATCATATGACAATTAAAACTACCAGTGTTAAGGTAAGGAAGAGGATAGAATTTTTATTTCTTTCTCTGAATCTCCTGTCTTCCTTTCTAGGTATAAACCAAGGTGTTCTGATTAGATCCAGAATCTGTCCATAGTAATCTCTAATTCTTAAAGAACTCCTTTCTGAATTTGTACATACTACCATCAACCTCCTATCCCAGCACAATAGTCAGGACTGGGATTATTCTTTTTACCCAAGTTTGGAGTTTATCTCAGTCAAATGCCAGACCTGTGTGGATAACTCCATTTTATTTATTTATTTGTTTGTTTGTTTGCTTGTTTATTTATCGCTCTGAGCTTAACTCCATTTTATTTATTTATTTATTTATTTATTTATTGTTCTTAGCTTTTTACAGTTCATTTAGAGTTTTTAGATATACATCGGATTGCTTAGGGATAAATGAAAATTGCAACCTGTATCTAACAGCAGAATCAAAAATGCAAGAGCTGCTGGATTTGCTTCTTTTATTGAGGACCCAGAGGTATGACTACATTCTCCACAATTTCTTTTTTTTTTAATTTTATTTATTTATTTGACAGAGGAGAGAGATCACAAGTAGGCAGAGAGGCAGGCAGAGAGAGGGGGAAGCAGGCTCCCCACTGAGCAGAGAGCCCAATGCGGGGCTCGATTCCAGGACCCTGAGATCATGACCTGAGCCGTAGGCAGAGGGTTTAACCCACTGAGCCACCCAGGCACCCCTCTCCACAATTTCAAGGAAATCTTTAGGACCTTTGTGGCAAGAACAGATGCTCAAGTCAGGTCAGCACCTTGAACAGTTCTGTGCCCTGGGGCTTCACAGTGGGTGCAAGGTTTCTTTCTCCAGCCTAAACTTCCCTTATGGACTCTTTCCAGGTTTTGCTTCAAATCCAGTTTCCGTTGCCTGTTTACTTCCTTGGATTTAAGATTAAGACCTTCCCTTATTCCCAGATTCATTTATGCCTATCGAATCAATACCAAACCCACTCTGCTGTGGCCCTTTGTGACTGGACAGGCTCCAATTGCTAGGAGTTCTGACATCCTAAATAGATGCTATAATATGAGATCAGTCTATCCACACGGGTAATGAGACCCCTATTTCTTTATTCAGCTCACAAAAATGATGCATCCTGAGGACTTTGGGCCTCTGGGATTTCTGTTGTCATTAGTGAGGACTTTGTAGGTGCTAATATATGTTCATGTTATACTAGATATCAGATAAGTTATTTCTCTTAATGAAAATGGTAGGGCATTAGGAACCAATATGTTTCTACCAACAGCTGTTGAATTTTCCTTAGAATGCAGTGGGGGTATCTGTATAGTGTTAATAGTCATCTCTACACTGTCAGGAGCCGCTATCCTCAGAAATTACTGTAAGGCAGCCCTCTACATTTTTCCTTAAATATATTTTTCATGGTTTGAATGATGAGACCCATTTAGAGAAGAAAAAATAAACTTTGAACAACATTTCATATAATAATTGCTTTCTTTTGTTAAATGAAAAAAAGACATTTAAAAACATCTGACGTACCAACCTCTAGTTTACAGTTTACAGTTCTCCTAGTGTTGTATATCAGTCCTTAATAAAATTTATATTCTTTGAGAGGAAGATTCTAGTTCTCAAAAAACTAATTCCAACCAATGACTAATATAATCTAATTATATAAGATGTAGTTTTTATAACATAAGCTGAATTAAAAGTAGTAGTTAATAAAAGTAATAACTAATTAAAAGTAATAACTAACTATGTTAATATGTGTTAAATATTTTTATCAGAGCCTTTAAATTATGCTTCTGGAAGTACATTAGATGTGGTATTTCAAATACAGATGGAAATGATGTTAATTTATATTTGTATATCTCTTTGCATCTCTTAGAAAACATTTTTCTCGTGTTACATTTTTTAATCCTTACAGAAATGCTGTGAGGTAGAAAAGGTTGGTGCCATTGTCTTTACAGTACAGATAGGAAATTTGTTCAGTAAAACATGCTTGAAACGTGACAGAAATGGACTCTTAATATTCTAGTGCCTTATATTCTCCTGACTCCTAGTATTATGTGCTTATTGAAACACTAAAGTAGTATTTTTTTCCCCTAAAGACAGAGCTCATGAACTGTTCATCAATAGCAGGTATCCATTATGTTCCTTTTATGATTAGTATCTTGCTAGGCCCTGGGAATGCAAAGTAAATAAGACTGCCTTGGCCCTCAAAGGATGGGTGGTCTGATAAATATTTTTTATAAAGCATGTCATAGTCTAATCTGTAAATCACAGACACAAGGAATAATTTGTCTCTTGTTCCTTTAGCCAACAACATGATGCAGTATTATCTTTTTTTCCTACAATGTTACTAATTGAGTCAAGAGAAGATTGTTCTGCTGGGTTGAGTGGATAGCCTTTGTAGAAAGGGAACTCTCCTAGGAACTGGGCACCTGGATTTTGTCTTTGCCTCTGATACTAACTTGAACAACTTTGAGAATATCATTTAAACTTCTCAGTCCTTAGTTTTTTTCATTTATAAAATAAAACTTGGCCCACTCACCTCACAGGTTTGGTGTGAGGAAAACATTTTATAGGTAAAATTAAAATTGAAAAATGTGAGAGGACTAGACAAATACAGAGTAATAATGTCTAATTCTGGTTACTATGTTGAGAAATTACTAACAAATAACTAGAGTTATGATAAAAACTGCCACACTGACAATATCTAGCATATTCTTTATTTGGGTCCCTTATCCACTGGGATCAGAGGTGAAAGGAAACTTAAGTAACGAAAATGTCAGAAGTGAAAACATATTTAATCATCAGTCTGAAGATCATGACACTCCAAGTAAACTTTGTCAATATAGTCTTACAGGTTGAGGTAGATTGGAATGCCATTTTTCCTTTGCTTTAGGCTGTTAATATAGAAACATATGTTGTTGTTGTTTTTTATGCCAAAAGCAAGTGGGAATAATTATTGTTAGAAACCTATAATAATTCCAACATTTTAAGGCATCAAAGCACTATATTGTAATGCAGTTCTATACAAAGGAAAACTGCTTTTAGATAAGCAAATTGAAGATATATTTCCACACCCTAATTGTTTCCATTATGACCTTTATTACATCACATTTTACTTGCATTTATATCTTTGAAGGAGCAACAGATAGGAAAGACTAAGACACTGTGAAGACAGAGTCATGTGGAGCACTCATGAAAAATTAAATGCCTTCAGCACACACAGAAGTAGGTCATTTCATTCTTTATTAAATTTATATATCATAGTCACTGATTAACCTGTATTTGGGTATTATAATTAGATAAGTCTGAACTTTCTTTATTGTCAAAGCATCTACCGTGTATAGCAGTATCAAGTTAAAAGATTATCCAAGAAGTTTCTTCCTCAAATTTCTTTGCCCTTTGTCTCGTATTTCATGATTTTGCACCTCTGTCTTGCATACTTCTAGGATTCTCTCCCTAAATGACCTATTTTTATCTCTTGTAGCTTATATCAGCGAAAGATGAAAGATCTCAGGTCTAAATAGAATATACAGGGCATTACATTAGAACTGTATCTAAATCCCCTGGCATTAGAATTTCAAGGAGGAGTATTTGAAGAAATGGCACAAAGAACTTTATGTTTTTCAAAGATGTAGGATGGCTGAGTAGACAAAGAATAAAAAAAAAAATTCACTCTCAAGTGCAAATTATATAAACTGACAGCCGATATTCCTCTCCTAATGTAAAACCACAGTACAGTAACTTGAGACATATTTGATCATTCCTAGAGACAGTATGGTCTGTGTGGTGGGCATTTGAAAATGTTATTCTGAAGGTCTGAAAAGGACATTGGATGGGTCATATGAAATATTAGCTATACATTCAAGTATTATATTAGAGAACTCCAGGAAAATGGGAATGCACTTGATTGTGAATTTCAAAAATAAAAAGGATGAAGGAAATAAATTAATATCTCTCTTTCACCATCATTAAGAAACTATGACCTGTACCATTTTTTATTACATGCTTATAGGTTGGAAAGAGTAATATTTTGGTTAATGTAAATTGCAAATTTTAGCTATATTATGATAATATATTTTTCAATGTTCCAAAACACCATGCTGTAGTAATAAGATTACTGTTTTTTTCTCATTTTGTGTTCACATCAGTACACTTAGCATGGCATGGTTTTTCTGTACATTTTTTTTTCTGTACATTTTTAATATGGATATTTTTCATTTTCTTGGGAAGATAACACAAAGTTTAACACCAAATTGCTCCTTAAACCCGAGAAATATGCTGCCAAAGTGATAACTATCAGGTCTGTAGTGTCCAAATCAGATATGCATGTGGTTCTTTGTGGTTTGATAATGGCTTTATGATTTACATTTAAAAGATTTTGAAAAGTGAAGGATAATTCTACTATCCTGAAACATCAGAAATTGAAAATGTGAAACATTACTGTAGTCACATAAATCAACCAATTTCCCTTTGTTTTCATAGTACAACATATTTTCCCTTGTTGAAAATGAGTGCATCATCATAAAAGCCTCTTGAGCAAGAAAAATGTATATTGATCACTCTAAGTGCATTTCTGTAATACCTTGAAGTTATTGAAATTGACCCTAAACCATGTTTTATTTCTGACAATAGATTCTTTTCATGTGTTGATATTTATTGTTTTATGCCTTAGTAAAGCCGCAAAAATAACTTTCATTGCAAAAAACCCATGTAAGATCTGTCTTACTCTTTGACTCTTTTTTGGTAGCATTTGGTAAACATCACAAGCATTATACTTATTTTAGGAGTTAACCGATTATCCATCATAACTCTTATAACACTTTTGTCCTCCAACAGGGTGTTGAAATATGTATGTGTGGTGAATCATCTGTGTTACTACAAAGTACACCTGTCTAGTAAACATACAGAGAAGACACATTCTAGACCAAAAGGCTGTTTGTGTTAGAACCTGAATACTAGTTTTTCTGATTTCCCGTATCATCACTTTGCACTTCACATTTTCCATTTGGAAAATGGTGATAACATTAGTCTTCATCTAGCTCAATGGATGTTACAGAAATAGATGAGACAGCATATGTGAATAGTTTACAGAGCTTTAAAAGAAAGTTGCTGTGCAGATTGAGGTAATGTGTAGACCAAAGCTACTGGCTAAGGCAGGTGCTTCTTAATTGATATTTAGTTTCTCCAATTGTAAGATCAAAGCAGGCTGTCTGCCAAGAGACATGGAATATCATGAAGAACTGGAATAGAATCCAGGATTCTAACCCTGTTTCACACTTCTCCATTCCTGATGACTTGGATTAAACGGTGACTGCCACTATGAATTGATAGACAATTAGCATCATGGTCCATAGACTACCCCCCCTTGCTACTT
The DNA here is from genome assembly GCA_028534135.1 of Potos flavus. Classification (NCBI taxonomy): domain Eukaryota; kingdom Metazoa; phylum Chordata; class Mammalia; order Carnivora; family Procyonidae; genus Potos; species Potos flavus. Next base: position 77,047,195 of record CM052896.1, read on the forward strand.
ATTAACTGTCTTTTGGTTTTTCCTTTTTTTTTTCATAGCATTTTGTACTCTGAAGTGAAAGGCTGAGTAATATATACAAAATTGTAAATAATATGACATAGGTGTTTTGAATGCTAGGTAAAGATTAGAGAAACATAATTAGCTGTATTAAATGACCAGTCATTTAAACACAAATAATTTATGTCATACTTCTTTGTCACAGTTTATGCCATATATTTTAGCAAAAAGTAATAAAAGTAGATTAGAAGGCTTACAAAATTAGTATGGAACAGTCATAATAAATGTAGTATTAAAATTACATTTTAACTGATTTATAATTGAGGAGCAAAATCTAGTGCTTAGGAAAATCCTATGTACTTCTGACTCTCCAGATATTTTATTGGTAAAATAATTTAGCGTTATACCGGTATGAATTGTGTAATCCCTTCATAAAATAAAGTAAGAGGAAAATATGCCAATCTGAATTTAAAAGCATTCTTAATTTTATTACATTTTTCACAACACTGAGTAAATAATGATCGAACAGAAACTAAACAATTGTAACCAATGGGATATTGAATACATATTAGTGCAATTAAAGATGTATATTTTGATTTATGCAATATCCTTTGAAAACATTGAAGTGGAAAATATTTTAGAAAATATTTCCTTTCATGGATATTTTTGAAACTAAAATACCTCCCCAAACCCACTGACGAATTATGCATATTAGTTTCTAAATGTTCTGGTATATTTGAAAATCAACTGCATTTGCATGATTGGGTTGATTCAAGATCCTGGTTCCAACTTGAGTAGCTTCCCAGGATGCATTAAAAAATAAAGGTAAATTTAGTAATGTTGTTTCAGTTTTCTCTATAAATTATCTTCCCTGGGAACACTCTCCCTCTCCACTGGGACACACACATACACACAAACACACACACACACTTCCTGCTTAAGCTTATTTACTGTTAATTCTATATATTCTTTAACCCTCTGCTTTAGATGCTCTAGTGTTTTCATCTTTTCATACACAGGAAACAAATTATTTCCCTCTCTGTGCCTGTGTTCAGATTTTTCCTAGGCATGGAACACTTCCCTACTAATCTCTACCTGTCAAAGTCTCAAAGTAAATTCTTCACTATTCCAAAACTAATCTTTTCCTTCTCAGAACCACTATAGCCAATGCACGTTTTGGCAAATTGCCCCATATAACAGGTGGTGATATAAAAACAAATTGCTAATGTAGAAAATTGAAATTAGAAGTAATTAGGATATTTTTCCTGCTTGAAGTCACTGTTGAAAATGAAAGTAGTGTTTCGTTTTTGATACTATTCATTGCTTTATTTTTGCAAACCTCTGAGAGCTTTAGAATGAACAGATACTCTAAGATCCTGAAAGTCCTATAAAATGATTGTAACCAGTTTTGATACTTCAGATATTTCATGTGTGAATTTCAGATTTTCCAGCAAACTTAAAACCGTGTGTATTTACAACATGCATGCAGGCAGATTCCAAGTATTATCCATTGATCATTGAATCTTTTTTAAATAACATAGCTTTGGGACACCTGGGTGGCTCAGTCAGTTAAGCCTCTGCCCTGGGCTCAGGTTATGAGCTCAGGGTCTTGGAATCAAGCCCCATGTCAGGCTCTCTGCTCAGTGGGAAGTCTGCTTCTCTCTCTCCCTCTGTACTCGCACTCTCTCTCTTCCTCTTGCTCTCTCTCTCTCAAATAAATAAATAAAATCTTTAAAAAGTGACATAGCTTTATCTGAGAGCATATAGAAAGGATGAAAACCATTTCTGTTGCTTTCTACAACTGTTTAATACTATCATGTAACCAGAAATATAGTTTCTTTGTTCTTTTTAATGCTTCTGTAACATAATGACTATAAAATATAAATTATGTTTTATAATAGATAAGTATTACAATGCCTAATCTATAAAATAACACATATCCTACTATACACAGTATGCCATCAGTTTCATTACATATCATGAGCCATATAGATATAGCACATACTATTGCAGATTGGTGTAGGCAGAAAGAGACAAAGAGAGAGAGAGAGAGAGAGAGAGAGAGAATGTGTGTGTGTGTGTGTGTGTGTGTGTGTGTGTGTGTGTGTGTGTGTCTGTGTGTTAGAGGTTAAAGTTGAGGATACTTTTTAAACCCTGTGATGAAAGGGGGGAATGATCATCCAAAGCAAAATGTATGTTTCTATCACCATGTGTTTTATGTCCCTCCCCTGCTTCCTCCAACTTTCAGGCACTCTGTTAATTGATAGTTTACTTCCCAGACACTGAGGACCAGAACAGATGGAAGCTGGAATATTGGGAGAATGTTGGCTAAAGACACAGGTTTATCTTTCCTAAAGAACACAAGAGCAGAGAATTTTAAAAAGAGATGAGAAGAAATTTCAAGGATCATCTTTACCATTCCATATTAAAGTATGACTTCTTTTTTATAGTCTCCTAAAAGCAGCTGCCTTGTTCCTTTAGAACAACCACAGCGAAGTAACAAATGTAATGGTTAATGGCTTTTGGTGTGGATCAGTCCAACTTGGTCTATCTCTTCTACCTTTGCTATCTCGGAGAGCTTAACTTTTTTATGCTTCAGTTTCTTTGTAATATAGAGTTAGTAATAGTATTTCAGAGGAGTTAAGGAGATTAAAAGAGATGATGCACTTAAAGTATAGCATAGTGCCTGGAAGAAAACTCTCAATGCCTTTAGCAGTTGTTTTCATATGATTATATTGTTGGAGAGCTCATTAAAAAGTTTTTGGTTTTTTTCCCCGTATTTTAAGTCCCAAACAACAAGCGTGCTACTTTTACAAGTTAGAGTTTATGCCTTTTGGAAGCTATTCAAAAGGACTGTCTCTTTCAAATGAGAATCATTTAAGCATTTAAATACAGATAACATTTCTCTAAGTCTTTTTAAGTCTAAAAATTCTAAGGTATTTGATCTCTTCATATATCATGATTTATCATCAGGACTATTCTCCTCTGGATATTGAGCATGTGTTAGTGTTTCCATAGAAATTCAATGCAATATTCCTAGCTGATTGGACAGGAGTCAAGCAGAATCATCTCCACCCCTTTTCTGTGTCCTTGACTTCTGTTGCCGATGGTGCAATTGCATATGATGACAGTTACATATTTCATTTTGAACAGGTTAAGTTTTCTTGTTATGTTGAGGCAGTGACACATGCATTTTCAGCAGCATCACTGAAACCATGTTTGTAGTCAACTCAAAATCCGAAATGATTTTTATTCTCTGTCCCTATGATTGGATGTTGTTGCCATGTTTCCTTCATCATGTATATTTGTCTTAGTTTTAATTGATATTTTTAAGTACTAGTGAAGAAATTTCCCTCTTTTCCTATAAAAATAATTTAAGCCCCTGAGACCATCTCGTCTGTTGCTGTACTACAGCAATTATTGCCGGAGTTCCTTGGTGAGGATATTCTAAGGGGAGGAGAAATAGTGCTCCCCCAACAAGGCACAAATCTCAAGGACACAAACTTCCTGTTTCCCATTTCCTGGGCTCAGTTTCTCCTGTAACTAACCCCCCAAATACTTTCTTTGGCTATGTAAGATAATATGAGAAATCTGCCTACTAATTACGCCCTGATGAGCTTGCAGCATCAGTTTACTTTGGGCTAATTTTTTTTTTTTTTTTAATGTAGTGTACCCTCTGCCCTCCCCCTGCCTGTGCTCTCTCTCTCTCTTTTACTAATAAATAAAATCTTAAAAAAAAAAACAGCAATAACCAGATGGAAATAAAATGCTTGTGTTGTCAAAATAATAACAGAAGCATAATATACCCAAGAATAAGCTCAACCAGACATGTACAAGAAATTTAGTAAATAAAACTGTAACAATTCATGAGGGAAACTTGACAAGATGTAAATAAATGACATTAACTGCCTTGGATGAGATGTCTTAGTATTGTAAAGATGTCATTTCTCCCAAAATATTTTTATGCATTTATTAGAATCCCTCTACTACCCACTCCCTACAAAATGGCACCTTTTTTTGGAACATGACTAAATAAATTCCCAATTTCATTTGAAGAATAAACCTGTACATTGAAAGAATAAATCAGGAAAATTATTGTAAAAAAGAATAATAATATAAAACTTGCTCTGTTAACTTGTCAACTTCTAGCATGTAATTAAAATATTGATGAAAAAAATTGCCAAGGAATTCAATGAAACCAAAAAGCTATTAGGGAAATAAGCCCAAGTAAATATGGCAATCTACTTTTGAAGCTAGAATTTTTACAATCTTTTTTTAAAAAAAAATTATTTATTTATTTATTTACTATTATTTATTTATTTCACGGAGTGAGAAAGAGAGCACAAGCAGGAGTGGCAGGCAGAAGCGGGCTCCCCACTGAGCAGGGTGCCCGATGCTGTACTCCATCCCAGGACCCTGGGATCATGACCTCAGCTGAAGGCAGACACTTAACTGTCTAAGCCACCCAGGCTCTCCATAGAGTTTTTACAATCTTGAGAAAAAAATAGATTGTTTAGTAAATAATATTGAGTAGTATTATTAATAGTAAATAATTATTATTAAAATATTAGTAATAGTAATAATATTGAGGTAATTTAAATTTGGAAAAATACTTAGATATTTACTTATCACTATAGATCAAAATAAACACCCAAGTATTAAATATCTAACTATTCAAATACTGAAAAAGGGGTGAATAAATTTTACTTTCATAGTGCTTGAAAACAAGAATTTCGGGGCACCTGGGTGGCTCAGTCATAAAGCATATATTGTACATAAAAATAAGCATATGTACTCTTTTATACATAAAATATGCATATATTAATTTGTGGTTGAAAGATAAGGCTATTAATAAGTATTGTCTCATTTGTTTACATGTGAAAAGAGCAAATACATTCTGCGTTCAGCTCATGGAAAGGGAGCAAATTGTGCATGTTGTTTGCTATCACAGCACTCTCATCAATCCTCAACATCCACAGTCAATTTGAGCTTCTTTAATGGAAACTTTTAATGAATGTTCAAGTTATGTTCTAATAATGCAGCATCACTCAGCTCTAGTAAATAATGTTGAGATCATTTTCCAATTTAGAAAATACTTAAGGTAAGATATTTACTTACCGTCATAGGTCAAAATAAATAACCAAATATTAAATATTTAGCTATCGACTACTAGAATAAAATGAGGCGAATACATTGTCCTTTTGTAGTGCTCAAAGGCAAGAGTCATTAAGAAATACTGAAATTTCATTATGTAAGCATTACATTTTTCTTTTTGATAAAAAGAAATAAAAACAAAGTTAATAAACAAATGATATATTGGTAGAAGATATTTGCAGTGTCGATGAGAGGCAAAAGTTTAATATATCCAAGATAGAAATAGAAATATAACAATATAGTGGCACCTGGGTGGCTCAGTCGTTGAGCGTCTGCCTTCGGCTCAGGTCATGATCCCAGGGTCTTGGGATCGAGCCCCGCATCGGGCCCCCTGCTCCCTGGGAGGCCTGCTTCTCCCTCTCCCACTCCCTCTGCTTGTGTTCCCTCTCTCACTGTGTCTCTCTCTGTCAAATAAATAAAATCTTTAAAAAAAAAAAGAAAGAAATATAATAATATAAAAAAGACCCTTCGAATGGAATGATCTTCAAGTATTTGAAGGGCAGAAATAAGGTGATTGTGACTTAAATGATGTGATAAAAGAAAGTGGAGGGCCTTCAGATTATAGAGAAATTTGGGAGTTGCACTAAAAAGTTTAGATTTTAAGTATAAATGTATTCCATTGAAGATTTGGGGCAGGAGAGTAACTTGACCCCCTTGACACTTAAGAAAGATCACTCTTGCTCAGAAGGGAGGCAGGAAGATCAAAAGAATTGCTGCTGTGCTGATATAGGAAAGAGGTAAAGATGGACCCCAGAAGGACTGGAATAGTGGAAATGGTGAGAAGTCACCAAATTTGGGATATATTTTGGAAATACAGCCGACAGATTCTGTTGCATGAACCAGCATTATTCAACTACTGGGTTGAGTTTTTTTGTTTTTGTTTTTTTAATTGAGCTACAGTTGACATAACATTATATTAATTTCAGGTGTGCAACGAAATGATTCAATATTCGTATGTAATGTAAAATGATCACCACAATAAGTCCGGTTAACATTCATCACCATACATAATATAATTTTTTTCCCTTAGGATGAAAACTTTCAAGATCCATTTTCCTCCTACTTTCAAATATACAATACAATATTATTAACAATAGTCATGATACTGTATGTTACTTTCCCATGGCTTAATCATTTTACAACTGGAAATTTGTACCTTTTGACCCCCTTCACTCATTTCACCTACCTCCCAATCTCTGGCTAAGGTAATAACCACCAATCTGTTATCTATATCCATGAACTTGGTTTTTTGCTGTCTTTTTTTTTTTTTTTAATTTTTATTTTAGATTTTACATATAGGTGAAGTCATGCACTATTTATCTGTTTCTATCTAACTTATTTCACTTAGCATGATGTCATCAAGGTTTATCATGTTTTTGCCAATGGCAAGACTTTATCCTTTTTTATGGCTGAATAATATCCCATTGTATGTATATACCACATTTTCTTTATCCATTCATCATTTGAACATTTATGTTGCTTCCACATTTTAGTTATTGTAAATAATGCTACAATGAACATGGGCATCCAGATAGTCTTTCTGAGATGCTGATTTTGTTTCCTTCTGATAAATACCCAGAAATGGAATTGCTTAATCATATGTTAGTAGTTCTGTTTGTAATTTTTTGGCTAATCTTGATACTGTTTTTCATGGTGGCTGCACCAATTTATATTTCCACCAAAAGTGCACAAAGTTCCCTTTTCTTTCCATCCTTGCCAACACTTGTTATTTTTTGATACTAGCCATTCTGAGAGATGTGAGGTGATATTATGGTTTCAACTGGCATTTCCCTGGTGATTAGTGATATCGAACACATTTTCATGTACCTGTTGGCCATTTGTATGTCATCTTTGGAAAAATGTCCATTCAGATCCTCTGCCCATTTTTAATCATGTTGTTTGGTTTTGCTATGGAATTGTATTAGTTCTTTATATTTTTTGGATATTAACTCTTTATCAGATATGTGGCTCGCAAATGGTTTCTCCCATTCTGTAGCTTGCCTTTTCATTTGTTAATGGTTTCCTTTGCTGTACAATGAACAGACTGGAAGAAAATGAAATAAATGTTGTCTGAGCAAGAAGGATATGAAGATATGAAGAAGGTGCTGAATTGTGAAAATATGATATGGTAGAGAGGAGGCCTCAGTGAGATCAGAAGGTTATTGAAATGATAAATTTAGAATAAGTGACCTGGAAGGATTAGATGTGAAAGTCACATAGGAGGTGTTGTTATTAGTTCTGAGAAGTCTTTTGTACAACCATGTGCTTGGGTGACTGAGGTAAATTGGAAGAAAAGATCATTGAGACAAAGGATGCGAAGAAATAAAAGGCCATTTGGTAGATGGATCCTATCCTGACTTTTAATGTAGCTAAGCATGGTGAAAGTATCATTTGTGGATAGGGAGACAGTAAAGTGGGAACTAAAAATCATCATTGAATGAGGAATATGATAAGGAGACCTCAGAAGGTGAGGACAACTGGGAAGGATATGGATTGGAAAAGTCTGATGACATGCATTTCAAAGGAATTGGGTTTTGAAGAAGGGAGGAAACAGTTAAAAATTATCAAGGAGGACCAAAGAGGACACTCACTCCACTTCCATGCCTTTCTTACTCTATTTATTTGCTTCCTCTATTTCTGTGTATTGGAATGAAAAAAAAAAAAAAAAGCCTCTTCTTGAGAAGGGGAAGAGGAAGCATGTCTTCAAGAAGAGCCAAGTATCAGAGTAATAAGTTGAAGTGAGTTTCAGAGAAAACTTATAGTATCAGAGAGCAGGTTTTAAAGGGAGTAGTAGTAAGTCTTGTGGGGGAGGGTTCTTGAATACAATAATTATAACAATTAGTGTTTTCATGATGGATGAATGAAGAATAGTTGTAATGCATCATGGCAAATATCTCTGGTCTTTAGGGCTGGATGTTATTTAAGATATCAGGGAAGCTAACACCTGGGATTTGTGAAATTTTGTCAAGGAAGGAAAACTTGCAAAGACCATTCAGGGAAGTTGGTTGTAGTCTTGAGAGAATGAATACATGGAAAAGGAGGTGATTGAAGAAGGGTTGGATTCTGGGAGGAGAAGCTGGGAGGAGGAGGGCTCTGGATTTTCCTGTGGCTGGAGGTATTTTTAAATCATTGTAGGGTATAGGTCAGTCAAGATCTGTCATATCCTTAATTTTCATATGATCTCTCTGATATAAGGCATTTGAGAGGCAGGGCAGGGGGTTGTGGGGGGAAGGAGGGAAAAATGAAACAAGATGGGACGGGGGAGGGAGACAAAACATAAGAAACTCTTAATCTCAGGAAACAAACTTAGGGTTGCTGGAGGGGAGGGGAGTGTGAGGGATGGGATGGACATTGGGGAGGGTATGTGCTATGGTGAGTTCTGTGAGTTGTGTAAGACTGATGAATCACAGACCTGTACCTCTGAAACAAATAATACATTACATGTTAATTAAAAAAAGAGATATCTGTCATATCCTGAATTGCTTAAATCAGTGTCTATACCAACCACGATCTAGTGGACCTTCCAATACAACAAAGATTGGAAAACTAAAGGCTATATTACCCAGGCAAATTTCAACAGAGTTTCTGTATGTGTTTTAGGTTCTGTCAATCAAATGGGTTTGGGCGAAACTTGAATTTGGAACAGAGTTAAGGGGAGGAAGGCACAGGGAATAAGGCCATCATCATTCTGCTGGAACAGATGGTGACAGAGATAAAATGTTTCTGGAGTTGGCAATTCCCAGCCCCAACATCTGGTTTTATGATAATGGAAGGAGTACCAGCTCCTTTGTAACCCAAGGAAGAGGCATTATTTTTGAAAGCCTAGCCTACAATCTGCCTCTTGGGCCCTCTCGGTGATTTTTTTTTTAAATAATCTGTACAACCAACATGGGGCTTGAACTCACAACCCTGAAATCGAGAATTGCATGCTCTACTGACTGAGCCAGCCAGGCACCCCTCTTTCAGTGATTTTTGGAACCATTTTATGTCCTATAATAAATGTTCTTTGCTTATACTACTAGGATGGATTCTTTCCTGTCCTAAAACTACCCCTCCCCAATGTAGATGATTCGCCTGAGGTCGCACACACAATCAAGTAATATATAGGTTTGGGGAGTTAAAAAGTATGAACTAGGATCATAAAATTTTCTCTCGTGGTTTTGTTTTTTTTTAAGAAATAAGTCAATTACGAGAGCTAATGGATGTTATTTTTATAAGGTGAGCCTCATTCACTGGATAATTGGGGAGAGAGATAATCTTGAGCTGATGTGTAATGTGTATGTGTGTGTATGTGTGCTCACATGTATGTAGAAGTATCTAAAATACTGCTGAGTAGCTTAGGAATACTATAAAGTGACTCTTGAAATGACATTGTTTTCCCAGAATCAGAAATTACCCTCGCCAGAATACTATTGATTATTTTCTTTAAAAATTTTTTCTTTCTTTTTCTTTCTTTCTTTCTTTCTTTCTTTCTTTCTTTCTTTCTTTCTTCCTCTTTCTTTCTTTCTTTCTTTCTTTCTTTCTTTCTTTCTTTCCTTCTTTCTTTCCTTCTTTCTTCTTTCCTTCCTTCCTTCCTTCCTTCCTTCCTTCCTTCCTTCCTTATTTTAAAAGATTTTATTTATTCACTTGTTAGAGAGAGAGAGAGAGAGCACAAGCAGGAAGAGCGGCAGGCAGAGGCAGAGGGAGAAACAGGCTCCCCACTGAGCAAGGACCCTGGGATTATGACCTGAGCCGAAGGCAGGTGCCTAACCAACTGAGCCACCCAGGCATCCTTTTTTTTTCTTTTTAAAAATATTTTATTTATTTATTTGAGAGAGAGAGAGTGAGAGCGAGCACAAGGGGGTGGGGTCAGAGAGAGAAGCAAACTCCCCTCCCAGTGGGGAGCCCAATGCAGGACTTGATCCTGGGACTCCAGGATCATGACCTGAGCCATAGGCAGACACTTTACTGACTGAGCCACCCAGGCACCCCTCGATTTTTTTCTCCTATTCACCTTTCTGTTCTCAAATAGACAGGAATGTTATTTGAAACAACAGTCACTCATTAATTTCTGAGATATTTATGATATGTCTACATGTGTCAGGCACTAAGCTAGGTGTTGGGAATACAGATAAGGAATAAACAGACAGGATCCTTGACTGCAGGAAGCTTACAGTCTGCTACAGAGGTAGATGTTAACAAAACCTGTAATTAAATATGATGAGTATTATTGATGTGGAAATATTGAGGTTTGGAGCAAATGGTCGAGAAAAAATTCTTGAGATGTCTTCAATGCAAAAAGTGGTTTTATTAAAGCACAGGGACAGGACCTGTTTGCAGAAGGCTGAACTGGGGCTATGAGGGTGGCCCAATATATACTTTCAAGTTGGGAGGGGGTTCAGGATAGGGTAAGTCTCTAAGAGATTTTGGAAGCAAGGTTTCCAGGACCTTGATGGGGCTAGCTATTGTTAGGAAGAAGTTACTAATTACTGTCTCATAGAACCTTAGTCATGAGACCCTTCAGATGTATATCAGTGGGCCATATGCTTGGAGAATGGTTGTTAACATATATCTTGGTGTGTAGGGGGGTGGTTTCCAAAGGAATCTTTATATGTTAAAGGAGACTTTCAGAATCCTGGAAGTCTGGATAATGTTAAGCTAAGATTGCCTTTTGCCTTTAGTAAAATATTAACATCGAGGCAGTTGAGTTCCTAGAGGAAGGTCACTCTGCCTGTCTCAAAGACTTGTCAGTGGGCTATAAGTTGCAAGGAAATTTAGTTTTTTTTCTTTTGCCTTTGTTCCCCACATCATTATGAACAGGCAAGATTTGGTTTTAGGAAGCAAATTCAGTAGGGAGACCTAAGCTAGTGTAGGTGATTCTTCTTAGAGAAGTTTGCTGTCAACTGATTTCTACATGTAATATTGGACTTAACATGCAGTAACAAATGTAAATCTCAAAGGCTTAACGTAATAAAAAATTATTTCTTCTTCACATAAAGTCAAATGGAGGTTTATTGGGTGGCTTTCCTCTCAATGTGGACCCAGAAGTCCTTTCCTCGCTTTGCTCCTTGGTTCTCTAGGGTCTCCTCAGATTCCCCTGCTGCATTGACAGCATTCAGCTGCCCAAAGAACCGAACCAATCTGAGGAAGATTATGTATCTGATACTTGGTAATTTCAGCCTGAAAGGGATTGCTCACATCCCATAGAAAGCAGTCATATAGACCTGTGGGGTTACATGGGTGGGGTGGAAGGAGAGGCATTTGGAATAATCCTTGAGAGGGGAGCTGCTTCCCAGCAACAACTGTGTACTCTGCAAAAGAGGGAGACATTTACTAGTTTAGTAGCTAGTTGTCTTTGCCGGAGCAGCGGGAACAGACACACTTGCATTTTTGAGAGATAACTAGCCTCCTAAAAAGCTGACTTAGAGAACAGTATGACTGCAAAATGAACTGTTACTATAATTAACTTTAGTACCTTTGAGGGAATGTTGGGCTTAAATAGATATTTTCATATAGCACTAGAAAATCTAACCCTTTAAATCTGGGTCAGAGATTAAAGTGAACACTAGGTATGATGTGCTCTGGGAGCTAATGCTAGTGTTCTATGGAAGTAATCTTCTAGAATTTAAGCTGTGACCCCATTTACAAACTGGAAATATTTAAGAGAATCCCAATAGTAGAAAAAAAACTGAATTTGACACAAATTCTACTTTCAGTTATTGTGTAATCTTCAAATTTAACCATTGTTATTGATATTTTTTGTATTAAGATCCTAATATGCGAAAATCAGTATAAACAATGTAGAAAAGCTACAGAAATTGAATTGCTATGGAAGAATTTCAGGGCACTTGAGGCGCCTGGGTGGCTCAGTCGGTTAAGCGGTTAAGTGTCCGCCTTCTGCTCAGGTCAAGGTCCAGAGGTGTTGGGATCAAGCTCCACATCAAGCCCCACATCAGGCTTCCCTCCTCAGCGAGGAGCCTGTTTTTCCTTCTCCCTCTGCCTGCTGCTCCCCCTACTTCTCCCTCACTGTGTCAAATAAATAAATAAAACCTTTAAAAAAAAAAAAAAAGAATTGCTGGGTGCCAAAAAACTCACGTAGTAACACAAATGGACCTGAACAAATTGTTTTTACCTTTTAAAGTTTTAAATGTTTCACGTTTCTAAAATTTTTAGAAAGCAGCCTGCGATAGTGTGATTTATAAGAAAAAATGTATATTTGGTCTTCGTTCCCATTTTTGGCATGGAGTTCCTAAAGCCTTGGAATTCCCAGGAGAGAGCAGCAAAGGTGTCTCTTGTTATGTTGATGAGATGGCTGTTGGGCCCCCACCTGAGGATGGCAGCTGGTTGTCATGAGAACCAACCCTGTGATTCAAGTCCCGCCCCTGAGCTCTGAGAAGGAGGAGAGATTGGAGGTTGAATCAGTTGCCAGTGGCTAATGATTTAATCAATCATGACTAAGCCCCCATAAAAGGGGCAGGGTTCAGGGAGCTTCCCTGTTGGTGTATGCTGAGGAGCGGTGCACGTGGAGAGAGTGTGCAGTCTCCTTGCTCTTTCCCACCATATGCATCTCTTCCATTTGGCTGTTCCTGAGTTATATCCTTATCATAAACCAGCAATCTAGTAAGTAAAATGTTTCTCTGAGTTCTGTGAGCTGCTCTAACAAATTAATGGAACCCAAGGAGGAGGTCGTAGGACCCTCTGGTTTATAGCCAGTCAGAAATAGTGGTAACAACCTGAGCTTGTGACTGGCATCGAAAGTGGGAGAGGGCAGGGGATAGTCTTGTAGGACTGATGCTATCTCTGGGTAGATAGTGTAAGACTTGAGTTAAATTGTAAGGCACCCAGCTGGAGTTTGAGAATTGCCGATTGGTGTGGGGACGCATCTCACACACGTTGGAACTGGGTCCAGGAACCGAAAAGATAGCCTTTTCTCCAACTATTTGTGTTAAAAAAAAATTTTTTTTTTGATAGTAATGCTGAAAAAATACAATAAGTTCCCAATAAATTTTTACCTAGATTAGTAATTGTTAATATTTTGTCACATTAGCCTCCTCTTCCTGTTTCTCAGATAAATGGATATCTAGCTAGCTATAGATATTTTTTTTTGCTGATCTAGATGAACTGTTGAAGGCATCATGATGCAAGACCTCTAAATACTTGAGCATGTCCCTCCTTGAAGAACAAAGACATTCTCCTATATAAAAATAATACAGTGTGCAATGCCAGAAATGTAACACAAATTTGATACTCTTATCTAAAATATAGCATATTCGAAATTCTCCGGTTGTATAGTAATGCCATTCATAGCTAGTTTTTAACCTAATCTGGTTGCAGACAGGGATCATGCATTGCATTTAGTTGTCGTTATTACTTTCTCTGCCTTTAAAGATAATATTTTAACATTAATATTTTTGAGGAGTCCAAGCTAGTGCTTTGCAGAATATTTCTGAGCTTTGATTTGCCTGATCATTTCCTTATGATTAGATTTAAGGTGAACATTTGTCATAGGGTATTGTATTAGGACACTTGTGATATTAGTTTCCCCCATTATTGGTGATATCATGTTTTTGTAGTTAACTGTGGGTGTCTGACTTATTTCTCCATTGGAAAGCTACCTTTTCCCTTTTGTTATTAATTAGTAATCAGAGAGGTGATATTTTAAGAATGTGTGAAAATCCCATTTTCCAACAACTTTTCATCCTATTTATGAACATTGAAGTAAGAATTAAAAGCTTGTGGCAAAGTGATTATTTTCTATTTTGGTTGTTACTGTTTCATTCCTTCCATACACACTACTGTTTTTCTTGTTTCGTCCTTCCCTTTATTCCTTCCTTCTTCTGCTTCCTTCTTTCCTTTCTTTCTATGATTTTCACTGCAGACTAATGAATTCATGCTTTCTATCTACCGTGTTCTTGATTTCCCTTTCTGTAATTCCACTAGGCAAAGACTGCATGATAGAAACTTCAGCGCCTGGGTGGTTCAGTCCTTAAGCGTCTGCCTTCGGCTCAGGTCATGATCCCAGGGTCCTGGGATCGAGTCCCACATCGGGCTCCCTGCTGGTGGGAAGCCTGCTTCTCCCTCTCCCATTCCCCCTGCTTGTGTTTTCTCTCTTGCTGTCTCTCTCTCTGTCAAATGAATAAATAAAATCTTAAAAAAGAAAGAAAGAAAGAAAGGAACTACTGCATTTGATACATTGTAGCCTTTACAAGATACACTGCTGCATGCTAGGCAGCAGTGTATCCCATATGCAGAGTTGATTGGGTAGAATGATGCCCTGCACATGGTAGTTACTAAGTGGATAGATAGATCTATATATAGCCTTTTGCCACAGCTTATCAGTTCTCCAGTATTTCCTTACATTCTGGCATAAGTTCTCTTTACTTTATCCTCTTCCTACCATTCTTGGCATCAGCTGTGTCTCCAGGAGCTCTAGTTCTTCTGTGTTTAAAAACCAAGGTCTGGGCATTAGGTTTTAATGATGTCTTTTTAAAAAGCAGCCTTATAACGACAGGAGAAAATAAGTTAGGGCAGGGCATTTGGACAGTACTGCTACTGTAGTAGGTAACATAGGTATATTTAGGTCACTGGAATTTATCTAGAGAGCAGTGTGTTCAATGGCTAGAAGTATGCACTCTGCCACCACATTACACAGGTATTTTTTTACAAGCTGTGCCTGATCCATCTTTGTGACTTATTACTTTATCTCTGTATGCCTTTGCCTCTTCATCTCTAACGGGGATATAATATGGATCTTACCTCATTGAATTGTTACTTCTTTTATTTAGCATATTTTTATTGAGCATTTAATATGTGACAGGTACTCAGCTGTATACAAGACAGACAAAATCTATCTCTGAATCTTTCATTGCCATGGAGGAGATAGACTCCCCTCTCCTCCAAAACAAACAGACAAAATATATATATATATGTGTGTGTATATACTGATAGATTCCAAGGAAAAATGAAGCTGGCTAAGGGTGGGTGGCTTTGGGGAAGCCTATTTTATACAGACTGCTTGGAGAAGCACTCACTGCTAATATTTGAACAGAGACTTGAGGAAAGTTGAGGACTAAATCATGCTAATACCTAGGAGAGTTTTTCAGACAAGAAACTGCAAGCACACAACCCCTCAAAAAGGTGAGAATATCTAGAATGATCTAGGACAAGCAGCCATGTTAGTGGGCCTGGAGCAGTGGGAGGCAAAGTTGAGTGGCAGGGAGGAGACCAGATCATGGAGGGCCTTTGGAACTCTCTAGGGACTTGTATTCAGCCTAGGGTTTGAGGAACCGTTAGAAAGTCTTGAGAAGAATAGCAACACCATCAGATTATGGTTTAAAGAAATTATTCTGGCCATTGGGTTAGAGGACAGATTGAAGAGGGCTTGATTAGGAAAAGAAAGAGTAATTAGGAGGCTATAGTAGTGATCCTGCATTATCCTGTGGATTGGGTGGGACAGAGGGTGGGAGGTGGTCAGATTCTAGATCTATTTTGAAGCTGAAGACCACAGGATTTGTTGATAGGTTAGATGTAGAATGTGAGAGAATGAAAGAAATCAAGGATGGCTTCACAATTTTGGCCATTGATTTTTAGGGCTATGATAAGGATTACATGGCTAATTCATATAAAGTATTTTTAAACAGTTCCTAGGATGTGATAAACAATCAATAAATATTAGCTTTTTATTATTTTTAATGCCTGTCAGTTATTTTCCACTCTATCCTTTGTGCCGTTGTTTGTTTTCGTATTTTTGACTTCTGGATTTTAACTTGGCTGTCAACTTAACACTGTTTCTCTCAAGTGCTAACAGTCTAGCTATATGAATTTTAGTAATGCAGTAATCTTATGCCAGTGCCTAGGATTGAAATCAGCATATAGTTCACTTACTGTGTAGCTATGGGCAAATTGCTAATCTCTCAATTTCATCTCCTATGAAATGAGGATAATGATATTTACCTCCCAAGGCTATTATGAAAATTAAAGAATATCCAGATTCAAAAATGAAAGTCACTACAAAGTATGAGTGATTGCAGTTTTTATTGTTGCCTACACTCTGAGAAGGCTCTTTATGCTAATCCTAGCCACTTAAAGGCATGAAAGAAATGAATTTGAATGCATTAGTCATTCACACTGAGTTTTATTCTTGTTTGGTAATACTTGAATGTTTTTATTGGTGAGATTTGTTTTTTATATTTCACAGTTTGGGATTTATTGAGACCTGAGCAGCTCTGTTGAACCACTTGTAGAAAGATTTAATGAACTCAAATCTTTCACTCAGGATGAATATTGGACCCAGGAAGGGAGTGAGGCAGAAGGCATTTTAGAACATATGTCTAAATCATTCAGCTTAAAAGGGCTCCGTATCTTAGTTCGTATTACATACTGCCAAGGTAAGCCATGGAACACAACTGTTACAATTTTTAATGCTCAGCAAATCTAGTGTGCAATAATTACTGGAACTTCAACAGCATTTCTTGGAGGGGAGGAAGTTGTAAAGCCTTGATCACTTATGCAAAAATTAAGGAAAGAACACCAAGGGACTGAGTGTGGCTTTTGTTCTCCTTATTTCAGTTGTTAGGTTCTTACTGAGACTGAAGTTGGAGGGAAAAAACCTTGTATATTTTTCCTAAACCAGGTAGGAATACATAGCACCACCATTGTCCATTATTTTATATTAGTTTGCTGCTCACAGATATTTCTTCATGTGGACTTAATTTTAAACTAAAAAGCCTCATTCTCTCACCCATTAAGTTATGCTTCTTAGGCTAATATAATTATTCCTAATTAGTAGAAAAGGGAATTGAGGCCATGAGAAACCAAATCACAGGGTCATTTGCTTACTAAGAGACAGGAATACAACCTTGCTTTCCAGTGGCTCATCTCTATCTCCCAACTACATTTCAGACCTACAATTGCAATTTAAAATCTTGGTCATTTACATACTCAAACTCTCTCAATTAGCAGAAAAAAGTGTGGTATTTGAGCTTTTGCATTTCTTTATAAAAGTTTTATGGAGGAGAAGTGAGTTTATAGTTTAAGTTTTAAGTATAAGACAGATACAAAATAATTTCACAATCCTGTTTATTAAAGGTTTGGGATACCTGTGTAACCTATTAAGCAAGCATGTGCATTATCCCTTTCACTTTTACCCTAAGTGATGTAAAAGCAAGTGGAAGATCCTGTGGTTGACTACTTCACTGGAATTAGTTCTCTTGGCTGACCCATCTCAGGAAGATATCAGAAATACAGCATTTTAGAGTTAAAATTATAAATTAATCTATAAAAATAGTTACAGCATTTGGTAGGAAGCTCATAAGGTAACTTGAAAAATTCCTTTGTAACTGAGATACAAATGGCTTTTAAAATCCTTTGATATTCATGAGCACTTTCAAAATATGGGAGAAGCCTTTAAAGCCATTTAAAATATTTAAGTACTTATAACTTGTTAGGCAATGTTGTGATCACACAATGAAGCCAAATTTACATATATACCCTTAGTCATTTTGAAAGTTTTGTTATAAAGGGCTTGAAATAGGTATGAAATACCTTAAAAAGCCCTGCCCCTCATTCCTTTTTGTCAAAGGCATCCTATGGAATTGATGAATCTTAAATCTATTTGTCATCAGGAATATTCTTGCTTTCTTTCACATAGGGAATAGTGATGTGGAAATGTTGGGTTTCAGAGCCAATGGTCAAGAAAGAGTGCTTGAGATGTCTTTGGTGTAGAAAGGTGGTTTAATCACAGCAAGGGGACAGGCACAGGACCAATGAGCAGAAAAGGCTGCCCTGGGATTGTGAGGAGCAATTGATTATATACTGTGGAGCTGGGGGAGGTAAGGACAAGGGAAGTTTACAAAACGATTTTCATATGCTAAAAAAGACTCCCAGGATCCTGGAGGGCTAGCTTTTGTCAAGCTAAGGTTGTTTTTCCCTCTAGCGAAACATTAACATTAAGACAGTTGGGAGTTCCTGGAGAAATGTTATACTGTGCCTGCCTCACGTTTTTGTCAAGGGGCTGCAAGTTATAAGGACATTTAATTTTATCTACATTTCTTTTGCCTTTGTTCCCCACATCATATAGGAATAGGAATTGTTTGGTAAGGTGAAAGAGGCTTTCGAAAACTAGATTTGAAAAAAAAAATAGCTGTAACCTATATCTACATTTTTTCAAGCCTTTTTTAAAATGAATTAAGCAGAAATTTTATTGCAAAGCTCATCAAGGATTGTTACAAACACAAAGTATCTTTTTAAAACTGTCCTATATTAAATCAAAGGCACCTCATCAAAGTAAAACACTGGTGACCTTAAGAATTCATCTAGGTTGTAGTAGTTTCACATTATTTTGTTTTTAATCATTTGCAGTGTTCTGAATATCACATTTAAACATTTTTTAAAGACATGAAATAATGTAGTTTTTGTTTGTTTGAACTTAAGAAGACAAAGACCAAATCTGCATACACAGGACGGGGCAATCTAATACACAACACAACAGGAATCTTCCCAAACAAGTTTGCTGTGACACAGCTCCCATGTTTAGTGTTACAAATCAACAGTGTCATTTAGGAAAATTAAGACATCACTTACGAAAGAGGTGTATTTTGGTATATTTGGCGGTAACATTTTTGTTTGTCTTGAATATAAAAGCACTTTACCAAAAGAATCAGACCTTTATTATTTAAAGTCTCCTCCTTCACCCAGTTTTCTTACCTGAGTAGAAACTCATTAATTTCTGTAGAATCTTGGCTGTAGGACTGGGCCCCAGGAAAGGTCTGAAATATCTAAAAGTCATTTGGCTGGAGAAAAGTGTTTTCTTGAGACGTGGAGGCAGTCATTCATCACTTTGCGCTTAGAAGCGTTCCTCAGTGAACTTCTTCCCTACAGTTTTTAGAGAAAAGCACAGGATCTGGGCTCCCGGAAGGGGTTGCTTCCAGCTGGAACACCTACCAACCGGGCATCCTTGCAGGCTTTCTGCATGCAGTACTGTTGGAACCCTGCAGCCGCCCGGAGACCTTGACCCTCTGCATGCCAGCCTCCAGCTGGAGCGGCTCCAGCAGCGCCATGGGGCTTTCCCGCTGGCCCTGGCAGAGAGGATGGCCGCGCTGCGCTCCTTCAGGACTTAATTATCAAATTCATCTATAGTCAAACTATTTACAAAGTTTTAAATCAACAATTTAACACTACTTAAGCATTAATTAAAGGAACAAGAAAAGCTTTTCTTAAATCTTACATCTAAAAAAAAAAAAAATCATTATTTTTTGGGGTGCTGTGCTTAAAGAGTAAGTAATGTCACAGGGATCTGTGAATCATTTTAGATCCAATGCAGACAATAGCCGTTAGTATTTTATATTTGAACAAGATATTGGAAACATGTTGGTCAGAGAAGTTTGACCTTGAGAAAATACCCGACTAATTTTCCAATGAACAGACGGTGTTTTTATTCATAGAATTATAAAGGGGAAAAAAAGAACCTATAATTTTACTTGATATATTTCTGATAAATGTGTGATTGGCACTTGTACCATCTTCCTTTAATCATGACTTAATACATACAACTTTGTTCAGGAAAAGTGGTGAATAATCATTGTTGCTATAGTTATTCACTTTTTACTCTCTGAAAGTAACCTCTAAACTCTTGTATCTTTCAAACCATTTTTGTTTCCATGTGTATCATTGAATTCATTTCTTATTACGTAGAATTTTATCATATGTAAATATGAGTAACTTAAAATGAACTTCGTAAAAGTTTTGCATATGTAGCCAATGACATGCATTTATACTATTAAAAGATTGAATTACATGTACAGTTTTGAAATTTTAGTGTAATATTCCCAAATACTTAATGCCTTGTAGAAGTTTTCTCATTGTTTATTTCTCCTTTTAGAAAAGAAGTAAGATCTTTATTTACTATTAGTTTAATATACCTTTGCCCTTGGATATGATATATCAATGGTCACTACATTTAAATACATATAATTTTTATTCAATCAGATGATTTCTAGTTACAGATTTTAGGGTCAATGCCAGTTTATCTAATTCAGAAAAACCGATTGTCACTTTCTTAATTGTTCTCTTCTCCTGCCTCTCTGTATATTACGATTGTTTCTTATTTTCTCAGTCTCTAGAGCTGCCTTCCACTCTTTGGTCATCTTTCTCTCTCTCTTTTTTAAAGATTTATTTATTTGAAAGAGCGAGAGAAAGGGAGAGAGAAAGCTTAGTGTCTAGCAGGAGGGGCAAAGGGAAAGAGAATCTCAAGCAGAATCCGCGCTGAGTGCCAAGCCAGACACAGGGCTCCATCCCAACACCAAGAGATCATGACCTGAGCAGAAACCAAGAGTCGGTTGCTTAACCAACTGTGCCACCCAGGTGACGCTGGTCATCTCTTAAATCCTGTTCATTGCCTCTTTTGCTACCCAGAACTATGCTGGATCAAAATGTTTGAACATTTGCAAGGCACTAGTTATATGCTGGATTATAATTGTATCCTGGCCCACAGCCTTGATTCTCCCACTCCTACTAAAGTCAGAAAACATGCTGTTTTAGTCCACATGACTGTGCAAGTATTTTTTGTACATGTTCAGAAGACTGGCTTGCATAAGACCTTGGAGGATTTATTTATCCTTTTGTTCTAGAGATTGGAACAATTTGTTCGTTTTTCATGTACACCTCAGTGCAACTACTTAGATTATGTGTATCAGTGGTACTCAAATGGTAGGTAAGTCACCTGGAATGCTTGCAAAGATATTTATTGTTGGTCGAACATTCAGTAGGTAGTGGGTGTTACCTGGGAAACTACAGTATTAAGCAAAAATCTAAGTGATTCTGGTGCATGTGGTCCAAGGATGATACTCTTAAAAAAAAAAAAAAGGGTAGTATTTCTCCAAATGTGAACTACTTAGGATATGAAACTAAAGAAGTTAGGATATTTTGGCCAAGTCTGATCATCCAATACTCCTTCCTACATAATTGCAACAAGAAGAATAGCTCTGGCGCCAATCTTGGATTCATTGCACTTCTATCTCTTGCATTCTTGTGTGATCTGAAATTATTACTCATTCATTTCTATGAGGTACAAAAGATAGACTTCAATTTCAGATGGCTAGAAGAAATTTTACTTGCCAGTGTATCTGTACTCCTAGTTCTTCCAACTTATTAAAACCTTTTAGTTTCAGTGATAGAAAATACATTGTAGATAACTTATTCTAATCCCCTGTTTCTAAATGACATAAAATCTAGTCTTTTTAAAGGTTTTCTAAATTAAACATAAGCTAGTTCTTGGTATTGTCACTGGTAGCAGATAGATCTCTTCAGTCTCAGTAGGAACTCTTCCCAGTGAAGCAATATTTTGAAATTTTTATTATTTATGAGAATCATCTAAAGTACCTATCAAAATGAATATTCCTGGGCTCCACCTTAGAAATCTTGCTATGGGAAGCAGGGAGCATAGGAAACTATCTTTTTAATCGTCATCCAGTGAGATTTAGTGTTAAGTGGTCCAAGGACCACATTATGTGAAATACAATATCCTGCTAAAGGGTTGAAGAGTTAAGTAAATAAGACCTGATAACCAGCTTTAATTAGTTAAGAAAAAAAGGCCATTCAGCTAGGTTCTACAACAGGCCCTGGGCTAATAGATATAGTCCTTCCCATTCAAGAAGCCACTGTTTAGAGGTGGTGGTGACTATTAGGCAAATGAGTAACTTACAGCATAGCCTGTGATATGGAGCACAGGGAAAGGAGTCTCAGTAAGGCCATCAGAAAAAGACACAGAGAAAGTGACCCCAGCGTAGGAAGTAGATGGCCTGGGGCTGTCAGGCCAGGCATGTAGCTTGGGTAGGGGGACCATAAACAACAAAAATTTGTGATGAGGGAAAGCATGACACATAGGATTATTACAGGAAGTAAGTGTGTGCTTAGCACCCATCATAAACATTCAGGAAACACTTGTCATTATTCATATTTAGCAGTGGACTAAGACTATAAGAAATGGGAAAGGGAATTAATTCCATAAAAGACATCTGGGAAGGTCTGGGGCAACTGAAGCTTTACATCAAGCACTAAGCAAATACTTAGGGTAGATGATATTGTCTGTAATTCAGTCTTAGGAACTCACAGATAAATTATTTATGGGAGAGCCAGCAGTTTTCAAGGACTTGGGCCTAGAGTATCTGGGAAGATGAAATTCAAGGAGATGCCATAAAGAGTATCAAATATTACAGAAAGGTCAAATATGAATAGGAGCTGAGGAGTTGCCAACAGGATCTGGTTGTTAGCTATTCATGACATTATTCCTAACCACCTACATGAGAACCATTTAGGAATGCTGGTAAAGATTCAGATCCCTGCTTTCTAATTTGGGACTACTAAATTAGAATCTCTGGATGTATGTGGCTTAAGGATCTTGATTAAAAAAAATATCCAGGAGATTATTTTGCATGCTGGAGTTTGAGAACCAGTGAACTAGAGAAATATATTTCAGTATGTGGTAGGGGCACAAACAACTGCACATCTTTAACCAGTAGGCAGAGGAGAGGAAGTGAAGAGAAAGCAAGTATAGACAAGATTTGTTATGAAAGCAGGGCAGGAAATGGGAAGATAATTAGGTCAAGGAAGGACTTTGTTTTTATATTATGTTTGAACTAACAAGAAACATGGGAGTACTTAAATATGTTATATTCTGATTAGAAAGTTCAGAAGATACTCTGGATCATATGCTTAGTTACCAAATAACTTTTATTTGAGTTCTGAGGCTATAGTTTTGTATTAATTTGTTAATATAGTGATCTAATTTATCTATTTAGGAATCTTCAATATTTAAAGCACATTCCCCCCTAAAAAAAGACTTAGAAAAAAAAGACTTTTGAACTGCTTATTTAGGAGTAAAACTTACTTCATTAAAGTCTAGGGTCTTATTGACATGATATTAACTTGGTACTTTCTATAAGCCATGCACTTTTACAAGCAAGTATTATTATTGAAGATGAGTAATATCTCTAAGTAACAGACAAAGAGGGTGCCTGGGTGGCTCAGTCAGTTAAACGTGTGCCTTCGGCTCAGGTAACGATCCCTTGGTTCTGGGATTGAGTCCTACATCAGGCTCCCTGTTCAGCAGGGATTCTGCTTCTCCCTCTACCCTTCCCCCTGCTTGTGATCTCTCTCTCTCTCTCTCTCTCTCTCACTCTCACTTTCTCTCTCTCAAATAAATAAAATCTTTAAAAAAAGAGAGAGATGAAGAAAAATGATCTCAAAGTGCTTAAGTGGCTTGTTGAACAGCACAGAGCTAGGATGTGATAGGGACAGAATCGTATTTTAAACTGTGCCCGATCATTCATTTCAATTAAAAGCTTTTAGGTTCTCGTTGAAAGGTAGTTTAACATACCATTCTTTTTTCTTCTTTCCTTCCTCCCTCCCTTCCTTCCTTCCTTTCTTCTTCCCCCCTCCTCTTCCTCCTCCTCCTTCTTCTTCTAGTTTGTTTGTTTGTTTGTTTGTTTAAATAATCTCTACATCCAGTGTGGGGGTCGAACTCACAATCCTGGTATGAAGAGTAGCATGCTCTTCTAACTGAGCCAGCCAGGAATCCCTTACTATATCATTCTTAAACTTTTATCCCATGCTTTTTATTTATAATGCTAGCATAATTTTTGTGCCAGATAATATTAAACTTTTTGACTGTCTTCTATGCTAAATACCAAATAATGATTATAGCAACCATAGGCATGTACGGAGTAGTGATTTTAACAGTAAGATATTCTGGCCCTCAAGTCACACTTAATACTATGAGTATTATGGGATAATGGAGCTATAGGAATGAGACCTTACCTTACATGATTATGGAGGAGTTGGGAAGTAAAATTCTGGAGGGACAGTTGGAGAAGTCACTAACCAGCAAATCCAAGAAGCCAACCATATTCAGCTGCCCAAGTGTGACCAAAAAGGTGAGTTCATAGAACTCTATGTAGCTTCCCCTCTCTATGAGTTCACAGATAAGCATCTGTTGTGGGCCTGGATCTGTGTTTGGTCACAGGTCAATTAGGAAAAAGAGTTGTACTAGGAGCAGAGAAGTAGAAACTCCACAGGGCATCTCTGTACCTGTTTATCACCTCAGCTGTTTGCAAAAAGACTGTCAGAAAGTTAGGACAGTCGCTTCACTTCTGCTTTCTAAATCTTGTGGAAATTCAGGGTTCCTGGGTGGTTCAGTCAGTTGAGCGACCAGCTCTTGGTTTCTGCTCAGGTCATGATCTTATGGTCTTGGGATGGAAGCCTGCAGTGGGCTCAGCAGAAAGTCTGCTTGAGGATTCTCTCCCTCTGCCCCTTACCCCACTTGTGTGCTCTCTCCTTCTCTCTCTAAAATGAATAAATAAGTCTTTTTTAAAAATATTTTATTTATTTATTTGACAGAGCGAGAGATAGCAAGAGAGGGAACACAAGCAGGGGGAGTGGGAGAGGGAGAAGCAGGCTTACCGCTGAGCAGGGAGCCCGATGCGGGGCTCGATTTCAGGACCCTGGAATTACGACCCAAGCCGAAGGCAGACGCTTAATGACTGAGCCACCCAGGCGCCCCAGTAAGTATTAAAAAATAAATAAATCTTATGGACATTCAACTTTCGGTTAACTCTAATCTGTGCAATTCGAAGGAGGGAATTTAGGGAAATACAGTTCCCAGCTCAACCAAGTTGCCACAACATAATCACCTAGTAACTTACATTGCCAATGTTCTTCTTTACTTTGCATTTGGGAGTTGTAGCGGTTCCATGTATGTTAGGAAGTTTTGCCTTGATAAGAACATAAGGGATACCATGTGAATCAGAAGGGAGTCTACTACTTTGCTCCTATTCTTCCTTCTCTTACTACTGTAAAGAGGCAGCACTTATTATTTGTGATCTGCAAGAACTGTGGAAATTGTTTACATACAGTTTAACTTAATTTTATCTTTTTAGAAATGTGAGAGGGAAGTTACCTTATCATTCTCTTCTAACAAATGAGAGAGCTGAGGTTGATGGATGTTAACTAATTTGCCAAAATTATAAGGTCTTTCTATTAAAAAAAAAATCTATCACATCCCTTGATGTGAATAGGTCAGAGGTTGTCAGAAAGGCCAACCAAGAAGGCCCACAGATTTCCAAGGCAAAGAGGATTGGGAGACACAGTGCAGAGCCTCATAGGATAGAAAGAACTATTAGGAGGTAAATTGTTCGCATTGGTATATTGATAGGGTTCCTAATATATTTTGAATGCTTTGTGTAGGGATAGAGAGGGAAGAGTACCTAGAAATATCTAGCTATCAGAAAAAAATAATAAGAAAGGATCAATTGAATGGAGTCTAATTTTCCTTTTGGAAAACATTACTCATATGTAAAGCAACTGTTCATAGAATTATTCCATTCTTCATTTTCTAGCATAACCTGGCTGTCTATCCTAGTTGTGTATTGATAGTCTAGTGAGACTCTAGCAGAGAATTTGTTCTTATGTGCTCTGTAAGCTGGTCTGCATGTACACAAAGCAGCACATGGAGCCATGTACTCAGAGTTCAAGAATGTGGGAAGAGTTACTACTTTCTGGGGCAGGGGGAGAATGGTAAATAATACCTGTCCAGTCTAGTTTATACAGGGGTATATTTAAATATTAAGAGGAGCTTACATAAAAATCAAATATGTTATTCTTTGAAAATGAAAAGATATCTCATGGGAGGAATACAACTTGATCAATATACATTAAGCACCAAAAATAGGTTTAGTTTGGATTGGAATTGTTAATGTGATCACAGTAGCAATCATAATAAAATGTTTTCCGTTTCTTTTCCCTCCACTTTTTTTCTCACATAGTAGTCCTGAGTGTTATAAACACTGGGAAAATATCCTCATTCATCTCGCCTTTCATCATTCCCAGAAACATAATTGCAAAATTAAGCTCTCCTTACGAGTGTTTGCAAATCATTTGTAGGGGAGACATGGGGGATCAAAATTCCAGTAAGATTCTCTCCCACAGGGGGTTGCTAAATTTTATAGGAGTGCTGTTATACCCTTAGCTTTTATTTATTTATTTATTTTTATTGCATAAAAATGCAATAACACACAATGTCATTGTGTGACATTGTGTCATTGACACACAATGTTACATTAGTTTCAGGTGTACAACATAGCGATGGGACAAGTTTATATGTTATCTTATACCTTTAGCTTAATTTTAAAATGGTATCAAAAATAGCTAATAAACTATATTTAAAAATGCAAAACGTATGCTATATCTCTAAGTGTAAAAGGTAACAGCATGCCAGAACATTGATTAAAACAATTTTCAGTTGTTTGTGCCAACATTTTGTATCTTTTTCCTAGTGGTAATTTTTCTTGGTGGTATTTACTACTAAGATTAATGAGTTTGATTTTCACAAGCTTGAGAGCTAAGTAAATAAGTTCTTAATTTACTTGAGGTGTCTTAAACACTACTACTCAAATGTTCTAGAATTTCTTCGTTAATCCAATGGCACTAAAACAAAAAGCAAACAACAACAACAAAAAAAAACACCTAGAAATAATTATGCAATGTACATTCAGTCATAGAAGAAATGTTTTTCTATCATGAGATAGAATCCAATCAGAAAGAATTTTTATAAGACTTTCTCCTAACATGTTGGTATTGATTGAATTGAGATATGGTCCACACAAATCAATACATGAGAAGACAAGTTGTGTGTGATGACAGTAATTCTATCTGCAGGATAACTGCCAAATGTCTGGGTACCAATGATTGTATTTCAGCTGGCTGGCCAGCACATGATAATTTGTCAGGAAGCAATTTTGTTTTCTTTGGCTTACAACATCATACTTATTTTCCTCAAAATATACATTTTGCTTACTATATCAATATTATATTATGTAAGTAATATATATATATACATAGTATATCATGACTAGAAGGCTTGAAAATGCACATTTCTTAAATTTGACTTCCTTTTCTGACTTTTTAGAGAATGGCTGGTCTCAGAATCCTCATACTGTCTGGTTTCCAGTATTGTTTTATGCAGGAAGGTTGTTCGTGGCCACATAGAAGACAATGATATGCTACTGCCTCTACTGAAATGTTCTCTCATAGGGACGTTTTTGTGTACCAAGCTAAAGAAAACCAAGGGAAGTAGAGCAGCAAATTACATTAAGAATTTCTATAAGGAGCTAACAAAGGAGGGGTAAGAGGTACCATCAGGAAAACCATGTAATTGGGTGGGACATAGAAGTCTCTAATCTCTCCTCCATCTAGTGCAGGAAACCCACCTGGGCATTTTCTCCCACCACGTACTCATTTGTTGGGTTGATAGTGTTAATTATCAGTCAGTGAAACCCATTTTACATAGGTAAAAGATGATAAACATCAGAGTACAAGAAAAGCATCACACAAAGAAGATATATTTAGGATTTTCATGGGCAGCTAAACTGGGCAGCTAAACTGTATTATCATATGATCCTGCTTAGTTTCTTACTTCTTTTAGCTCTGAAATTTTTTAGTATAGACATGTAATTTCTATTTTTAGAAACCAGGATTGAGATGGAGCTGAAGCTCCCTTCATACAAGAGAATAGCAGTTTTTAAAAAAATTCCCACTGCAGTTTTAATGTCTAGAACTAATACCTACTATTCACTTAAATTACAAAATACATTTCTTTTATGATGTAAATGTACATTTCTAGTTAGAAATGTAAATCCAATCGTAATGCCATGTTAAATTTATTTTTATTTCTCTCATATTCCATTGTGACTGAATATTTCCTAAAATTGCAGTTACCAACTTCGTCATCAAGGCATATTTTGTGTCACTCTTAAATATGTCTGGTTGTATATTGGATATAGTTCATGGATATTTTCTTTTAATCAGGAAGATTTTTTCAGAGACCATTTGTCCAAATTTAACCAGCATTCTGTTTTGCTCACATAAGGAAAATCCATATTCCTAATAGTAATTGAAAGGTGGTAAGAAGTCACAGAAGTTACATATTCCAAGAGTTTTAAACTTATCTTATCTGGATGTTTCTAGATGCCTGTAGAAGAAAATTGATCAGTGATATGTTTAATCCGTGCTAATTCTTTTTCTCATTTGTCAAAGCCCTGAGTAGTAATTGCGGATACAACACATTGAAGTTCATTTAGAAGAGTTCTATATTTTTAAAAAATCTCAAAATCCTAAGTGTAGAGGAAGATACGTTATCCCCATTTTTCAGAAATGGAAACTGATGTGTAGAGTGTTGTTTAAAGTATCCTGTGCTGGGCCACATTAATCAACAAAGATGATCTATTTTAGTAGTTAGTTTCCTTAATGAATATTTCAAATTATTATCACTACTTCTGCTGAATGAAAAAAATGCATCATGCAATAGATTTTTCATTTTAACCCCCTGTAGTTTCTCAAGGCTCTTTTTAAGTAGGGAGCGTGCATGTTCATGAGGGGAAAAATGCAAGCTAAGGGAATTAATTTTTGACTGACGAAAGTGTTATTTTTATAGTTGGATTTCATTCTCTTAAAGTTCCTATTTTATGGCTGAGGAATTGTTCAGCTTAGGGAAACACAGAAGCCAGGAAAAATTCTAACTCATGTTAATACCTTTCCGTGGGGTAGGAATTTCTTTGGAAGGCTCCTCAGCTATTACTCCTGGAGTTTGTGAGTAGTAAGAATTGAGAGAAACGAAACATGGTGGAGGATTAGTTTAAACAAGAATGGTGGCTTCAATATGCAATATAGGCTGTCTCTCACTCCTTGCTTTGTTTTCTTCTGACCCTACATTCCTAAATTTCATGGTTGTGTATGCATACTGTCCACATTACGATTGGAGTCAATTCATTCTAAAATTTGATGTAAAACAAAAGTAAAGAACAAAATCACCTTTATTTAGCAACGGGGATATTTGGTAAAGTTCTTATCCTGTAGCACTGCTGTTTAATATGATAGTTGTAGCCTTTGTACTATTTAACACTGGGAATATGGCTAATGTGATGGAGGAACTGAATTTTCAATTCTGTTTAATTTTAGTTAATTTAAATTTAAATAGCCTCGGGCGGCTAGTGACTACCACACTGGACAGTGCTGTGTGTAGCTCTAGAGCTCAGGAGTGGCTGCTCGATGTCCATGCCCCTGTTCCTTTCCTGAATATAGTGAGGCTGGCTCTTTGCTAGGGCTCATTGACCCCTACCTCATTTACAAATTTGAGCATTCCTTTTTCCTTTATGGGGGCCCATCTTGAAAAGCTAGATCTCTATCTATAAAAGTCTTTGGTTTGTCAACATCTCCTAGTCATCCTCTAGCTTTGGACTACTGGTGGCCTGTTTGCTTTCTTTCGGTCTTTTTTAATTGGGACTGGATCCTGTTCCTTCCAATTCTGACTTACACTGACAACTGCTGAGCATGACTGCAGGTGGTTACAGCCATTCGCAATTGGTGATTTTCGATTCTTGAACATATAAGTTCTTTCCTGAAGTGTGTGGTGGACATCTTGGCTGTGCTCATTAGGGCTCTATAGCTAGTTTCCGCAGCTGTCCTAGATCCCTGCATGCCAGATCTGGTGATGAAGCCGTCATTTTTCATTTTGTTCCTGCACAGCTAGATCATTGCTGGCTGTAGAACCTTGGGCGAGTTATTTAATCCTTTTGCTCTAACTTCCTTACTCCTAAAATGGAGATAATACTTGCACCTAGCTCATTCGGTTACTTGAGGAATAAATGAGTTAATATGAGAGGGACTTTGTATGGTGCTTGGATAAAATGATTATTGTATAAATCACCATTAGTAACAATATTTCAGTAGTTTACATCAGATGCTGTAATTAAAACTATTTTCATTTAGCTCTTCATTTTTATTACATGTCAAAATATTACAAAAATATTCTTTTTAATTTTTTTTGTTATTTAGATTGAAAATTTTGTAGAAGAATCTTAAGAAGGAGACTATTACATATTCAACTTCAACAACTTGAAATTTGCATCCAATACTCAATTTTCATCCAAAGTTTTCTAATCTGTGAACTTGGGCCATTAAATGAGTGTGGGTTTTCTTTTTCTTTCCTATCTCTTGTTACTGCCTAACTTAATAACAACTAGAAATTCTTAGAAGATAGTTTTTAAAAATGTTAGTTATTAATTGCATATGCCCTTTTGGGTTTTACCACTACCCCAAAAGGCTTTAGAATTTTTCCATGCAGAATACTGTCCCCAAGCCCAAGACAGCTTTTCAAATAACTTGTAAGAGAATGATTTTTTTCCTAAAGATTTATTTATTTGTTTGTTTATTTATTTATTTATTTGTAGAGTGAGAGAAAGGAAGAGAGAGAGAGCATGAGCAGGAGGGGCAGAGGGAGAGGGAGAGAGAATCTCAGACTCTGCACTGAGTGCGAAGCCTGACATGGGGCTCCACGGCATGACCCCAAGATCACAACCTGAGCCGAAACCAAGAGTTTAGATGCTTAACCGATTACACCATCTAGGTGCCCCGAGAATGATTTTTTTTTTCATATAACTATACTTATTTACTAGAATTAGTGTCTCTTTGGTTTCAGATTTTTTTTTTTTTTTTATAATTGGTGTCTTTATACCAGTTACCAGGCAGAGTTTATATAAAAATCCGATTTCCTGAAGAATAACCAAGCCAAGGACACTGTATACTTATCTTCATTGAGTACCACTGATTTTATCTATTGACTTTAATTCTGGCTTCTGTTCTCCTAAACATACAATGTATATATAAATATATATGTATATATGCATGTATATGTTGGTAATTGCTTATTTTTTTTCAAGCACTTGTGCCCTGTAGAAGAAGAAAGTGAAAAATCAAGATGAATAATCTCGGCAGCTATCTGGTAGAAATATGTAATTTGGTTACTGAGACAAATGACTACTTTGTAAGTAGTGTGAGAAATGGTTAGCTAACTAGCAAAAAACAAGACAAACAAAACAAAAAAACCATATTCCAAAATGAATAGATAAAACATTTATATGTAAAATATGAACTCTTAATAATATAAGAAGAAAACCTGAGAAAATGTTTAATCTTACAGTGGAGCAGAGCTTCATAACCATAATTCCTAATCTAGAAACCGTGGAAGGAAAAACATCACATTACAAAAATCAGCTACATTAGAATAAAATCTGTATTGCAAAGATACAAAAATCAAATACAAAGACAGGGAAAACTATTTGCAATTTATAGCATAGAAATGTGCTAATATTGCTAAGATGTTTGAGAAATCAAGAATAAGACAAAAATTAAGCCTGAACAAAAAGGGCATACATTTAATAAAATAAGATGATAAAATGGCTCTTACAGTTAGGGAATGATGTCCTAATCTTAACCCTAATGTCCATCAGAATCCTAATAGAAATTCAAATTAAAGCAACACTGATAGAATTTAATCTCTTGAATTGATTGATATTTGTAATGTTCTTAAACCCACACTATTGATATAATTGCTAGTAACAAAATAACATGTGTTGCTTGTGAGAGTGTAAACAGTACATCTCACATGTTGCGCCATTTTACAAGATCTATAAATATTAAAACTCTGTGCACCTTTTAACCCAGGCATTTCTTCTCCTAGGAATTTATTACTAGTCTATGGTTACATATTCATGAAATAAAATTTATATAAAACTTTATACTGTTAGGTGCCTGGCTGGCTCACTTGGTAGAGTAGGGACTCTTGATCCAGTCATGAATTCAAGCCCTACTTTGGGGGTAGAGTTTACTTAAAGCGCACACACACACACACACACACACACACACACACACGTGTGTCAAAAAAATTATACTGTAGTATTATTACAGTAGCAGAAACAACTTAAACTTTCATAGTGTTTGATGGTTAAATGAATTAAGGTATGCCCATACAATGAAAAGCTCTCAAACTCTAATAATTAAAGAAACAAAAACAAAACGAATAAGGAAATTTTCTATACAGAGAAGATAACCAAGCTTTACTGGCAGAGAATCAAGGCATTGTGGGAGCTCTTTCCTTTCTCTGTCATGGCCATTTTGGTGGCTGCTCTTGGTTGGAGCCATCCCATACCTAAAGCAGGAAGATGGTGGCTGCAAAGAAGATGGAAAAGTCGCTGGAGTCAATCAACTCTAGGCTCCAATTCGATATGAAAAGTGGAAAGTACATGGTAGGGTACAAGCAGACTCTGCAAATGACCAGACATAGTAAAGGGAAACTGGTCATCCTCCCCAACAACTGCCCAGCCTCATGGAAATCTGAAATGGAATAGTACACCATATTGGCCCAAACTGCTGTCACTACAGTGGCAATAATATTGAATTGGGCACAGCATGTGGGAAATTCTACAGAGTATGCACACTGACTATCATTGATCCAGGTGATAATGATATCATTAGAAGCCATGCCAGAACAGACTGGTGAAAAGTAAATCATGAAAAATTTTTCTTTAATAAAACTAGCCAGAGCTTGTTTAACAGGAAAAAAAAAAAAAAGTTGCTGTATGATATGTGAAGTAAATAGCATAAAGCAAAAATGCAGTCCAATAAAAATACTTATTTCTGTATTCATATATATTCATATATATACACACACACACCTCTGGGAGAATGGGTATTATTGAAGTTGTCATGTGGAAACTGGATGTATGAACACAGGGATTAGAAGGAAACTTTTTACTGCATAATTTTGTGTATGTTTTTGATTTATGAATAGCATAGATGCATTATTCAAAAATATATATAAATTGAATAAAAAATGTTAATTAGGGGAAGTATCCCTTTGAGAAATGCAAAATAAATTATATTTCTATAACTTATGTTTCAAGCCATCTGTAACAATATTAATTTCATTCATTATTTTGGCACAGTGGATCTTTGGACCTCTGAAGTTCATTGTTTTAAATTTCATATTTGGTTATATTTTGTTAAGTTATAAAGTCCTAATTCCTCACTGGAATAGTCCTGAAATTTGAATCATTTTTATTTCAGCCGTTAGCAAAATAAAGACCTAGGAAGATTACATTTGCATAATGTCAGAAAGCATGGTAGTGGGAGAAATGGACTAAATTTTCTATTTTCTAACTTTCAGCCAGTATTCCTTCAATAATGATGAATTCTATTACATTGTGCTATCATTTCTTATATGTTCTATTTTAGCTTTAAAAGCTTCTATTTTATTATTTTGCAAAAACCTTGAACTGCCTCTGCAAGGACAAAATGTTAGCAAAATGGAACATGAGAATTTGGAACTAAAAATACTAATATCTATTTTTCTTTTATTATTAGTCTGTAAAGGTCATCCTTTGCTACAAAGGGTATTCATTTTCTAATATGACAATACTTTTAAAATATGTCTTGAATATTTGACAAAGTTATTTAAAGATATTTCTATTATCAAGAAAATTTATAATTTAAAAAGAAATCAAATTCTTTTTTTTCCCCAAATACTTTTATTTTTTCAGTGTTACAAGATTCATTGTTTATGTACCACACCCAGTGCTCCATGCAATATGTGCCCTCCTCAATACCCACCACCAGGCTCG
>CM052896.1:77081329-77096915 GCA_028534135.1 Potos flavus
CGGTCTATCTTCCCGTCGCTTTGGATTCACTTTTCTGCACGTCCTACCTTCCAGAAAGTGGTCGATTTTCTGTTCCTAGAGGTGCTGTTCGTCTTCTCTTCTATCTCCTGGTAAGTTTGTAGTTGTTTAGAGTGGTTTGATAACTATCTAGCTGCACTTCTGGGATCAGACACTATCTCCGCCTCTTACTCCTCCGCCATCTTCCATTGACCGACATCATTTTCTTTATCCTCATGTCCAAAATGTATTGTCACCCATTATATCAGTTTCTAGGGCACTTTGTATCTTTTGCACTTTTTTTGTTTAAACAGATTATTAGTTTGTAAGCTTGTTTCCTAGGATTGCAAATAGTCCTTCCACCTTTATCTATCGTCAAGATTTAAGATAAGTTTCCTTCTAACAACTCACTTTCTTGGCTAATTTTCAAATCTAGTAGCCACCATCAAGTACAAAGGATCATGTCATTTTCCTATTAGTTCCTTGGTTTGCACTCAACAGGGAATAAATGTCTTTCTAAAAATATTTTAGGAGAGGAAATAAAGAAGATACGTATTATGTTAGCTGGAATATTTGACATATCTCTGGAGGAATAAGCTTATTGTAAGTAATTAGTTTTCTGGCTTCTATCTGCTCATGATTTAAATGCTCTTAATAAAGGATAAATATAAGCTATACTTTGTTATATCTTATGTGATGTATGAAATGATGTATACAGGGCAGTCAGTTGTATGCATCATCCATTAATTATAAGGATAAATTATTATGTGGCTTGACTAGTTCACTTGTTTGTTTCTAGAAATGTTTTAAAGTACTAAAATGTATCATTTTTCAAAAGGAGAAAGTAACAATTTTTCTTATAAATTTACTAACATAATTGCAAGTGAGCCTCAAAATCTATTCAGTTGAAATGTAAAAATAAAATAAATAAAAATCCCAAAACAAACCAATATAGCACACTACTTTAAGCAGCAGCTGTGGCCCCAGTTGCTCTCCTGGAGACTGCAAAGATACTAATACACGTTAATACTGATGTCATCATAGCTTCCAATCCTCAAAGTTTCTTCTAGATTGTGAAAATTCTTGAGATAACTAAGGTAATTTTTAAATTATTTACAAATGAAATAATACAATTTGAGGGTAAAGAGTTTATGCCAAAATAATATATATTATTATGAATTACAAAATATCTTTAGTAATCATTCTAAAATGGTCATTAGTGTTTTGGTCATTATTCCTATATCATCCTCCCTCTCTCTTTCTCTCTCTCATACACACCCCCCCCGACAGTATTATATAAACCATTGTATAGACCCTCTTCAAGTGAGAGAAAGCTTTTTTTTTTTTTTTATCTTTTCTTAGCTCTACTCCTTTTTATCAACATCAGAGTCTGTCCCTACCCCAGGTAATCCCTGGTGGTAAGCTTATAATTTTATGTCTCCTTATGCTTGCAAATCACATATATATGTATAGGGTTTACATATTTATAGTAAATGACCTTTACACAGTCTGTGCATGTATTTTTTTTCTGTATTCTGCAATACAAATATTTTTTGATTGAAACATACTCAAACTCCATACTTAATACATGTGTGTTATCACTGTTAGCTTCTATTAAGCCTGGGCTCATATAATGCACTTTCATTACTTAAGCATACCTCATGGAAATTCTGCCACATTAACTAGTATACTTTATTTATTTTTAATTCCTTAATAATAAATCTGGTAATAGTTGTTCATCCATAGTCTCATTGATATCACTTACACTGTTTCTGTTGATTTTTACCACTATAACCATGCAACAAAAAGTATAGGATCTTTATCCATAAATCTTTAAATTTTTTTTTTCCTTCCCTTGAATGAGGTAGATTTCCAGGAGAAGAATTCTTGGGTCAAAAATTCTGTTAATATTATCCATTTAATTTCTTAAAAAGGCTATCAAAATTCACAGTCCTCTAGCAATATGTGGTATACCCCCATATCCAGGCCATCTGTTGTTATTATTAATTGTTTAAATTTCTGTCAGACTGATCGATGTTATCTAATATCTCACTATAAATTTGAGTTTGAGCATCTTTTCATGTGTTTATTGGCTGTTCGTGTTTCTTTTATATGAATTGTGTTCTTATTATTAATTAGATCTCGATTCAGCTGCATTAAATGAAACACTCAAAATAATAGTACATTGAACATAAGAGATCTCCAAGTAGGCAGTACAGGTATTGGTGGTTTTCTGTTGTGACATGGGTTCTGGGTCTACTCTGCTCTGTCCTGCTTGGCATAGTCCAGTTTGTCCATTATTACAAGCTGGAACCTTAGCTGTTAAATTCTAGACGCTTGGAAGCAAGAAGAGGAGTCAGTGCTTGTTCCCTTTCTTTAAAATAAATCTTCCTTAAATGCACATATTTGTTTTTCCTGCCTACATTACTTTGGCTAGAAGGTAGATATTGCTGTATGTAGTTACAATATAGTTTGTAAAATATAACATTATACAGTTTTGGCAGAATACCTGGCTTAAAAGCAGGTTTCCGTTACTAAGGAAGAAGGCAAGCATAGACATTAGGAAGCCATCGACATATTCTGCCAACCGGATCCTTTTCTATATTGCTTTGTATTGTCTTTTCCATTAAATTTTAGGTAATTCCCTGTTAGCTACATTGCAAATATTAACCAAAGTATATCATTTGTATATTAACTTTGTTTATGAAATATTGCATAGAAGTTTTAATTT
Organism: Potos flavus; assembly: GCA_028534135.1. Lineage (NCBI taxonomy): Eukaryota > Metazoa > Chordata > Mammalia > Carnivora > Procyonidae > Potos > Potos flavus. The sequence continues at coordinate 77,084,058 of CM052896.1, forward strand.
TCATATAGTCAGGGATGTCCTTTTCTTCAAGGTTTTCTGAAACACCTCCCAAATCATTGAATGTGCATGATTATATAAAGTTTTTCTAAGACTGTTATTGCTTTATTCTGCAAGTTTAAATATTTAATCAGTCTGGACATACTTTTATGTCGATGAAAATGATGAAATTTATAATCTTTTTCTTACCAAACTAAAACACCACCCTTGCCATTTATTCTGTTTTTACATATATTGAAATCTACTTTTAGGCTTCCTTTTCTTGTTTTTTTCCTATTCTTTTATCAACACTACACTGATTTGAAGAATGGTGAATACCATACATACTTTTCGGAGGTTGGAAAACTATGGTCTGCAGTTCATGGGCCAAATCCACCCCACTGCTTGTTTTTGTAAATCAAGTTTTATTGGAACATGATCATGCCATTCATTTGTGTATCATCTATGGCTGCTTCTAATGTGCTACATTAGAAGAGTTGAATAGCTGTAACAGAGATCGTATTGCCACAAAACCTAAAATTCGTTTGTCCCTTTACAGAAGTTTGCTGCTCCTGAATGGCTAATTAGGTGGCTCTTCACCAAATTTATAGGTATTCAGAAACTAAACATCTACTGATGTTTAAATATCATGTGGCTCTTCACCAAATTTATAGGTATTCAGAAACTAAACATCTACTGGTGTTTAAATATCATGTGTTAGCTGTTTTAAGCAATGAATAAGATGACATACATACACACTCATACAAATTATACAATTAAATTATCAAAACCAATTTTTGACATTAAAAAAGACCATTCAGAGAACTAGATAGTAAAACATTTCATATTAATATTTCACTATTAATGAAGTTGTTTTGGAGATAATCATCTCTAATAAGCATTGTATTACATTTTAAATAATTTTGTTATTTTGATTATAGGAAATTTCAAGCTTATATTTAAAAAAAATAGAACAATTTAATAGACCCCAAGTACACATTACTCACATTCAATAATTATCACCAAATAACCCATCTTATTTCACTCATCTAGCTAATCTCGTTGTACAATTTAAATTATTCTAATGCAAGCCTCAACATCATATTATTTCATCGTAAGTGTTTGAGTATGCATTGTTAAAACTTAAGGGATTAAAAAAATTTTTTTAAATAAAGGAATTTTATTTAACACACTTGCATTACTATTATCACACCTAAAAAAATACCATTACTTCTCTACACAATCAAATAGTCAATCAGTATTTAAATTTCCATATTTTCTTTTAACATTGTTTTCACAATTGGTTTCTTATAATCAAGATCCAAAGGTGTTCCCAAAAGTGCAATTAGTTGATTTTTCTTAGGTATCTTTTAATCTATGAATTCTCATTCTTTTTTTTCCTCCTTACAATGAATTAATAGAAGACACTAGGGGGGCTCCTGGCTCAGTCGTTAAGCATCTGCCTTCAGCCCAGGTCCTGATCCCAGGGTCCTGAGATCGAGCCCTGCATCAGGCTCCCTGTGCGGCGGGAAGCCTGCTTCTCCCTCTCCCACTCCCCTGCTTATGTTCCCTTTCTCGCTGTGTCTCTCTCTGTCAAATAAATAAATAAAATCTTAAAAAAAAAAAAAAATAGAAGACATGAGGCTGCTTTGTATTTTATAGATCCCTACCTTGTGGATTTGCTGACTGCTACTTTTTTACATATTTTCTCTTGACTGTATTTCCTGTAGACTGGTAATTAGATAGAGAGGCTGAATAAGACTTAAATTCACATTTTTTTTTTTTTTGACTAGTATTCTTGTTGATTGTGCTGTGTACTTCCAATTGTTTTTCATCAGGAGATAATGATGTCTAGGTTTCTCTCAAATATGAACTCTCAGGTATTGTGAACTTGACATATCTGTTACACAGTTACCCGTTAGCGCAGTTCACTAGTGATTTGTTGATCCACTGTTAAGATTCATTATTTCAGGGCACCTGGGTGGCTCAGTTGGTTAAGCAACTGCCTTCGGCTCAGGTCATGATCCTGGAGTCCCAGGATCGAGTCCCGCATCGGGCTCCCAGCTCCACAGGGAGTCTGCTTCTCCCTCTGACCTTCTCCTCTCTCATGCTCTCTCTCACTCTCTCTCAAATAAATGAATAAAATCTTTAAAAAAAAAAAAGATTCATTATTTCATTAGGTTCTGGGTTTATCATTCTTTCTTCATCTATTAGCTAACAATCTAGGAAGTAAAACTTAACTCTCATCAACTGTTACACACACACACACACACACACACACATATATATATATATATATATGTAGTTCATGTAGAGGAACAGCAGAATAGATGCTGCTTGATTCTTTTACATTATTTATACCATTTCAAATTTTTGGTTTCCTGACATCCTCTAAACATAATCAGTATGTTTTTAAATTGGTTGGGTTGATTGCGTGTTCACTAGCACTGTGTTTAAATTACCCCAAATTTGGCTAGTAAAACACCTTTTGTCACTTTCTAAGTACTTTTTTTAAAATTATGTTATGTTAGTCACCATACAGTACATCATTAGTAGACCTCAGTAATCTTCCTTGCTTATCTGTTAGATGATAAGAGACTCTTCTTGTATGTTTTTGAACCCAGACCTGAAATCCTTTTGGGTTTCTGAGGACTAGAACTTGAAATCACTTTTCTTTTCTGTTTTTTTTTTTTTTTAAAGATTTCATTTATTTATTTGACAGAGAGAGAGATCACACAGAGAAAGATCACTCTGTGCCACAAGCAGGCACAGAGGCAGGAGGAAGCAGGCTCCCTGCTGAGCAGAGTACCCGATGCGGGGCTCGATCCCAGGACCCTGAGATCATGACCTGAGCCGAAGGCAGAGGCTTTAACTCACTGAGCCACCCAGGTGCCCCTCTAAATCACTTTTCATTTTTCACATTGCTTCATAAACATATTGATAGGCTGACACTCATATATTCATTTTCCCATTTATGGATTCCATTTACCATGTTTTGCTTTGAATAGTTCCCAAAATATGTGAAAGATATGTTTTATGTCTATTAAAAATCTTGCCTTCCAGTCTTCGTATAGCATTAACTATGGTGTTGGGATTTACTTTTGTATGCGGAAACGTCACTGTATGCCATCCCTCTTTATTTAGTCTGTACTTGTTTGAAATTTAATTATTTTAGGAATATTTATCCATAAAATCCAAATAATATAGTGTATAAGTTAAAGGAAAATATAAGGTAATTTTGGAAATATTAAGTAGATTCGTCTCAATTTTACCTATATGTAAAAATGTTAAGATAGATCTAATATAAAGATGTGGAAAAAAATATGGCATATTCTGCCCTAAGTGACTTTATCATTAGATGTAAGAATGCCTAAAGAAACACAAAACAACAAAAAGCAAGATGAAACAAAGTGTAATACTGAAACCCAGGGTCTGAGTTCAGATTTCTTTCTCTGGGCATAGATTAACTGAAGTGTTACATATAAATTATTGTCTATTCTAAACTCAAATATAATGAGAGAGTACATAGTTGTTATTAAAAAATAATACATTGCATAATTTACAGCTTTTAAAGACTATAGATTAGGATTGTTTGGGAGCAAAGCATTTTTAAAGTAATGATATAAATACAGTAGATCGATTATTTCTGCACCCCAATTTGAAAGTAGATGGAAATATCAATATATTAGTATTGACATTAGTATGAAGTAATTCTAGACCCTGACCAAGGGCCTTACTTAGTTCACAGTCATTTTGAAAAAACCTAAGATTCTAAGATTAATCAAATTTTATTTATGGTGTATTCCTGTATCATGGGTTATGAAAATTCCTCAGTGCAAAGTTTTAGAAAGCATTTAGCATAAATTTTCTTAATCTGTTTTGAAATAGCTAATGTGGTTATATTCTGCCAAAATATGTACTCAATAGAGGGTTTTCTATTAGTGCAAATGTGTTTACAGTAACAATATCAAGCTGTTTTAAAATGAAGGTAACAGTAATTCATTTTGATGTAACTATCAAGAAAATAGTATAACATAAGATGCATTTTTAAATTAATCATATTTAATGATCTATAATTTAATGACTCTTAATTCTAAAAATTATGCAAAAAATAACATTTGGAGATAAATATTTAAATTTTGAGTTTCTCTGTCAGAAGGGAGGATCAGACATCCTGAACAAATATCTTAGTGTCAATAAGAAAAAAATGTTGGTTGAATCTCTCTCTCTCTCTCTCTCTCTCTCTCTCTCACACACACACACACACACACACACACACACATGCACACACACACACACACACCCCTTGTAAGAAATAAATGGATACTGACTGAAGCACAAAAATGAAGTTGAAAATAGAAACCTAGAGAGGTAAGCAACTTACAAATTTGTTAGTTGCTCTCAGGGAGATTTTGGACTTCCATTTTTTTGGATGGGTACGTATGATACTGGGGACAGGAGACAAAAGCCAGGACACATATCAATTGAGATAACACACAGGAGAAGCCTCTCTAAAGCCAAAGTCCTGGGGAGTGACATGCTTAGTGAATGAGAGAAGTAAGAAAAGATGCTTTACGCAGAGGGGGAAGAAAAACAAGCAAACTTTACTGCCTTGAATTTAGCACTGGGGCTATAGGATGTGTGTAAATTGTCTCTTGACAACTCAAAGCCTCAAACTGACTATCATATATGGAATAGATTTGTGATGTCAATTTATTGTACTTCTGGTTCCAGGCATTCTTAGGATATAAATTATTTTCAGATTAGTTCCTGGTTGGTAGTGGTTCCAGACAACTGGCAGATGCAATCATAGTTTCTCCCTAAAAGAAACCCTCCTTAAATGTGGGATTCAAATAATTTCATAGATAAGATTTTATTAACATAAATCCACAATAAAATATCAGAAAATACATGAGAGGGGAAAAAGCATTATGAATGAGACAATAAGACCAAGCAGAAGTAATAGAAAACAAAATGAGAAATCAGACTCCGTGTTTTTAGATTTTAGAAGGATGTCGAATTATAAAACGTGTGTGTGTGTGTGTGTGTGTAATAGATACATAGAAAAGAATTGGAGACTATAAAAAGACCCAAATGAAAAAATAATGTTAAAATTAGTAATCTAGTGAATAGCAGATTAGACATGATAAAAGGAAGAATTCATGAACTGAAGGGAGAACCGAAGAAATTACATAAAAAAACAGTGGAAGTAGAAATGGGAGATATGCAAGAGATATTAAGAGACATGAAGGATAGCTTGGAGAATCTAATATATATCAAAACAGCTTTCTTATCTATAAACTGGGCTTAGCTTTCTGTTTTTTTGTGTGTGTATCATTTAATGTCTTTCAAGAAAGGATTAAAAAAATTTCTTCAAGGATTATAATTTTCTCTAGAAAAATATTTTGAATTTTGAGTTAGTGTTACTTATTGATACCTTCTTCTAAAGCTGACCTATAGATTAAATGTCATTCCAAAGAAAATTTTAATAGGTTTTGTTATGAAATTTGGCAATTAGTAAAATTAATGAAGAACACAGATTATCAAGAAGAGCCGAGACACATTTAAAAAATAAACATGTTTAGTTTTTTTTTTTTTTTGGCCAAACCAAATAGCAACAGTGTTCATCTAACTTGGGTAGTTAAAACAATGTGGGATTAGCACAGAGATATTCAAGAAAGTCAAATGAAAAAGGATCTACAAACAAATCCAAACAAATATGACAACTATACAAAACAGAAGGGGCTTTGCAGCTCATTGAGGGGAAAGAATTGATTATTAATCATGCTTTGGGAACAAATGATTATACATGTGAAAGTACTTGAAATTTGTGGCTATAGTACTCTCAGCTTAATTGTAGTTATAGTAAAGATTTAAGTATGCAAAAATGAATCTTTAAAAATTTTTAAAGTAAATAATGGGAGAATATGATATAAGGGAAAATATTTTAGCAATTCATCAACGATAAACCGTAGAAAAATATGTGCAAACCATACAGGATAATACTGAGAAATGTAACTCCCATTAAATTAGATTTTTTAAATCTAAATATTCCATAAAACACAGATAAGCCATAAACTTCTCTTCATTAATATACACTCGAAGAGCTCTGTAACACATATAGCTGACAAAAAATTTGTATCAGGATATGTGAAAAATCTATTCACAAACTAAAATCTCTATGATTACCTTGTAAAATGGGCAAAAGGTAAAATTAGGTATTTTCCACAAGAGGAAATAAGAATGGTTAATAAACCAATAAAAGTGCATCTACAGTTACTAGTAGTCAAAGAAATACAACTTTAAGTACCATTTCAAGTCGACCATATTGACAAATCCTAAAATATTCATAAATCAAGTTATTAGAGTATTTAGGCAAACATTTGTAGTTTTGCCTGCTGGTAAGATAAATTGGTACAATCTCTGTGTGAAACCATTTGTCACTACAATTTGTAAGTTTGAATATGTGTATACCTTATAACCTGATAATTTCACTACAGGAATATAATTCCAGAGAAGTTCTTAATGTGGCTACATTTCTTATAACAGCAAAAGGTCAGAAATAATCCAAATGTCCACTGGCAGAGCAGTGAATATGTAAATTGTGGTATATTCATACACAGGCACATTATACAGCATAAATAGGCAAAAGTAATGATATAATAGAAATGTAAAATATGAGACTCAGGAACATGGTTACTGCATATGGATGAGATACAAAATGGGGAGGAACACGGGCTTGGGAGTCATTATTATTGTTTTCTTGAGATAGTATGAACATGTACATGTACTTGCTTCTTTTTCTTTTTGATGACCTATAACATATTTGGTCATGCATCTCCTTACAGGTTTGCATTAAATCACAAGGTTTACCAGGACAACCTTAATATATTGGTTTATCTGCAAAGCCAAGTATGTAATACTTGACACATAATTATCATACAAAAATGGTTGCTGGAAAAAAAAAACCAAAAAAAACAAAACAAAACAAAAATGGTTGCTGAATAGTCTTCATTATTTAGAAACTATTCTAAATTAACAGTTTCAGATTAACAGTTTCAGATTAAATTTCTTCCCTTCCATAAGTGAACCATTTGTGAACTTTCCTACTCTAACAGGAATTTAAAGACATATGTTTCTTATTTTTTAAGATGCAGAGGACAGTGATATTAAAGATTTTTGGGTCAAATATATGAAATCATCATGATTTTCCAGAACTTCTCATCCCAACAGTGCTATTCTCATATATTCCTCAAACTTCCCAGAATAAGGACTATTAATGGGGTTATATGAAATATTAGTGGGGAAAGATATATAGAGGCAGACAGATGTCCAGGATCCTCATACTCATGAATTGAAGGAAATTATATATTTTAAAGAAAAGAATATAATGAAATGGAAAGAATGAAAAATAAATGAAAGAGAAAACATCTCCCACATATACTGCTTCCTCAAATAAATTGCTCATTACTATTCTGAAATGGTTTGCTTAAAAATCAAAGAGGAATTCTAATAAGACCAGATCTTTGACATTTAAAAAATTTTTTCTTCTTGTCTTCCTCTGTATTGAGTCATCAGAACATTCTATCCTCTGAACCAGTCATATGGAATGTTTAATTGACTTTATTTTGGGTTTTAAAATAGCTTTATAATGTAGGAATCAGAATGGCTTTCTGTGGCTCCATATCGCAGGTTTGAAGTCCAACTCTGTGTCTTTGGTTTTTATTAACCTCCTCCTTTAACAGAAGGACCTGAAATCATATATCACATCTGGTCTTAATCTGCAGGTAGAGACTATTCTTTCAGAAACAAATGAGTTTATAATTCTTCCTGGTTCCTATTTGGCTTTCTTCCTGACTTCTCTTCAAATCCTAGTTCTCAATGGAATCTTTGTTCTAATGAAATTGTTTTTCTAAGTTCTAGTTTCTCCCTCATTTTTTCAACCTTTGTTTTTTGTTAAGCCAACTTATTTCCTAAATCATAGCATCTTCACTTTATACTTACTTCTTTGGAAACACACACACACACACACACGCACAATCTCATATTAGTGATCATTTTCTTACACATTTCCTGTGATAGTATTTCATGAGCTTATAAATTAGTGTTTTTAGGTGTCCATGTATCTTTACTTTATACAACCCCAGCCAGAATGCCAGCCATATAACCTCCTTACCTTTAGTATTTTCCAAACTGTGGTCTCATATCAGTCTCAGCTTTCTCTGTAACCTTTAATAGGCACAAATCAATCTCTAGGAACAGTCCCTCTGAAGTTCCTCATTGAACTTAAGAGAGAGGGAATTGCATACCTCCTTTCTTGTATGAGATGTAAGGAGGAAAATGCCACAAGATTCCTATAAATTCCTCCCAGAAGAAGTCTCACTGCTGCGTTCTTTGGCCACAAACCTCTGCCTTGCCTTCTGAGAGGATTATGAGTCAAGTCACTAAAGGGGTTTTAGATCCTGCACTTATGATCTGGGCTATATGGCTGCCATTCTGACTAGGGACATAGAAAATAAAGAAGGTTATACTTCCATCAGTGATGAGTCAGAAGTACCTATTTCCAACTGATCAGATGTGAAAATCATGTTAGCAAACAAGACTGGATTTGTATTAGTTTACTCAAATATGGGTAATAGACAAATGTCTGATGGTTGAAACAAGAATCATACATGGCAACCTAGAGGAAATGCATTCATTATGAAATACAAGTGTACTTGTCACTTTTATGCTCTTAGCTTTTGTGACTTCTCCCAAAACTAAGACAGAACATACCTACTTTTAACATCTTGTTAGGCAGAGATAACAATGTAAACACCTTCCAATGTATATAGTGAAAGAGAATTGGACTTATATTAAGAGAACCGACTATGGTATTGGATCTCTTATTAACTCAGAGACCTTGGAGAAGTTACTTAGCCATTTTATACCTCCACTTCCTCATCTGTCAGAAGGAAATAGCATATCTACTTTATTAAAGCTAAATGCTGACAAATAGTAGGTTCACAATAAGATGGTTATGGGATGTAATTCTAGAATATGTACTTTTCTGTCTTGCAGTTTGAAGTATCACTAGTACAAGTGACCATTGAGCTTATTGAATTAGCCAACCATATTATTAAATGTCAAGTTATGTATCTGTCCTTTGATTTGTTTGACAAGGATTAGAAAGGGCAGAGAAATATGTCTTTTGCTAAAAACAGGCAAAAATAAGAGTTATTGTAACCATTCTTAAGCTTATATTTTACACATACTTACCTATATTGCACATTTAAAAATCATAGCATAAAATGCTTTATTTCTAAAATTACAGTTGTTTATATTAGTTGTTTATCATGACATGTCTGTGTCTAAAGGATGGCCTTATCAGGTGCAATAGAGATTATGTTTGATTTCCTCAAATCCATCTTACTTCTCCCAGATTGCATAACCATTTAGGTGATGAGGCAAAGCTCCACAGTTTAGGTGTGATTATTTGAAGCCAGTCATAATAATCCTACCTGTTTTGTTAACAATTGGTTTCAGAAACCCAGCTCTAAGCACATGAGTGATTGACATTCCACCACTACTTTATGAGGGGATATATGACCTCTGTTGAGCCATTAAAACTGGTAGAAGGGTACTTTTCAGGATTAGAGAGAGAGGTTTTTGCCACTTCCCCTTGTGGCAGGTGAAATCGAAGAAGCAAGTCCTACAATCACAAAGGGGAGTAGACTTAGGATGAAGCTGAGCGCTGGACTGCAGAGTGTCAGACTAGAAAGATTCAGGGTCTTTAGTTACTTTGCTGAAGTGCTTTTCCTCTGGCCTTCCAAAATTATGAACCAGTAGAATCTTTTGTCTTTAGTTATCATCATGAAAAACAAAAAGAACTCCTTCCATAGGGCTGTGTTCTTTTGGTTGTTTCACTCTTAAGCTTGACTTTGGGCACCCAACTCATTTAAAAGGGGCTTATGTACATATTTATTGAAATATATTATCTTATTTGTTCTATTTAAGCCTTTCCATTTCAGCAAAATTTATATGTTTTGAGTGAGGATTTTATTATTTTTAAGCAAATAACTTTAAAAATGTATGAGTTTGACTACAAGACTTATATTGCATGGTATTTTTATATTCATTATGCATATGTATATTTTAAGAAATCACTGTTAAAATTATCTTGCTATTATAAGAGCTATTATTTCAGGTCACCCACATATAGCCTTTATCTTCACCACTGTTTTTATGATTGTACCATAAAACTCACTTAGTAATCTGTAACCTTCAGTTTACCTCTAATACAACTTCATTATATTCTCCTACATTCTCTCTGATCATACCTTTTGTTTCTGACAAACCAAATATTGTTTAAATAATCTTATTCTTTAAGATTTTATTATATATATAAAATATTGGAAGATTATGTGTATGTATGTGTGTATATATATATATTCACATATATATATATGTATATGAATGATTGGGAGAGAAGACAAAAGACAAACCAAACAAAACAGACCAAAAAAAAAAATGTTTGCTAAAAGTTTTTAATAAAATTCAACATAAGAAATGACAGATTGTGCTTGAAGACATTATACTAACTGAAGTAAACCAGTCACAGAAGAAGAAATACTGTGTGATTTCACTTATATGAGTTATCTAAATTAGTCAGACTCATAGCAGCAAAGAATAGAATGGTGGTTGCCAGGGACTGAGAGGTAGGAGGAAATAGGGATAAAATTTCAGTTCGTCAAGATGAAGTACAACATTGTTCCTATAGATAACAATGCTCTTATCGTTTTTTTTTTTTTTAAAGATCTTATTTATTTATTTGACACAGAGAGAGAGATCACAAGTAGGCAGAGAGGCAGGCAGAGAGAGAGGGGGAAGCAGGCTCCCCGCTGAGCAGAGAGCCCGATGTGGGGCTCGATCCCAGGACCCTGGGATCATGACCCGAGCCGAAGGCAGAGGCCTTAACCCACTGAGCCACCCAGGCGCCCTAACAATGCTCTTATTGTAACTTAAAAATCTGTGGAGAGGTTAGATATCAGTTAAGTGTTCTTACCAAAATACAATAAGTTAAAAAAAAAGTCTAATGACAATTTCTGTTAAATGAAAAAAAATTTCTGTTATTTATTTAATATTTTATTTATTTGAGAGAAGAAAGCATGGGAGTATGAGCAGGGTGGGAAGGGGCAAAGGGAGAGGGAGAAGCAGGCTCTCCGCTGAGCAGGGATCCAGCCCATGGGCTTCATTCTAGGACCCTAGGATCATGACCCCAGCGAAGGCAGATGCTTAACTGACTGAGCCACTCAGGCGTCCCAACATTCACATTTTAGGGATGAAAAATTGGAGGCTTAAAGACGTTCACGTCATCCCCAGATGATAGTTATTAACAAATAGGGTCAGCATAACAATCCAGGGCTTATCTAATTTCGAACGCAAGGTTTTGCCTTATGCTTTCTGCTTCCCATTTAGTTGCATGGCTTCATCTGTTGTTTGGAAACAGTTGACATTTGACTACATCTAGCTTCACAAATTTCATTCCTTTATATCATATGGCAGTTAGGTCAGGCCCAGCAAGGTATCTTCCTGTCTCTTCTAACCCTAAGATATTTTCCACTGCCTGACACACGGAAACGTGTCAGCTGGCTCAAAATGGAAACCCAGAAGTCCTTAATTCCTCAGTTGCTGTGCCATCCTTTGGAGAGAAAAAAAATTATATTTATACCTTTCTTATCCTTAGACAAATCTATTTTTCAGGTATTGCTTAATATTTGCTAGGATTACTATAAATTATCACAGGTATGTAATTATTTCAGAGAGTTTTTGGCCAAATAATATTTCTCAGTCTCCACTGAAGTATATAGCTTTACTTTTTAAAATCTTTGAAGATTGCTCAGGAACTATAGAACTACCTCATAGGACCTCTTGATCCCCGTATACTGAAGACATATTCTCTTCTTCTCTGAAATAATCTCTGTTTACTCCTAACTGTGCAATTTTATGTATTTTTTGCTTTCTCTCATATTAGGCTGAAAAAATGTTGGAAAAAGTTATTCAAATTGTTAACCTCTTCTCTCCTGAATAGAAAATTATGATGCAGTTGGTTGAAATTTCTCATAAGTTATTTGGTAGTGCTTTTATCTAGTTATTTTTTTAAAGCTTACTCTTACAGACCCAAGCATATAGTACCAAGTGTGATTAATGATCATAATAGATTAATTAGACGAAATGGGAACACATTACTTAAATAGCTTAGCTTGTTATTTGCTATAGGACTGTGCCTATTTGGAGCTCAAAAATAGAACATAGTCTTTGCTTCCCTCATTTATTATTTTCAACATCTGTATTCCTAATTATCCCATGTTGTAAATCTGATTATTCAAAGGAATCCATAGAACTTTCATTATTGCTTGCCTTTTCTATAAAGTCATTTTCATTTTTTCCTTCCCAATTCCCATCGGTCAAAACTCCTCTTTCATAAGTCATAGTTTAGTGGAACTCAATCTTTGTTAAATAAGCAATATACAATGTGAAATATAATTCTTGCTAATGAGCATTAGAGCAAGTAACACACATATATCCTTTCAGGAACATTCTAGAAGTAATAAGTAGAAGAATATCTATCATGCGTGAATTTCCATAAGGACATTAGAATGTTGAAATTGAAGCCTCATGTTTCCCTGTAAATACATATGAACTTCAGAGCACCAGGGTGGCTCAGTTGGCTAAGTGCCTGACTTTGGCTCAGGTCATGATCTTGGGGTCCTGGGATCGAGCCCCACATCAGGCTCCCCACTGAGCGGGGAGTCTCCTTCTCCTTTCTCTCCCCTTCCCTGTCTCCCTCCCCTCCCCCCCCACCCTGTGCTCTCTCTTTCTCAAATAAAATCCTCTCTCTCT
>CM052896.1:77097015-77121140 GCA_028534135.1 Potos flavus
TTACTTTTCAAAGGCTCTTTAGAAGTTCTATAGGAGAACATGGCAGTAACCTCTTCGATATTGGCCACAGCAACTTCTTTCAAGACACGTCTCCAAAGGCAAGGGAAACAAAAGCGAAAATGAACTTTTGGGACTTCATCAAGATAAAAAGCTTTGGCACAAAAAAGGAAACCATTAACAAAACAAAGAGGCATCCCACAGAATGGGAGAAGATATTTGCAAATGACACTACAGATAAAGGGCTGATATCCAACATCTGTAAAGAATTTCTCAAACTCAATACCCAAAAAACAAATAATCAAGTCAAAAAATGGGCAGAAGACATGAACAGACACTTCTCCAAAGAAGACATACAAATGGCTAACAGATATGTGAAAAAATGTTCATCATCATTAGCCATCAGGGAAATTCAAATCAAAACCACATCAAGATACCACCTTATGCCAGTTAGAATGGCAAAAATTGACAAGGCAAAAAACAACAAATGTTGGAGAGGTTGTGGAGAAAAGGGAACCCTCTTACACTGTTGGTGGGAATACATGGTGGTTAAGCCACTTTGGAAGACAGTGTGGAAGTTCCTCAAAAAGTTAAAAATAGAGCTACCCTATGACCCAGCAATTGCACTACTGGGTATTTACCTCAAAGATATAGATATAGTGAAAAGAAGGGCCACAGGCACCCCAATGTTCATAGCAGCAGTGTCCACAATCGCCAAACTGTGGAAAGAGCCGAGATGCCCTTCAACAGATGAATGGATAAAAATGTGGTCCATATGTACAATGGACTATTACTCAGCCATCAGAAAGGATGAATACCCAATTTTTGCATCAACATGGATGGAACTGGAGGAAATTATGCTAAATGAAATAAGTCAAGCAGAGAAAGTCAATTATCACATGGTTTCACTTATATGTGGAACATAAGGAATAGCATGGAGGACATTAGGAGAAGGCAGGGAAAAATGAAGAGGGGGAAATTAGAAGGGGAAACAAACCATGAGAGACTATGGACTCTGGGAATCAAACTGAGGGTTTTAGAAGGGAGGGGAGGTTGGCAGATGGGTTGGTATTAAGGAGGGTACATATTGCATGGAGCACTGGGTGTTACACACAAACAGTGAATCATGGAACACGACATCAAAAAGTAATGATGTACTGTATGGTGACTAATATAACACAATAAAACAAACAAACAAATAAAGGGCTGTTTAGCTTTTGATGCATCATCTTCTCCTCTGTCAGATTATTCTATTATTAATCTTCCTCCTTTACATGAGGTTCAAAGTTATAAAGCATATTATAGTTAAAATGTTAAACTGTATAAATATGTACCAAATACTATTGAGTACTAGTTTAATAGTTGATAAATTTTCAGTAAAAAGATTAAATCAACATATTTGCCAGAGCAATATATGCATATAGTATTAACATGCATAACTAAAAGGTTGTAATTGTATGTATTAAGATTTTTATATAAAATTATTTATTTGGCTTTCAGGCTGTATACTAGCTGTTTTTCCATATCTCACTCTTAATTTGAATGTTGTTCCAGGACAGGGTTATGATATTGTAGCATTTTATGAAACCTTTGCATTATGTAAGTTGGCACTTCCAATTGAAAATGGAACATCCATTGGCATTTCACAGTGAAAAACTTCTTTTCAATCATTTATTTGAGGCTAATGACTTTATACATGCCTAGAGGAAGATAATCTTCGTACTGGAAATTAGCTTAAAAGCCATTTTTAAATTAAAATGGTGAGCTGTTTATTGGTAGTTTTACCTTTATAACATTTAATATTGGGGTAAGTGCTCTAAATTTCAAATCAGCAACTTAGGTGAAGTAGCAAAAGTCAACCATCATGGTATAGTAAAAAATAAATAAGTAAAAAGTAAAAATGAAAAAATAAGAATAAAAACAAACTATCAACAATAAAAAATTTCGAATTTCAAAATATTCAGATTTGAAGTCTGAAATGTATGGATCTTCATACTGGCAATACCTTTGGCTGCATATACAACTCTAAGCCAGAGTCCTTTTACTGTCTGTATGACTAAAATATTTCAACCATGAAAGTTATGTTGGTTTTGGGAGGTTTGTGTGTTGGGGGCAGAAAGTATGGGGGTAGCCAATAATCTCAAATGCAGTTACTCTCTCTCATACCAGAAAGGCCAGTTGCAGATAGGAGTGAATTTGATATTCCAGGATAGTATGGAGATATTTATGGTTTTGTGATATCAAGAATGATATCTTACTGAAAAAAGCCATATGGCCAAAAGAGAAAGATTTAAAAAAAATTCATCCTCCTTACAACTTTGCTTATGGGTTGATTATTAAATGCTTTTTTGAAGTATCACAAGAAGTTTTACTTTTTAGGAACTCCATGTTAGGAAACAGCTAGACCTTTTTTCAGAGTTTTTTTTTGGCAGAAGCTTCTTATACCATTTAAGATTTATTCAGAATATGACAAGTCTATTGGAAGAAAACCATCTGAATGGTCCTAAATTCATTTTCACTTAAAGTAATTTTGTTCATGATCTGTGTCCTAAGAAAACTACTTTGTTTCTCCTTAAATGCTTCTTTAGGAGTCTCTTCTAGTTTTAATCACATACAAATTACATTAGGACATCCTTAAGGAGCTTTTATTTTTTTCATTTCAGGTAGTATCTGCTTTGTTTTATGACACTGCAGTAACATGGCCTGTCCTTGTTTTCAGATCAGTCCTCATTTAGTGGGAAGATGCTGGTGATGATGTTGGCAATATTTCTGCTCTGTGTATGGCTTTTACAAAAATCTAAGGGGCTGTACCTCATGTTGGGCAATCGGCCATCAGTCACATTTATTGGATAAACTTGCAGGTCAGCAATCACTAAAATATGTGCAGACAAAATTAGTTGGTGTTGCTTCTTTCTGAAGAAAACACAAACAACGGCTGTAACTACCTCTTTGAGAGTTTAGACTAACAATTTTTTTAAAAATTTGTAATTGAGAGGAAAATGAAAGACTAGATAGAATCACTCAGCAAAAAAGTCTGACAGTGTCTGAGCCTCATAGGGATAGATCATCTTAATGAAGTCAAAGATTCTCAGTGAAGGAAAAACACACCTCTTTCAAAAATTGGCCAAAAAAATTTAACTATAAAAATAAAGTAAATTGAAATCTATGTCCCTATCTATGTTTTAATAAGACGAGAATGTAATGCATTGAATGATCCTTGTACATGTTTCTAGTCCTTTAATTAACTCTCAGATTTCCTTTGCAAATAAGAGTTATAGTCTTTCTCTAGACATCTAACTTTCTTAATTCTTCATCATTAAGAGAATCCATCAAGTCTACTGCATAAGATTGGGAATGTTTCCAAATTTTATAGCTGTCTTGTATCTTGAAGCCAAAACATTTTATGAGTCTCTTGGTTCTAATGTTCTTAACTCAGTTGAATATCTGAGCATTTTAGATGAGAGACATTTTTATCACTTTGACAAAAATGGCAACTTTAATTTTAATGACTCTATCAAAAATTGATCAAGTATGTTGTTTTGTGAGGCCTTTTAAGAAAAATGAACTTACTAACCAATAATGCTAAAGACCCATCCATTTTGGCTTAAAAACTCCCCTTCAGCTCAACACATGAATTAACTATTTCTTTACATGTGTCATCTTTAAAAAATGAATCTGAATTGCAGTTAGAAATCCAAAGTGAAGGTTTCCAATAATAAGCTCACTTTTTTGCAATTTGTCATGTAATCAAGCTAACAAAAACTGTATTCCCTATCCTTATTTATTTATTTTACATTAATCCCTTTTAAGTACAGAGAGATTATTAGTGTGAAGTAAAGTACTTTTGTAATTTTGGTAATTTCTTACCTTCGTTAAATAATGCTTCAAGAGCTCTTGATATTTTCAATATTTTTATGGAAGATATGATTTTTTTAATTGGAGTATTGTTGACGCACAATGTTATACTAATTTCATGTATACGACACAGCGATTTGGTAAGTCTGTATGTTATGCTATGCTCACCACAAGTATAGCTACCATCTGGAAAGAGCTGATTTTTTTTTTTTTTTTAAGATTTTATTTATTTGACAGAGAAAGGGAATACAGGCAGGGGAAGTGGGAGAAGGAGAAGCAGACTCCCCGCTGAGCAGGGAGCCCGATGAGGGGCTCCATCCCAGGACTCTGGGATCATGACCTGATCCGAAGGCAAAGGCTTAACAACTGAGCCACCCAGTATCTCTGAGGTGATTTTTTTTTTTTAAATTGAAACTTTTTTTTCTGTATTTTTGCACTCTGGTTTGAAATTGAATAAAAGGCCCTTGTGAGGTTATTTCATGGGTAGTGCCCAGTAAAGTGCCTTGCACAAAATGAGCATTTGGTATCTAGAGGTTCAGTTTCAAAAGTGAAAAGAAATTTTGTGTTTATATAGTCCAAGCGCCTTACTTTGTAACTAAAATATTTGATAATGCAAGAAATTAATTAACTGGCCCAAGAACAACCGCAACAAAAAAAGTGTTGAGTGTTGAGTCTAGGACTAAGGTCTGAGCACACACAGACTGCAAGTCCTTATCATTTTATTTTTTTTCCTTTTGCTTATGGTTGAAATCGTCTAAACCTTTTGGTTTTTTGGTTGGTTTGTTGTTATTGTTGTTAACATTATATTTTTAGATCATATGAATTTTGGGAGTCATTTTCCTCTAAGTGTGCATCTGTTTGGTGTTTGCAATGCTCCTCTACTTTTTAAATATGTCTCAAACTTAACTTCTTTGATACTTTTTAAAAGGTAACTCCCCCTTTGACTAGCAGCTATATTCCAAGCTTTTGTGTTAATTCTTCACTTATATGATTTCATTTAATTTTTATGTAAAATATATTAGATGAGGTCATTGGTGCTTAGGTAAAAGGGCTTTTTCATAAACATAAAGCTAGTCAGTGATAGAGTCACAATTTTAGGTGTGTTCTTTGTACCATGTTTGCAGTGGCTCAACAGCAGACTGATATGTACCAAGTTCCATTTGTGCTCCTGCCACCACCCTACTCTAAAAATTTTGTCTGTGCCCTGGGCTATGGAAATCATTTCCTAACTTGTTTCTCTTCTTCTGCATTGGCCAGCATTAGCCAGAATAATTATTTGCTAATATAAATTTGATCATGTGACCCATTCTTGGCTTTTTTGTATGTGTGTTTGTTTTTTTTCCCCCTCTCTGTCTCACTTCAACATTGGGGCTAATTTTGGAATATAAGGAGGTAGCTAGGCAAAAAAGAGAGATAAGAATATTGAAGGAACACCCAATGCTGTAGAGTACTCATATATCCAAAAGGCGAGTTGTTTTGAGGATTTTCAAGTATAGTGTGAGATTTTCAAGTTTGTCTTTGAAGAGATATGAGTTAGCATGCTTGGAGCTTAGGGGATGAAGAATGTTTGAAGCCAGATACTTATGGGCCTTGTATGCCATACTAGAATTTTATATGTGGCACATAATTTGATATGCATTTTATAGAGATAATTATGGTGGCAGCAAAATGAAAATATAGAAGATATGTTGTCTTGTGATAAGAGGGAACAAAAATTCCATTTATGAAGCCGTTGTATTAATGTAGGTAAAATAGAGTGAAATAGTGAATTATGGTAATGGTAGTGAGGAACAGGTGCAAATAGATCTAGGATATTAAGGACGTTGAATGAAGAGAACTTCATTGATTAGATGAGAAAATTTTATCCTAATTTTAGGTGTCATTACCATCCAATTATTTCATGAATTAAGAAGTGGAATTACTGATGCAGGTTAGAAAACCACATATTTTAATAATGTAATCTCAAAAATGGTAACTTAAAGCCAACCTCACAAGGCATACTTGCACATTTTGAAACTGTCTCTTTCATTTCTGTATTAAAATACATTTTGTCTTCTGTTTATTCATTTTTGATATATTGAGATAAATTTCAACATATATTGCCCTTAGCTCTAAAATAAATTAGAAGTGTGCATAAATGATTTACCAATTTGTCTCCTGTGAGTTAAATTTCCATTTTATTTCTTATTGCTCACATCCCTTATAGTGCTACCAATTCTCTTCTTTCTTGACATGACTTGAAGTTTCCTGTGCATGAATAACTTTTTCTAAAATTGTTTAAAATGGAGTTGAATGGAAAGAGACTTACAAGAATCAGAGATTCTATAATCTGTTCTTTCACTTCCTACCAAATTGCAGTATGGCTTTGTGCAAATACCTTTTTATATTTGGGCCTTTGAAATGAGATCAAATAAGCGTGCTACCTGCCTTGTGAGACTATTTTGAAGACCATACTAAACAGTGTGTGTGAAAAAGCTTTGAAAATGGCAAAGAACACACATAAAATTTTAAAATTAGCTTTTATTTTATTCTGAGATTAGTTACACCAATGCAGAATCATTTAGCTAATGCATATAATCAACCTAAAGAAGAAAATTAAATTGTGCTCTTAGAGACTTAAAGTTCACAGAGCTAATAGCACTTACATTAAATTTAAATGCACGCATTTTTAGTTATAAAGGAAGTTACAGTTCCCTTGGTCAAACATCAAAATCACAGACTAGAACATATTGAAAAAATAATTAACACTAAACCTCTCACCCACACGTATGTGTTGGAGTAGGAATGTATTGCCTATAGATATGTCTTAGGATTTGAGGTAAATTTTCTCATCTATAATCTTAAATATTTACTGTGTTATAAATTCAGTGATGAAATATACATGTATCTCTTTCCCTTATCACTTTGGAAGAGGCCACTCCACAGAGCCACACTCCCAGGGTGTAGGAAAGTCAGTTTGCCTTTGAAGATGGACAAGCCTAAACCTGGCTGGCTCATTAGAGGCAGTCTCATAAAATATTAACATTAGAAGGTATTCTCATGGCCATCTCTTCCGACCTTACGTCCCACACAAAAACATCATCTTTGATAGTTACATAGAATGAACCTGTTGGCAAACAGTGAACTCTCAGGCAGGCCATACCAATGCAGTGCTATGAAGATAGCATGTTCCTTAATGTACAAAATCCCCATGAAGTTCTTATTCTTCAATCTGAGTCTCTGGCTTTAACACCATCTCCTCCCTCCTCTTACAAATAGTATTTGAAGATCTGTGCCCTGTTTCTTATATTTTTCCAAGATAATATTTCCAGTTTTAGTTTTCTTTTTTCTAAAGATTTTATTTATTTATTTGACAGAGAGAGAGATCACAAGTGGGCAGAGAGGCAGGCAGAGGGAGAGGGGGAAGCAGGCTCCCTGCTGAGCAGAGAGCCCGATGCGGGGCTTGATCCTAGAACCCTGAGATCATGACCTGAGCTGAAGGCAGAGGGTTACTTAACCCACTTAGCCACCCAGGCACCCCAAGTTTTAGTTTTCAACCATGTTCCATTGTAGTGGTTAGGATTGGCTATGCCTTCTTCGGGAGTCTGCATCTAGGCATGTTTTGCAAGAATTCAGAATAAGACAAACTGTATTTCAGATGAGCTTTGATAAGGACTAAATAACTCACTGTGACTATTAAACTCGTTGTTCTAGGTATTTCTTTTCTACTAATGAACGCTGAGATTGCAGCTCTGAAACTATTGACCCTTAGGACCATGGGGACAATTAATACCCTAAGTGTATTTCATATAAACTGCCTTTAAAGACATATCCTTCATCCTACACTATAATAGTTTAGTTTTTTAATCTAAGCATCTTTACCTTTGGCTCCATTATATTTCATTTTGACAGTCTTGTCCCATCCATTAAACCTCTGGAGACATTTTTAAATCCCAGTTTTGTGTCAGTCACAGTCACAGATTCACAGATTTAATAAGCACTGTTTCTTATGTCCTCTTGCAAGTCAATATTAAAATGCTGAACAAGAGAAGACCAAGGACAGCAGGGTTACTGTCTGATGAAATAATGTATCTGGAAGCGATTTGCAAACTGCTATTTTATATTCATCTTTGGTTCTGTGTCCTTCCTTCTATTTTATACTTGTCACTTTATAATCTGACCTTATGGAGAATTTCTCCTCTGCAGTCTTCATGGTTTAATTTTCCTTCCACTAACCTCTTTACCATCAAAAATAATTTCTAATTGTATCATACAGATTTTACTTTTAGAACTTTCTTCTTTTTAAGTCATCTTTTCTCTTAGAAACTTTATCCTCAAATGTTAAGTCTCTGAGTTTTTTAGTATATAATTTTCCTTTGTTTGCAGTTAAAATTCTTTAATTTGTATTTCTTGAGTGTCTGTTGTATGTAGGTGAGCACGGTTGATGCTAGGAGGCACATACGTATCCATATGATGTTCTAGGGGCTCAAAGAGTTTATAGGTCAATAGGAGATCTAAGGTACATGAGGTGCCATTAGTTGTACATTATAAGTGTGCTTTCTCTCACTTCCATTCTCTTAGTTCTCTGTAGTTGTAAATATGGTTTTAAGTCAGCCCTCATCCCCACAAAGAAATATTCCCTGTGCTTTTAGATATTTTCTATACTCATATTGCTTTTCAGCATATTTGCAGTGTTTTCAGCTCCCAGTCTTCATGTGGTCCTTGGATTGTCTAAGATTGCTCCAAAATCTTTTAAGCCCACTGTGCATCTACTTCACAGTTTCTCAGTAGTTACTCAGGACTTACAGCCTCATGTTCAACTCACTGACTTTAGTCAAATATATATGCTCTAGGGCTCTTATTATAGAGCATGTTGTCTCTATCTCTCTCTTTCTCTCTCTCAATCCACCTATTTCTATATACATTAAAATATCCCTCTATATACACTTATGTAGTATGCTAATATACACTTATGTGGGTGTGCTTAATCAAAATACCTACTTTATTCATATATGCTTAAAGTATATATTTCTAATATATATGCTATATAGATATTTCTACTATACTATATATATATGTATTTTCAATATAATTTGTTAAGCATTTTGATCAGAGCTTAAAATTGATTAAAAATGAAGAAACAATCACTACCAGAAAAACATAGAATTCCTGTCCACAATACTAAGCATTTTCTCCCACTCTAAACCACCTCACATTTCCCAAACACCTACATTTTCTTTGATTATTAATTAAAAAAGGAAAACATCAGTTAAGAGCTGGCACTACTCAACCTCAACCCAGTAGGGCACTCAGCAGTTAGGTAATTTACCACACCACATTCCTTGTATAAAATCTAATCCCTGTCCCAACAATAATGCCGCTGATGCACTCTAGTACCCAAAGCAAGGAGTAATTCAATTCTTTTCATTGACTAATGGGTTTAAGTTTTTTGCCAGTCTTTCTTTGAGACACTGTAACCCAGATGTGATTTGATAAGGACCAAATAATTCATTACAATGTTAAACTTGATGTTCTAAATATTCCTTTTCTATTAATGAATGCTGAGACTGCAGCCTGAAATTATTGGTCATTAAGGGTCACTCTAAGGCAAATGATATACCATTACATAGATTCATGTGCAGTTGAGATAAATAATTCAGAGAGATCCCATATACCCTATGCAGAGTTTTATTCCTATTGGTAACCTTTTGTATAACTGTAGTACAATATCTAATATTGCAACCAGGGAACTGACATTGAGAAAATCTACTTATCTTATTCAGGTTATCAGTTTTACGTATACTTGTTGGTATTCACATTTCATTTCCTAAATTTTATCACATATGTATATATGTGATATACATGATAGATATAAAAACACAGTCAAAATATAGAACAGTTCTATTAACACAATTCCTCCTGTTAACTCTCTATACTTTCTCCCTCCCACCCCCCACCCTCGCCTCCCAAGTAAGCCTCCCCTTTGGGTTGTATGTTACTGAAATACAGCATCACTTAAAATTATTTTCTTGAGTTTTTTTTTTTTTTTTTAAGATTTTATTTATTTATTTGACAGAGAGGAGAGAGATCACAAGTAGGCAGAGAGGCAGGCAGAGAAAGAGGGGGAAGCAGGCTCCCCGCTGAGCAGAGAGCCCGATGCGGGGCTCGATCCCAGGACCCTGAGATCATGACCTGAGCCAAAGGCATAGGCTTTAACCCACTGAGCCACCCAGGTGCCCCTTGAGTTGTGAACAGGAAATTACAAATGCAGTAATAAAATTTTTAGGTCACCAAGATTTATGTTTTATTTAACTGCTGAGCTCTTGCTATTAGAGGAAAGGAACGATTAGTTGTTCTCATTTACAAAGTGACATTTACATTAAGCAACAAATGCTCTAGTGGTGCATTAATTTATTTATCATATGATCCTGGATGTGTATAGTAATTTGTAAATATTTTCCTATAGCTGGGTGTATGGTACACTTTTATTCAATAACACAAATAGATTTCCATATTCAATCAGGGTCTCTAATTTTTAAATTAGGTTTAACAGTACTGGCGATTAGGCAAGCATGTTTTAATAACTTTTTTATGAATCTCCCTGAATATTTATGCATTTCAAAAACTCATTATCAAAAAATAATTTCTGATTTTATTCTATATTTCTGGTCCAAATTTTTTTCAAGTTATTTGTCTTAATAAAATAGCATTTCTTATATTATACCCTCATTTTTGGAGTAGTTCACTAAGATCATGGCTATATTATGCCGAACACTATATTATTATCAAGTAAGTGATTGACTAAATTGCAGTGCAACCATCTAATTCATTTATTCATCATATATTTTAAAACAGCTGGCTTTTTGCATCATGTAGATCAAACATCCAGATGACTAAATGTCTAATTTTTAATCATTTTCAACACAAGGTAAATATAATTAAAAGCTAATGAGGGGCGCCTGGGTGGTTCAGTGGGTTAAGCCTTTGCCTTCGGCTGAGGTCATGATCTCAGGGTCCTGGGATTGAGCCCTGCATCGAGCTCTCTGCTCAGCAGGGAGCCTGCTTTCCCCTCTCTCTTGGCCTGCCTCTCTGCCTGCTTGTGATCTCTCTCCTCTCTGTCAAATAAATAAATAAAATAAAATGGATAAATAAAATCTTTAAAAAAATAAACTAATGAGGTCCTCTCCTTCATGTTATTTATTTTGTACTATTAGAGGTAAGGTGGAGAAAGATAAGTAATGATGCTTTTTGGTGGATTCATAATTGCTCAAACAGGATCTTTGAATTGGAAGGAAATACTTAAGATTATGTTACTGCTACCTTCAAATATTTCAAGGGTTTCTTTAGTGGTCAGTGTGGTAAAATGTATGGGCAACCTTAGGAAGAACTTCCTGAGGGAAACAAAATTATCCCATGCCTACAATGAATTTTATTCCAAATTGGTACTTTCAGATGTATGATATCTTGAAATAATGACAACTTTTTGTAATATTGTTTTTCATTTTAAGAGAGAAAACTGAGTAATATGGTCATTGCTATAATTCCAATCCAGGCTCATAAGACTTAAAGTCCTGCCTTTATTGATAGTGAGACTTGAATCAAAGTATATGTTCAGACAACTGATGAGCACTTAACAAAGACCTTGAGGGGAAGAAAATACCACTAGGATGTGGAAGGGGTCATGATTCTCCATTTTGAAAAAAATATTCCCTAATAACTTTCTGAGTTTTGCCCATGTTTCCTGAGTTCTTTCAGAGTTTAATGTTGGCATCCAAAATAATTGGTGGAGGAAGAACCATATTTCTTGAGAATACATGTACATAAACAATAATGTTTGCCAACTTTTCTAAGACTATGGAAGAAGGCCAACATAGCAACTACTTGGAACTAAGGGACTGATCAGAATTTCTTATAAGATGTTTTATTTTAAGATATTATCAAGTACAAAAGGACATTTTTGTAAGATTGCACAACCAAATTGCAGTATTAGAATACCAATCTAAAACCTACTATTTTTGGCATTGCGCTGACTGAAATATATGGACTAAAAAACAAAACAAAAAACCCAAAAAAACCTAGCACCTTCTTTGTGTTTCTTTACTATAGAATCCTATAATGGTTTTCTGAAATCTTCACTTACAATATCAGATATAGCAGCACTGATTTGGAGTGAGCTAGCCTTAGATTAAGAGTCTCAGCCTTGCCTGGTGCTAGCTATAGGACCTTGCCCAGGGATACCTGACTTATCTCTATCCCTACTTTTCATAGCAGTGTATAAGAATATGCATTTATTTCATTTGATTCTTGGGAGAATTGGTTTAGATAATAGACATTTTTTGGAAGCTGGCGCATAGTAAGTACTTAATAAAAGGTATTATAAGAAAAGGGAAAATGTTATTAATAAATGATATAACCATATATAAAAAGAACTTTAGGTTATTAGAATTTAGAAAGGATTGTAGCAGTTACTATGCTTTCCATGCTAAAATGAAGACATGGAAATACTATTGATCATCAATCCATTTTTTATTGTTAGTATAATAATTGGAGACATTAATATTTTGCTCTTGCGTTATACTATCTCTTTACTATAGAGAGGGAACATAATCAGAGTTTCAATAACAGGCTCCTGGACCTAAACATTTTACTTCTAATAATTTATTGTAAATGTATTCACTAATATGTGTACATAGGTAGATGTATACGGACATTGATTATATCATCTTATAATAAAATCCTGGACATTTGCTAATTTTCAACTGGGACACATTATGAGCAGATTATATTATATGCATATGATAGATGCTCACGGATAGAATGAATAGGGTTCATGATAGAAAACAGGAATGATCTTCATGGTATATGAAATAAAAGGAATAGAGCAAAATAGGGTAAAATCTTATAGATGTATAAAAATCCACACACAAACTCACATTCATATATGCATAGCGTATTTCTGAGAGGATGTTCTGAAATTTGAAATTGGCTTCTTCTATAGGGTATATGTCTTGCTTTGAAGGGAGATTTGCTTTTGTATTTCTTGTATTTTTTATCATGCATATAAAATGTAAAAATGAGTTTAAAATATTCATGGAAAGAAATAAATAACAAGGCAAACAATAGCTGTCTCGGAATGGTTGGCATATGATTGACTTATATTCATGTGTGTGTGGTATATCTGAGTTATTCTCTAATTCTCTAAGACATACCTTTGTTTTGTAATAAATATAAATTTTAAAGAGATAGCATCAGTTGGCAGATTCATAAAGGTAATTTGAAATGAACTTTATTCCACTTTACCATTAATCTGTGATTGATTTTTAGCATTTTTGTGTAATTTCAATATAAACTTTAAGCAGTAGCTTTACTTTGTTTTTTTTTAAGCCCTAATTATCAGCCATCTCAGGACAATATAATCACCCTCTTAAATTTTAACTTTTTAAGATTATTCACACATTTTTACAAATGGAGACAGCAGAAACAATAAACTAAACCCAAATTGTCTTTGTATCATCTTATATGGTTCTTAATAATACCCTTTGGAATTATGTTATTCCTCACTTTTGCTTCTGCAGATAAAATAAGTCATGGCTTAAGTAAAATTACAATGCCTTTGTTCATTTCAAAAACATTTGAAAAATGCAGCATATTTCTGCATTAAAAGTGATTATTAGTTGGCGTTATTATATAGATGTTAGGGGAAAGAAAGTTAAATATTGTGTCTCATGGAGATAGGCAGTTATTATTTAGGTTAACACGGGACTTTCAGAAATAGGTAGATATCAACAATCTTCTGACAAAGTTAAAATACAAGTGGCACATCTGAGTATTTCCTCCATAGACATAGATGTATTTAAATAAGTAAATTTTTGTCTTGAAGGAAATACAGGCATCACAACATGAAACAGTTTGCTGCTTTATGCAAATAAAGGGCAGGATTTATGAGCTTCAGTCACTGCTGACTGGCCAGCATCATGTGCCTGGCACACAGTAGATGATAGTTAAACATTTCTTGACTTTTGTAATTTTTTAACATTAGTCTGCAAGTTGAGTTAATTGAAATGTAAAGAAAATTGAACTATAGATCTTTTGATTGTTTAAACTATCTTCAATTATGAGATAAGAAAACTTCTAAAGACGGAAAACAAAATGCTGACATATCTGTTGGAATCAGGGCCACTAGAGAGCCTTACTATGCAAATCTATTTAAATTCTATGTAGTGATATTCCTGATATATTTTGAGATTGATCACACAGTTTACAGCAACTCTATTTTTCAAAGATAACTTTATAAACGTATTTTGATACACCTTTTTTGTGCTTGTCTCCTTTGAAGAGTCCCTGTAACCATTCAGCCAGGTGTTGGGAAGATATGTAGTAGCTGAGCACCCTTCTGACACTATCCTCAGAATCAGCTTTGGAGATGCTTTCACCCTGTCCGTCTTCTTCAGCAGCCAGGCAGTGTGCTGACTCCTTCACAGCCGTGAGGAACTCTTCTGGCTCTAGAAGTAAGTTGACTACATTCAGTTTGATTGTTGCCAGTGGTTTTAAAAATACTTAGAGGAGGCTAACTGGAAATCTTGCGAATTAATATACAAATTAAAACCAGGATTATTCATATTGACTGCTTCACTCTTTTGAGTTTTGTCTTTCTGAAGACATAGTTACTACTTCTTATGTTGATAACCTATATCTTTATGGGGTTTTCTGAGATTTTTTTCAGGATCATTTCACGTGATTATCATAATTTATATTTGCAGCTTTGAGGCATAGAGAGGGGAGAGATTAAAATAATAATGTTTGCACATGAGCGAATGCATTCGGCATGACCAAATATTTTATTAAAGTTGCTTGTCTAATGAATTTAGAAGATGGAATCAAATCTACGGTCTTTTGATTCTTAAATATCAAGTGCCCTTTCCATGACTGTGATCTCCAGTGATATATGGAGGGTAAGGGAGGGGTGCAGGAAATGACATTTCTCTTGATTGGTTGGTTTACCGAGTGATGTGTTCTTTGTGTCCTTGAAGGAGAGTTTATGGCAACTTATAAATATGCATACTAAAAAATAAAAGAGAAATCACAGGTAGGGACATGGAATGAAATCGGGACATGAAGGGATTGTACAAGATGCATAATGTAATTTATTATACACCACCCCCAAACCAATTCCCAGCTGCGTATTTATCTTTGGGCTTTTTAATTACTGGATATATCAGGCAAATACAACAATTACATGATTGTTTGTGTTTATAGGATTTGAAAAGTAAAAGCAGTATTTTGGGGAATGTTCAGACTTTCCTAGTTCATACTTATAATCCTATTGTTTTGACATTTTTCTAGTTTATTTGGTTTAAATTTGACATATTTCTTTTTTCCCTTCTCCCAAATACTCAGTATAGGCATCCCTTGCTTCTCTTAGGGACATATTTGTGTCAAAATGTCACCACACAAAATGATTATGAATGCATGTTATAGACAGTAAAAATTTGATTTAGCCTAGATTATTTTAATTAAGTGCTTGGCAATTAAAATTTCCTTGAAGAGAATGGGTCGAACACACATAATAACCTTAAATTTTTTTTGCAACATATTACAGCTTCAATATGCCAGCAACAGTTAGGTCTATGTCCTTAAGGGAACAGAGAGACTGTTGTTAAGAATTTATTTCTGGATTGTGGTGCTATCTATTGCATAGTTAAAACAGGGATTCAGTATGTTGTTGCTAGTGTACTCAAAGTAATGTAGAAGGACTACTTTTAAGACATAAATAGGATATATTAGTTTATATTGAAGTTAATTCATTACAGCTATAACTGTAGCATAAAATGATGAGCCTGAATATGCAGAAGATAGATTACAAATCATTATTTTACTGTAGGTTTTTTCTATGCATATTTTATTACCTTGTACTCTTTTCGTACATCATTTATTCACTTATCTTAAAAATTGCTTTCGCTGTTTTTGTTCTTGCGCTTTTTATTAAATAAAGTAACCTGAGGGAGACATTTCAGATTTTCCAGGTTTTGCTTTTTTTTTAAAGAAATGGAGGACCCCCGACTAAGCTTGGGTTGATTTCACACATTTTGAAGATACAGAAATATATAAGGTTCGTTTCTTAAAGGCAACCCCACAAGAACCTACAGAGATTTTATATGCCCAAACAATAAATTAGATACTTAATAAATTTTTGTTTTCCACAGATAAAGCTGACTCTTCTACGTAAACACGTCTGACTTTATGAAAGCTGTTAACACAGGAAATATATTTACTCACATAGATTCTCTAGTGTAAATCACAAGACTAGTGAATTCAAATACATTTTCATTTACTAATGGCTATAATCAAGGCCAAAGGATTTACTTAATTAACCTGGCAATAGAAGGCTAAATAGAAATAATTTATATATTGAGAAGGACTCTCCTGAGTTAATGCTTAATTCAATTTTTAAATTACCAGTCCATTAGTCTGTAGAAGTAGAACCTCCTTTTCCCTTTCTATTTTTTCTTTGGAGTAACATTAGGCTGAAAGTCTTGCATGGAATTAATCACCCTGAAAAAAGAGAAAGTAAATACATTCCTAATTAGATTCCTCAAATTTCAAATAGCTCATTGAAAATTCATAGCACATCCATTAAAATCCCTTTAAAAATAAATGGAACGCTAGGAACTTTCTTAGAGGAAGTAAAGCATGGAGAAGTAGTAAAATAATGAGGCAATGGAATATCTATTCGTTACTAGTGTAGGACACTTGAGGTAGTGGTGGTTGTTATGATGGTTATTTTTCTCACTGTGGCATTTTCAATTAGTCTTGGCCAGTAAAATAGTACTTTTGTCTGTTTTTACTGTTCCTTCTTGTTTTACTAAAGCACTGTGATAAAATTAAGCAATAAACAATAAGATCTGAAAAGGAAATGTGCATGCCTGTCTAAATATATACAAATGTATATAATTTACTATATACATAGCAGTAATGATAATCACTCCAGAAAGCTAATATGCCTTCTAAATATTAAGTATTCTTACTGACATTAAATATATAATATTTTTATTTTTCTGAAACAAATTTCCCTATGTTTAAGACTGGCAAATTATCAACTCTGATAACATCGACAGTGGCTTAACCATTTATCATAATAATCAATAAATATATTATCATTTGACACCTTCCAGTACTTTTTAATAGATACTAACTTATTTGATTTTTTTTATATTATCTCTATGAGGTAGTTTAACAAATAGGCTCTCAACTAGATATATATATTTTTACATTTAATACCTTTGGGTATATATTTATATACTTGAAATTATCTTAGATACTTGAGCCATAAAAACACAGATGGAAAGGGCACCTGGGCAGCTCAGTAAGTTAAGTGTCCGACTAGTGATCTCAGCTTATGTCTTGATCTCAGGGTCATGAGTTCAAGCTTCACACTGGGCTGCATGCTCTGCATGGAGCCTACTTAGGGAAAAAAAAAAGAAAGAAAAAGAAAACAGAAGGAAAATTAGAGTTACTGGTAGGAAAAAGTAATATGCTAACTATGAACGCTAAAAGGGTTAATGAATTATGTTCAGTAACCTTGAAAGGTAGAGCAAAGAGGAAATATGTTATCATGCAGTGCTTGTTTTAAAAAGAAGGGAGAATAAAATTTTCAAAGAAACTCTGAAAAGAAAAAAAAAGCAAACTTTGGGATGACTCTTACAAATATATGCATTCAGTGCCAGTCAATTCCAAATTAATATATCTAATTACCTGAGTGCCTTAAATTTAACATGTTGCTAACTAACCTCTTGGTCATCTTGCCAAATATTCTTTTTGATATTCTTGAGCTCAGAAAATGTCATCACTGTATAGCAGAAAAAATAGGAATCATCTTCTCATCTTTCCCCTTCATTCTACAGATTCTATCACCTAATATGGTCAATTTTGCTTAGAAAAATTTTCTTGAATTTATTCATTTTTCTTCATTTGGGACCATTAGTACCCTGGTCCCAAGTACCATAATCTCTACACTGGGCTAGTCCAGAGGCTTCCTAAATTATCTGCTCACATCCTTCAGTGCACCAATCCTGCCTATTCTCCATAGGCAGGCAGAGAGAGTATTACAAAGTACAAAATTGACATGTCATACCTCTTTAAAGACCGTTACTCTTAGAATATAGACAAACTTCCTCATCATGGCTTACTATGCTCGAATGGTTTAGCACTTTTCTAAATGTCCCCAACTTATTTCGCACTGTGCTCCTCACCCTTCCTGCATTTCAGGTACAGAGGCCACTCAGTCCTTTTTCCACATCATATGACCTCCCCCCAAAGTCTTTGCACATGGTTATTTCTCCCTCAACAGATCACCACTCCCAATTCCTTTTTGCCTATTATCTCAACATAATAGTCTCTTCCTGAAGGTAGCCTTTCTTGTTCTCCCTGAACCGATCATGTCCTGTTACCATATGGTTCCACAGCACTGTATAACTGAAATTCATTACAAGTTTATGTCTCTTTGTGCAGTTATCTACCGTTGAGCTCCCTTTTAGAATGTAAGCACTATAAGGTCGTGATCCATGTCCATTTTGCTCATCATGGAAACCTCTTTTTATTTTTTAGACACTATGAACATGGGCCTAGAGCCCCTCTCTCCCCTCCCCCAAGCACCACCCCACTGTGGGGGTTTCAAGGACATCAAATGAAATAGAATTTTTAAGCATCAATGATGAAATGTCTTTGTTTTTGGGTTATCTTGTTGTCAAAGTTTGACCCAGTTTTATTGCAAGCTTGCCATTCTCAGTTGGTGTTTTATTTTTCCAGTGCCTTCATACTGCTACCTTCTCCCCTTCTTAGTCTTGGCTACATTCCTCAGGGTCTTATTTTCTGAAAGGTGATGGATCAAGATCCTGTCCTCATTGTTATGAAGCAGGTACAAATGAATCCAATTGGAATTTTTGTTTAAAAATAACTACAGATTAGTAGGCGAGATAAAGGTATTGCCATGCAGAAAAAACTACCATAAGATAACTGGTGATGGAAAGTTACAAATAAGTCATGTGAGCTCAGTGGAAAAAGAATTTTTTCCATCTGAGATTATGCAAATATACTACTTAGTATAAGTAGAATTTGAGCCTTAGAGATAGGTTTCAACATTGGACTGTTGTTAATGTGCTGATGTATTGTCTCACTTAGGTAAAAATTCCAGAAGCTAGAAAGATAATGCACAGTTCTCCCAAAAGCCCTTAAGTACTGACACCAAAACTAAAAATGTCTTAGCTGGCAATACTTGATGTAGAAAGGCCACTGCTCTCTCTGCCTGCTGTTAGTGTCATCTCTGTGGGTTGCTAATACTATAGTTCTTACTGTGAAGTGCCTGGGATGAGGTCTGAATAAATGTTTTGCTTTAGGAGATAATGATTACTTTACATTTAGGACCAGGAGAGATTGATGTCATGTGGAGAGTATTCCTGGCAACTGACATTAAATGTATGGCAACAATCTTAATTGCAAAGCATTGGCTATGAATCTCACTGGAAAAAAATCCAATTTGTACAGACTTAACCTAAGTTATTAGCCCAGTTATTGTGATGAGCACCCTGTTTCATGTCTAGTTAAACTCCCTTATATCACTGTGGGCTGCACTGGGGATTTTTTAACATATGTCAGATTTAGAATTCTCTGGGTAAACCAAGGCATCTCTCATTACTATTAAAAAGAGTATGGGAGACTTTATAGCAAGGAAAAAAATTAGGGGTACAAAGACTTCATTTAGAGAAAAATCTATGATTTACCACAGCAAGAAACTCACAGACTAGAAGAATCAGTATAGGCTACACTGATTATTAACACTAACTTAATCTTACTAGTGACTTATGAAGGGAAATGAACAATGAAATTACAGAACTACATGGAAAGATGTGTGAAAAAAAAAAAATCAGGGACTTTGTAGACATATCAATGCCAGCTGGAAACATTAATAATTTAGGAAAACCTAGGGACTTGATTTCGAAAAGTGCTAACTTAGATATCTAAGACAGTTAACTTAGATTTTATGGTTTTGACACAGAAGTATTTAATATCTAGAATGTCGGAGAACCTCAATGGTGTTGAAGATATTTTTTCACCCAGAAGGGATAAGTAAAACACACCAGTCAGGGATGGGGACAAGCAGGAGGAGATATATGGGTTAATCTCAAATAATTACCTTTTCCATCATCCTTCATTACATAGGTAAAGCTGGATGATGACTGTGAATTGGCAGGTAGTCGCTTAGTCTCACTTGTCTAATTAATCTTACCTTCAGTCATTAAGAATATTGAAGGTGTAATTTACTTGACATAAAAGTGTATTTTCTCCTTATATTTATACAAAACATCAGGCACATAAGATTTGGCAACTGAGATAAAAGCTTTGTTGCTGAGGTGAAAGCAACTTTTTAAAGGTGACTGTTCCTCTTAGTGTCAGGCAATTAATTCTAAATCCATAATAAGAATCTGGCTTTCTTTTTGATCATTTGCATGCAGATATGGATTACTGTACTAAAGCCTGAAGTTTTAACATACTGTTTAATATCTGAAAAACAAATAACCTTTTAATACCTGCTTACTTATTTATGTCTTGAAGATAGAGTTCCATTACAGGCAAATGAGTGCCTTTTAGATTATTTCAATACCTACTACAGTAATGATTTCAATGCAGAAATAATCCACAGTTGAAAACATACATTCATTATTTATAAGGAGACAGAAAAAGAGAGTAAACTTTTCCTAAGGAGAATTCTCTACTTAAAAGAGAGGACTGAAAAGGAAACACTGACAAATAAAATTATATGTAATTGTATGTAATTTTAATGTAATATTTTCATTTAATCAAGGTTATGTTTTGGAACATTTTTCAATATTTGTTGTATGTATCTTGAAATGGTGAAACCCAAAATTTTTGGCCAGGTTTAGTTAAAGAATGATTCCATTTAATAATTATAATGATGATGGAGTAGACCTATGGCATTTATGGATTTTGTTGTTATAGTTATATTCAAATGTCCCCAGTCTGGAAACTGGTATCAAAGAATGAGTCACATAATAATGAGTCCAGCAGAAATCCAACATCTGAATCACTTCTTGGGTTTATTCTCTACTCATCATAATATGTAAGTAACTTTTATTAAAGGTATAGAGAAATTCTTTAAAATCCTTTGGTAATATTTTACTATGGTTTGTGGGCAATTTCTCAGTGGTTTACCTGATTTCATTTGGAAACAAAATCTATATACATGCTTGTGTAAGGGTATTCATGTATAGGGATCTATAATACCTCATTATGGATCATAATGATAAATAAGGAAGATATTTAAGAAAATATCCTATAAGAATCTAGCAATCATCAAGTCTAAATCCAGCTCATCTTTCTCCAGTCTTAGTATTATCTTTATAGTTATTTTTGTCACATGATACCCATATGAACAAGTAATTAGACCTCAGAAATTATCAAGTCTTTCCTCTACATATAGACAGGTGTTTTGTTGAAATGGGTTTTTTTAAAAATGCTTTTGTTTCTCAGGATATTTCTTGAGCCATCTTCAAAAATAAGTGCAGACATTAATAAAATAGTAACTTTAGTCTATAAGACATACCATGATATGAAAAAGTCTAATTATTCTACTCCAAATAAGCCAAAAAGACCATTTATTTACACATTTTGCAATGCCCTTTTATGCAAAATACCCATGTGAGACAGCAGATATCAGGGATTTACTTTAAAAATACGTATATCAAATGCATTAAAAATAATAAGAATGACAAATCCAAGTCACTGGAAATCTTATGAGGAATGGTAAGTTATAGAGATTTATATCTTATATCTTGTTTCAGTAGTAGATATGTTTGGTATGCTGTATTTCCTTGAAAATTAGTAATCTGTGTTTAGGGCATTCAGTAATTTTTACTTCATTAGAATGTAAAATAACCAGCATTCTATAATCATTTTTAATAAATAGAAGTTTATTGAAAACAAGAATAAAGCTGAAAATAATTTTGATTAAAATTATACAAAATTATCTTGTATCACAAACCCAAATAGGTAATATAATATGATCCCCAAACTGTAAATTCTAGAATTTATAAAAGGATCTCATGCAAGTAAAACATTAAAATAACATAAATGTACAAACAAAAATATTGAGAGCTATTCCATGTTCATGGAGAGAAGTCAATATTGTCAAGATGTCATTCATTGCCAACTCGATATGTAGATTCAATTCAATCCCAACCAAAATTCCAGGATGTTATTTCATGAATATCAGCAAACTGATTCTGAATTTCATATGGAGGGGCACAAGACACAGAATAGCCAGCATAATATTGAAGAATAAAAAGTTAGGGGACTGATGCTACTCAACTTCAAGACTTAACTATAAAGCTACTTACTATAAAGCTACAGTAATAAAAAAAAAAGATCTGGGATTAATGAAAGAATAGTTAAATAGATCGGTGGAAAAGAATAGAGAGCCCAGAAATGGCTCCCCATAGATACAGTCAACTCATCTTTGACAGAAGAACAAAAGCAGAACAATGGAGCAGACAGTCTCTTCAACAAATGGTTTGGGAACAACTGGACATACACGTGCAAAAAATGAATCTAGACACAGATCTTAAAACCTTCACAAAAGTTGACTCAAAATGGATCCGACCCCTATGTTTATATGCAATACAATAAAACACCTAGAAGATAACATGGGAGAAAACCTAAGTGACATTAGGTATGGTGATGCCTTTTTACATAAAACACCTAAGAAACAATCCAGGAAAATAATTGATAAACTGAACTTCATTAAAATTAAAAACTTCTCTGTGAAAGAAACTTCAAGTGAATGAGAAGGCAAGCCACAGACTGGGAGAAAATATTTACAAAAGACGTATCTGATAAAGGACTATTATCCAAAACATACAAAGAACTTTTAAAACTCAATAATGAAAATACAAGCAACATGTTTTAAAAAGGAGCCAAAGACCTTAATAGATACTTCACCAAAGGAGGTATACAGATGGTCAAAAAAAAAAATATGAAATATGCTCAACATCATGAGTCATCAGGGAAATGCAAAGTAAAACAATAATGAGCTGCTACTTCACACCTATTAGAATGGCCAAAACCTGGACCAATGACTATGCAAATGTTGCTGAGGATGTAGAGTAACTGGAGCTCATACATTGCTTGTGGGAATGCAAACTAGTACAGCACTTTGGAAGACAGTTTGCTTCTTCCATACAAAACTAAACATACTCTTATCATAAAATCCAGCAATCATCCTTCTTGATATTTACTCAAAAGACTTAAAAACGTATGTCCATATAAAAACACGGACACAGATTGGTACAGCAGCTTTACTCATAATTGCTAAAACTTGGAAGCAATCAAGATGTCCTTCAGTAGGTGGGAGGAAAAATAACTGTACATTCAGACAATGAAATTATTCAGCACTAAAAAGAAAGGAGCCCTAAGCTGTGGAAAGACATGGGAGAAACTTAAATGCCTGTTAGGTAGTGAAAGAAGCCAATTTGACAAGGTTACATCCTGTATGATTCCAACTATATAACACTCTGGGAAAGACAAAACTATCAAAACAACAAAAAAGATCAGTGGTTGCCAAGTGTTTAGGGGTACAGGGGTAAATAGAGCACAGAGAATTTAGGGCAGTGAAAATATTCTGTATGATGCCCTAATGATGGATATGTGTCATTATATATTTGTCCAAACCCAGAGAATATGGAACACCAAGAGTGAATGATAATATAGACTATGTATGGGTTTTTGGGTGATTATGGTGTGTCAAGTTTACATTCATTATTTTTAGCAAATATCCCATTATTGTGGAGATTATTAGTAACGGAAGAGTGTTTACATGTGTGAGCCAGGGAGTGTATGAGTAATTTCTTTGCCGTCCCTTCAATTTTGCTGTGAATCTTGAGCTGTTCTGAAAAAAATAAAGTCTTAATTAAAAAAAAAAAAAGTATAAATGTGTCCATAGTTTCATTGTTGAACTTTCTATTATGTTTCAGGTTTTAAATTAATTCCTTATATATTATGAAATATTACTGTATATGTAATGGCCATATTTGATATGAAATGGTTTCTCATTCTTGTATTAACTTGTATTTACTTGATTTACTAATAAGATTGATAATTTTTGCATGAGTTTATTGGCCTTTCAGATTTCCTTTTCGGTAAAGTCTTTTGTTAGTTTTTATATTAGATTGTGTTTTTGTTATTAGATTATAGTAGTTTTTAAAAAATGTATTTTGCATTCTAGT
>CM052896.1:77121640-77283011 GCA_028534135.1 Potos flavus
ATATTTGATATGAAATGGTTTCTCATTCTTGTATTAACTTGTATTTACTTGATTTACTAATAAGATTGATAATTTTTGCATGAGTTTATTGGCCTTTCAGATTTCCTTTTCGGTAAAGTCTTTTGTTAGTTTTTATATTAGATTGTGTTTTTGTTATTAGATTATAGTAGTTTTTAAAAAATGTATTTTGCATTCTAGTTATATAAAATTGCCTCTAATCTATGGCTAGTGTTTTCACTTTAATAATGTTATACCGTAATCATCAAGGACTAGAATTGTAAGTTCAGGGGTTGAGGTAAAAAGTACGTTTTTTCTTCCTAAATGAGACACAAACTCATAATGGGTAATACACAGCTTTGTTTTAATGCCTGCACCGGACCCTTGAGACTCAAAAGGGCCTAAGTGGGGAATAATATATAGCTTACATTTTTTACCCATTCAGGAGTTGTTTACATACACTAAAGTAAAAGTAAAGTAGGGATTGTAGAATTGTTCCTACAGCTGACTGGTCCCCAATAAACTTGACCCTTTCCTATCCAGTCAGCGAAAGCAGCACCTCCATCAGAGAGTCTGCAGGTACTGTAGTGGTGACATGGATGAGATTATGTTGCCTCAGACTGTACTGAGGAGATGGCCATTAAATACCCTCTTTTATGGTGTCAGCTGAGAATTTTCCTACATCTTATTTAGTGTAGGTCTATGAGCAATCTGGGGCTTACCTAGTAACCCAGAGATAGTTTTTAAATATAAAGCTACCAACACATTTAACATTTCATACATAGGATGGATCTCTGAATTCACTGTATTTTATTGTCATCAAGGTTTCATCAGACTTTTTTAATATGTAATAATTTCATCTCTTAATTTTAAGGGACAGTACAGTGAGAAAGTAAATCATTTTTACAAAGAGGAATTTGAATGAAGGATCCCAAGCTCCAAGAAAGGGAATGTCCCCAGGAAGTCCTTGTCCAGATAAAATATTTTCATTTTAATTTGGCAAATGTATCAATTGTTTCTTTTTGTTTGGGGAATTTTTTTTTCTTTTTTCTTTTTTCTTTTTTTTGCATTGTTTAAGCTCTTCTCTGTTATTGAAGAAATAAAGATATTTTCTTATATGTTCTTTTAGTATTTTAAAAGTCTCAACATTTTTTATTACATAGTGTGGAAATTAAGGTGGATTTGGAGTAAAGTTTGGTTCTATTTTCTTTTGTTCATACTGATAACCAATTGTCCTAATGCTGATTAATGAATATTCCATCCTTTCCCCATTGAATTGAAACTCTAATGCTGCCATACACAGAGCTTTCTTATATGCAAAGATATATTTCTTGGTTTTTCTGTCTTACTTCATTGTTCTCCTCATCATCTCTGTACAAGTACCATGCTGCAATTTAATTATTCTACTTATACGTCTTGATAGATTGTAAAATGAATGAATCCACTGCTTTTGTTTCTCCTTCAAGATTTCCTTGGCTAATAATGTTGGCTCTTTATTTTTTATTCTTCTGTTTCAATTTTGGAAATAGACAAGTTTGGTGAAAAATCAGGTGTTAAATTTTACTGGAGTTACATTTACTGCAGTAATTTTTATTTTGGTTTGGGAAGACATAGTTTTTAAAAAAAATTTAATATGAAATTTATCTATCAATGAACTTTTTTTCCTATAATAAAGTTTTATACCTTTCTCCTTATATGTCTTGCATTTTTTTTCTATTTCTTCACGAACTTTTGTTGTTTTGTGAATGAACTTTTAAAATGTTATTTTTTTCAAATGATTGTGTCTATATAGTAATGTTGCTTTTTATCCTTATATCTTCTAAGCAGCCTTGATAAACTCTTATTAGTTTTAGTTATTTGCAGTTGTTCTCAATTATATAATTTTATTTATATATTTATACAAATAGCATTATTACGATTTCCTTTGTATTATTTCTATTATTTAATTGAACCGGTTAGGACATCTCTTAAACAGTGATGAATGCAAATGGTGAGTGTGGCCATTCTTATATTTTTCTTTACTTTAAAGGAACTGTTTCTCATGTTTTGCCATAGTGGACATTGTTTGTGTTAGATCATTTTATGGTAAGTACTAATTTGGGATATATACATTTTTTCAAACTACAGAAATGCAATTGTCCTTTTTACCATTTTCTTTGTAGTAAACATTATATGGAGTTTCTATTGCAATAATTAGTTTAAATTTTTGATGGATCAGGATGATAGAACTCATCAAACCCTAACCCGGTGTCCGATTGTCTTCAATGTGTTCTTTTTTCCCCAATTTACACTGTAGTCAGCATTAAAATACCATTACGGAAACTCATGGATTAGTTTTTTTAAAAATTTGGGTTGGGGAAGGGCAGGATTATGCTTTGAAACCCTCAAAATTTAATAATGTTCATTTTATTAGAATTTCCTCCACCTCCAGAATAATGTCCTCTTCTACTTTCGTAAAGCTTGATTTTGACATATTTAAGTACAAAATCTTAATGATAACTGGAAATAGAATGATCAGTCTAATTTCTAGTCTGATTCTAAAACTAAGTAGGAAGTACATTTTTAAATAAAAAAGCAAGTAAGCAGATAATCACATAATTGAATAGAATTTTAAAACACCCCGACTTTATTTACAGTTGAGAGATTAGGGACTATGAAAAGATTTTTTATTTATGTAAGCTTACACAGACAATTAATGGAAGAAACTGGCTTATCTTCTAGGATATAACTTTAAAAATTTATAGTTCTTTTGGGACTGTTTTACAGATAAAGTCTCTTAGTTTTCCATATTCTAATTTATTTCTTTGATCATCCTTTCACTCTGTACTGCCATTTACTCCCATTGGCCAGTGGTCATTGTTGCTATGATTACTATCATGATTATGGCTTAATGTTTTACTTAAAAATTTGTTCTTATTTTATTGAAACATTTAACACTTATAGAAAGGTTCATAAAACATATATACATTTTAATGAATGACTACATTGTGGGTAACTGAAACTACCACTCAGTTCAAGAAATAGAACATTGCCATTGTCCTTCTCTGCTTCTTATCTGAAATGTTATTCTTTTTCACTAACCTAACAACTGTATTATAATCTAAGCTATGTGATAATTTCTTTGTTTTCTTTTAGTTTCACTTCCTATATATACTTCTTTAACCTATATTGTTACTTTTGTCAGATTTTGAACTTTATAGGAATGGATTAAGACTGTGCTTACCATTTGTACTTTGTCTCTTTTGCTTATAATTCTGCTTTTAATATTTTGGAATGTATTTCAGTGGTTGCATATAGATGCAAATTGTAAATATTCATCATTTTATAGTGCTGTATTAATATACTAAACTTTATTTATCTCTTTTTGATGGATGTTTATTTTATCTCAAGTGTAAGGGTATGTAAATAAAGAAAATTTTTGCACACACACATAGATTTTTCACCTAAATATCCTATATGTATTTTGTTAGATTTGCACTCACTTATTAAGTCCAGTTTTTTTGGTCAGTTCTCTGACCAAAAATTTTACATTATCTATGTAAAGGATTATATCATTTGCAAAGAATTTTATTTTTTCCTTCCTAGTCTATATAACTTTTATTTCCTTTTCATGTCTTATTGTGTTAGCTAGGGCTCCCAGTTTGCTGTTGTATAGGAGTGGTGAAAGGGCACATTCTTGCGTTGTTTCCTGTCTTAGAGGGAAAACATCTAGTTTCACATCATTAAGTATGATATTAGCTGTAGGCCTTTTGAAGATTTTATTACCAGGTTGAGGTAGTTCTCTTTTATTATTAGTTGGCTGAGAATTTTGCCAAATGTTTTTTCTGTATCAATTTTATATATACCTTAATTTTTCATTAGTTTGTTGATGTTATGGAACACTGATATTCAGTTTTTGAAATAGCCTTGTATGCCCAGAATAACTCATTTGTTTATTATATTTTTTTATCATTGGATTCAATTGGTTAATGTTTTAAGGATTCTGACATTTATGTTAAAGAGAACTCTTGTACTGTAGTTTTCTAATTCTTGCAATCTCTTTATCTGGTTTTAGTATTAGGTTAATGCCTGCCACATAGAATGAGTTCAGGAGTGTTACTACTGCTTCTTTTTTTATGGAAGAATTTGTATGGAATCAATATCATTTCCCATTAAATGTTTGGTAGAATTCACCAATGAGACAGTTTGGGTAGGTGCTTTGTTTTTTAAAAAATTAATTGTTGATTAATATCGTTAAGAAACAGAGACCATTCCCTTATTATATTTTTAATGTCCATTCAGTGTAGATGACACTCTTATTTCTGATATTAGTAATCTGTATCATCTGTTTTGTTGTTTTTGTTTTTGTATTTGTTTTGATTAGCCTGTTTAGAAGTTTATCATTTTTATCAATCTTTTCTAACACTCAGATTTAGGTTATATTGATTGTTTTTCTATTATTTTTCTACTTTTCATTTAATTGTTTTCTCCTCTGATTTTTTTTCATCATTTGTTTTCTTCTATTTACTTTAGGTTAATGTTGCTCATCTTTCTCTATGCTCCAAGGGTGGAAGCTTAGATGATTGATTTTATATCTTCTTTTTTCTAATATATGCATTTCATGCTATAAATTTCCCTATAAGTAGTGCTTTTGCTGTATTATGCTGTTTTGATAATTAGTATTTTTTCCATTTAGTTAAGAATATTTCTAAATTCCCTTGAGACTTTCGACCTATTAGTTACTTAGAAGTGTGTTTCTTCATATCCAATTATTTTTATATTTTGAGCTATC
Source organism: Potos flavus (assembly GCA_028534135.1). NCBI lineage: Eukaryota > Metazoa > Chordata > Mammalia > Carnivora > Procyonidae > Potos > Potos flavus. The sequence continues at coordinate 77,126,409 of CM052896.1, forward strand.
TTTGTTATTGATTTAATAACATTACTTTTCATAGTCAACTAAGAATATTATGTTTTCTATTCTCTTATATTTGTTAAGGTGTGTTTTATGGTTCAGATTATGCTCTGTCTTGGTGATCGTTCTATATGAGCTTGAGAAGAATGTGTGTTCTGCTGTTGGATGAAGTATTCTATAACTGTCAATTATTTCAAGCTAATTGGTGGTTTTTTTTAGTTCTTATTTTCTGCCTGCTGGAACTATCACTTACTAAAAGCGGGGTATTGAAGTCTCCAGCTACAATAATGGGATCATCTATTTCTCTTTGCAGTTCTGTCAGTTTTTGCTTCATGTCTTTTGATGCTCTGCTGTAAGGTACATGCATGTTAAGGACTATTACATCATCTTGAACAATTGACTCTTGTCATTATGTAATATTCTTCTTTATCCATGATAATCTGTTCTGAAATCAGCTTTGTCTGAAATTAATATAGCTATGTCAACTTATTGTTTTTTTGTTTTCTGATTGGTATTAGTGTGATCTATCTTCATCCTTTTTAATCAGTGTTTCTTTATATGTAAAATAGGTTTCTTGTAGAAAACATATAATCAAGCATTTTTTAAACTGAATCAGACAGTCTCTGTCTTTTACTTGGAATATTTATGCTATTTATATTTAAAATATTATTGAAATAGCTGTATTAATTTTTGCAATGTCTTAACTTTTTCTCTTCATTGTACTTGTTCTTTTTAATTTATTAACTGCTTCTATTTTTCTGACTTTTCTGATTTTAATTGAACATTTTATATGATTTCATTTTCTCTCTTCTCTTAGTGTATTAATTATACTTTTGTTTAAAAGATTTTTTTACTGGTTGCCCTAGCATTTGAAAAATACATTTACAGGGCACCTGGGTGGCTCAGTCGTCAAGATTCTGCCTTAGGCTCAGGTCATGATCTCAGGACCCTGGAATTGAGCCCTGCATCAGGCTCCCTGCTTAGCAGGAAGCCTGCTTCTCTCTCCCACTCCCCCTGCTTGTGTTCCCTCTCTCACTGTCTCTCTCTGTGTCAAATATATAAACAGAAAGTCTTAAAAAAAAAAATGAAAAGAAAAAAGAAAAATGCATTTACTTCTAATTAAGTGCACTTTTAAATAACATTATACTAGTTCACAAGTATGCATGTAAGAGCATTCCCAATTTCTTCTTCCTATCCCTTGTAGTACTGTTGTAATTTGTTTTACATAACCATATGTTATATTCATGTAAAACATCATTATGATTATGATTATGCTTTTGAAATAAATAGCTATCTTTTAAATCAATTAAGAATAAGACAAGTATTTGTCTATTATGCTATTCATTTTTTCCCTTTCTGATGCTCTTCTTTTCTTTATGTTAATCCAAATTTCTGACTTATTATTTTCCTCCCTAAAGAACTTCTTTTAACATTTATTGCTGAGCCTGTCTGTTTGTGATTAATTACATCAGGTTTTATTTTGTCTGATTAAATCTTTATTTTTCATTTACTTTTGAAGAAAAATGTTGCTGGACACATTGTTTTATTTTTATTTTTTTAAGTAATTTATGTGTTTTAATCTACTTTCTTGTTATATGGTTTCTGATGAGAACCCCAATACAGTTCTCACCCTTATTCTTCAATAAGTAAGGTGGTTTTCTCCTGGTTTCTTGCAACATTACCCCTTTATCTTTGGTTTACTGCAGTTTGAATATAATATGCCTAAGTGTAGATTTTTTGAAATATTTTTTTCTGTGTTATGTTCTCTTAGCTTCCTTGGCTTACCTTCCCTGCTGTTTGTTTGTTTGTTTGTTTGTTTTTTAAGATTTTATTTATTTATTTGACAGAGAGAGAAAGAGATCACAAGTAGGCAGAGAGGCAGGCAGAGAGGCAGGCAGAGAGAGAGGGGGAGGCAGGCTCCTGGACCAGCAGATATCCTGATGCGGGGCTCGATCCCAAGACCCTGAGATTGTGACCTGAGCCGAAGGCAGAGGCTTTAACCCACTGAGCCACCCAGGCGCCCCCCTACTGTTTGTTTTTAATATTAGAAAAGTTTTGGCCATTATTACTTCAAATATTTCTTCTCCATTATCTGTACCTTCTCCCTTTGATATTCCAGTTGCTTGTGTTTCACCCTTTGAAGTTGCGCCACAGTTCTTGGATGTACCATTTTTCCTCCCACTTGTATTTTAGTTTGGAAAGTTCCTATTGACATGTCTTTAGGCTTATTCATTTTTTCCTTGGCTGAGTCTAGTCTACTGATGAATGCATTAAAGGTATTCTTTATTTCTGTTAGTGTATTTTTAATTTCTACCATTTCCTTTTAATTTTCTTAGAGTTGCCATTTCTCTGCTTATATTATCTATCTGTTCTTGCATGTTGTCTTCTCTTTTATAGCTAGCTCTTAATGAATTAATCATAGTTATTTTAAATTTTGTCTCTGATAACTACAATATCTGAGTCCTATTCAAGTCTTGTTCTGATGCTTGGTTTGTCTGTGTTTTTCTTGCTTTTGTCATACCTTGTAATTTTTTTAAAAATTAAACATCAGGGGGCGCCAGGGTGTCTCAGTCGTTAAGCGTCTGCCTTCTGCTCAGGTTCTGATCCCAGAGTCATGAGCTCGAGCCCAGCTTTGGGCTCTCTGCTGGGCGGGAAGCCTGCTTCTCCCTCTCCCACTCCTCCTGCCTGTATATCCTCTCTCGCTGTGTCTCTCTCTGTCAAATAAATAAATAAAATATTTTAAAAATAAAATAAATTAAACATTAGACATGTTGTACTGGGTAAAAGGAATGAGGTAAATAGGCCTTCACTGGAGATTTATATTCATCTGGCTAGAGATGGACTTTCTTTAGTATTTATTGCGTATAAGTAAGTGCCAGAGTCTCAAATTCTTCTAGTGTCTTTGTTTTTGTCTTTCCTCATAACTTTGTGCTTCTCTTAGTACTCCTCCTTGGAAAGAGTCTTTGTCTTGAAGCTAATCCACTCTGAGTATATTGGAGCTCTGTTTTCGTAGTAGCAAATGGGGAAAGGGAAATCTGCTATAATCTTAGTAGTCTGTCTTTAGGTGAGGTGTGACTCTTGTCTGTGATCTTCATAAGTTTTTCTATGGACTCACAGCTTTTTCCTCTTATTAGGTGAGTCAAAAAGGCTAAATGTGGCTTTGGTGGTTGGGAATCTTTTTTTGGAGGCCTAGAGGCAGAACAAGGCTCTGGTAAAATCTTTTCCTTTGAAGAGTATGCCTTTGTTATGGAGAATGATCTGAATGTATTTAAACATGGTTAGTTTCCCTTTCCCTCTGTTAGAAACACAGGGGATTATTCTTCTCTTTTCCCTCTGAGTACATCTGAGTTTATGCAGGTAAAAGCCATCAATGTGGGGGATCTTAAGACTGTGGCTTCACTTTTACTCTCATCTTCAGCAATTTAGCAAAATTACTATTAAATTGTTCTTAACAATTTGTGATTCTAGCAGCTTCTGCTCCAGGTAACCATATGTTGGCTGTGTCTCTCTGGATGCATCTGGTTTTCCAGATTTCATGATGGCAGTTTTTCTTGTGACTTCAGTTCTCTAATTGCCCAAGAAAAGTCACTGATGTTTTGTTTGTTCAGCTTTTTTTTTTTTTTAATGGTACAAGGGCTAGAATGACAACTTCCAAATTCATCACATGTTGGAGAAGAAACCTTTTCAGTCTTTGTATTTTTTCCCAGCTTTACAGAGATATAATTGACATATTGTGTAAATTTAAGGTGTAGGATGTGATGATTTGAAACACATATATATTGTGAAATATTTACCACAATAAGGTTAGTTAATATATTCTTCACCTCACATTATTGCCATTTTGTTTCTGTTGCTGTTGTTATGAGGAGAACGTTAAAGGTCTACTCTCAGAGCAGTTTTTAAGTTTGCAGTACCAAATTGTTAACTATCATCACTAAGCAGTATATTAGCTCCCCAGAACTGATTTATCCTGTAACTAAAAGTTTGTACCCTTTGACCCAAATCTTCCCATTTCCCTCACCCCTTAGTCCCTGGCAACCACCATTCTGTTTCTGTGAATTTGGTATTTTTAGGATCTACATGTTAGTAAGCTCATAGCTCATACAGTATTTGTCTTTCTCTGTCAGTCTTTTGAAATATAGCCACTCCGATTGGTGGCTTAGAGGATTTAATTTGCTAATGACTAATTTTGGCTGATAACTAATAAACTTTAGCAACTTTTTGTATTTTATTGTCCTTTTAGATATTCTTTTAAATGCATTGCTGTTTAAGACTTCGCCTGTTTTGTTTTTTTTAAATAGTCTGTCCTTTTCTCAGTGACTTGTAGAAGGACTTTATGTATTCTCAATATGTGTCCTTTATCAAATATGTGTTACAAATATCATATCTCATTCTGAGTTTTTACCCTTTTAATTTTATAATGGTAGATATTGATAAAGAGAAGCCCTATATTTACTTTTAAAAATTTTTTTTTTTTAAGATTTTTTTTATTTATTTATTTGACAGAGAGAGAGAGATCACAAGCAGGCAGAGAGGCAGGCAGAGAGAGAGGGGGAAGCAGGCTCCCTGCTGAGCAGAGAGCCCAATGCGGGGCTTGATCCCAGGACCCTAGGATCATGACCTGAGCCAAAGGCAGAGGCTTTAGCCCACTGAGCCACCCAGGCGCCCTGCCCTATATTTACTTTTAATGCAGTACAATTTATCGATGTTTTCTTAACTTTTACTTACTGATTTTCGAAAACTTCTATAGTCTCTGAATCATGAATATACTGTCTTATGCTACCTTCTAGAAGCTTAATTATTTTGCCTTTTACATTTACATACACAATCTATTTGGCATTGGTTTTTACATATAGTGTAAGGTAGGATTAAGATTTATTTTTTATCTTAATAGTTATATGACTTATTAATATATTTTTATTTACCCCTCTGCTATGTTCTGCCCCTTTTCTTAAAAATTATGTATAGTGGCACCTGGGTGGCTCAGTTGGTTAAGCGGCTGCCTTCGGCGTGGGTCATGATTCCAGAGTACTGGGATTGAGCCCCTTGAGGCTCTCTGCTCAGCGGAGAGCCTGCTTCTTTCTCTCCCTTTGCCTGCCACTCTGCTTACTTGCACTCTCTCTCTATCTCTCTGTCAAATAAATAAATAAAATCTTTTAAAAAAAAATTATGTATACATGAACACTTAATGTATGGCAAATGTGGCAGAGGTCAACAATAAAATGACAATAGTGTTTTGGGTACTTTATTATGTTCCTCACTTTATTTGGTTATATCTATACCTATACCATACTACCATAATTGGTGTAGCTTTATCATAAGTTTTGTTATCTGGTAGTGCTAATCCTCCAACATTGTCGTATTTCATAACAGTCCTAGCTATTTTTCATAGCAGGTTTTTTTGCAACCATAGTAGTCATTTAAATTTACCTTATTGTTTATTCCTTCCTTTATCTCCACTTTTTTTAAAGATTTTATTTATTTATTTGACAGAGAGAGAGAGCACCAGCAGGGGGAGGTGCAGAGGGAGAGAGAGAAGCAGGCTCCCAACTGAGGAGGAAGCCCCACCCAGGGCTGGATCTCAGGACCCTGGGATCGTGACCTGAGGCTAAGGCAGCTGCTAAATGGACTGAACCAAGCCCTGTCTCCATTTTTTTCTATCCTATTTTTTATTTTCTTCCCTTAAAGGATTCTCAATGGCATTTCCATTATTATGGGTAGGCTGCTAATATATCTTCTCTTTTTGTTTACCTGATAATGTTCATTTTTCTTCATTTATAAAGATCTCTTAATATTTGAATGCACATTTAGTATCATTATGTACTCTGAAAGAAATTGACACCTTGAATTCTGTTATTTGTTCTGAAATCTATTTCGAATGATATTAATATAGACACTCTAGCTTCATTGATTAGTATTTGCATGATCTATTTTCCACCTTTTGGCTATTATCTATTTGCATTTTCAAATTTAAAATGGCTTTCTTTTAGGGCACTATTTTTTTAAAATAGTCAGTTGAGCTATCAACTCTCAGTTTCGACTCAGGTCATGATCTTACGGTGGTAAGAATGAGCTCCGTGTTGAGCCCTGCACTCAGCAGGGAGTCTCCTTGGGATTCTCTGCCTCTCCCCCATACTTGTGTGTGCTCTCTCTCTCAAATAAGTAAATAAAATCTTTAAAACGGATTTCTTTTAGAAGACATATTGTTGGGTCTTGTTTTCATATACAATTTGATCATTTCTGTCTTTTAATTGTAATGTTCATACCATTTATATTTCATGTGATTAGTGATATGGTTGGGTTTTAAGTTTTCATTTTGCTACTTATTTTCTATCTGTCTTACGTATACTTGGTTCAACTTTTTCCTCTTTTCCTGCTTTCTTTTAGAATAATTGAGTATTTTTATTATTCCATTTAATTTTACTTATTAGATTATAAAGTTTTACCTCTTTATTTTTTCAGAGTTTGTTCTAGGGTTTATAATATGCATCTTTAATGTATCAGAGTTTACTTTTAAATTATATTATACCATATTACCCGTATACCGTATCACATATACAATGGTTTATGCCCATATTTCTGCTCTGTCTTTTGTCATTGTTGTAGATTAAAGAATGTAGAACAACAATATTGTAGTACTCTACCTATGTAGAAGTTAAATATGTAATATACTCAACATGTGTAAAGTAAAATAAAATCTACAACTGTTATTTTTAAACTATTTTAAGGAGATAAACAATGAGAAAAATACTTTCATATTATCTACATATTTACCATTTATATAACTTAATTCTATCCGGTATCATTTTTCTTCTATCTCAAGAATTTTAACGTTTCTAGTATTATAAGTCCATAAGTGATGAATTTGTCAGCTTCTATTTGTTCTAAAAGTATTTATTTTAAAGTTATTTTTATAACCCTAATTTTACATAATTTTTTCTTTTAATACTTTAAAAATGTCTCTCCTGTCTCTTTTTTTCCACTGTCGTCTTCTATACATAATTTTTGGAAAAGTATACTCATTCTTACAGCTACATTGTTTATGTAATGTGCATGTTTTTAGCTGTTTTTATCAATGTTTTGTAGAAAATTGTTTAGGCTATGCCTTGGTGTGGTTTTTCAAATCTCTTTTCTTGGAGTTTGTTGAGCATCTTCCATCTGTTGGTTTATGATTTTTCTAAATAATCTTCGGAAATATATCAGCCATAGTTGTTTCAAATTTATTTATTGCTCAGAAACATTTCTAAGATTCCAGCTACAAAATAGGTTAGACTGTGTGATAGTCTCACAGGTCACTGATGGTCTGTACTTTTTATTTTTATTTTGTTTTTGTTTATCTTATCGTTTTTGTTATTAGCATTTTTTTCCATGTGCTCTGTTTTTTTTTCCATGTGCTCTATTTTATACAGTTTTTATTGCTATGTCTTCACATCCATTACACATTTCTTCTACAATGTCTAATCTGCTATAAATATTATCTTGTGTGGGCTTTTTTTTTTCATTTTTGATACACAGTTTTCATATTTAAAAGTTCTCCATTGTCCATTTTATGTATCTTACATTTTTCTCCTTATCATGGTCATTTTTTTCCTCTAACTTTGTGAGCATATGGACCATCTTTATTAAAACTGTTTTAGTGTCTTTGCTATTTTCATCATCTCTTTAATTTCTATTTTTTTTTCCTATTAATTGAGTGTTTCTGGTTTGGAGTTATATTTTCTTGCTTCTTTGCATTCCTTGTATTTTCTAACATGGATACCAGTCACAATAAATGTATATTGTTGGTTGCTGGATTCAAAGGGATCCCTATGCAGATCTCTGAAGTCTCTCTGTAGCTTCCTTTTCTCTGATATCTGCATATATATTCTAAACTCTTGACCTCTGTGAACTCTGATCACTATCCACATAATCAGGAAGATTGCTGGTTTCAGTTTGGGTCACTCCTCCCCTTGTTACAAAGTGGAAATTGCCTTCAGGCGGGAAGCAGAGACAATTTTAGGGATAATCTCATTGCTATTTTTCTATTAGGAATTACATTTCTGGGCTATCTGTTGTCGAATATACAAAATATGATATAATATTATACAATATGTTGTAAAAATATTATATTTTGTATACTTTTTCTAGTTGTTTAAAAAGTGAGAGTGTGTATCAGTCCCATATACTTCATCGTAGCTGGAAGCAGAAATCTCTATTTTTACCTTAATTTTTGAAGAAAAATTATCTGGGCATAGTATTTTAAGTTTGTGGATATTTTGTTTCATTTCATTGCTTTCTAGTTTCCATTGCTCCTTTAATTTTATTTTTCTTTGAAGCATTATGAAGGGACTAATATGTCTTCTCTTACTACTATTTAGATGTTCTCCTTGTGTTTGTTTTATATCAGGATTTTTTTATGCTGCAGCTAAGTAAGTGTTATGGACTGAATGTTTGTGTTCTCCCCCAAATTTATATGTTGAATTCCTAACTGCCAATGTGATGGTATTTGGAGATGAGGCCTTTGGAAAGTAATTAGGGTTAGATGAGGTCATGAGAGTGGGGCCCTAATGATGGGATGGGATTAGTGACTTTATGAAGAGACGCCTAACACAAAGTTTGCTCCTTCTGAGACTGGCCATCTGCAAGGCAGGAGAACTATCATCACACCACAGAGGCACGCTCATCTCAGACTTTCAACCTCCAGACCCAAGAGAAAATAAATTTACACTGTTTAAGTCATCTGGTCTTTGATGTCTTATTATGGCAGCCCATGCAGACTAAGACAGTGAGATATACTTTTTTGTTTATTATGCCAGGATTCATAGGTTTTCTTGAATTTCTTGATACCTTTTACCAGCTCTAAGGAATATTGTTCATTGTATCTTTGAATAATACTTCTTTCCCCCTTGTCTGAAAGTCAGGTCTTCTGGGACTCCAGTTACATCGGTTCACCATGTTCCATATACCTCTTAATTTTCTTTTCTGGATTCCCAATCATGCCTCTTAATGCTTAATCTAGATATTGTCTTCCAGTATAGTTTTCCAAATTTCTAGTTTTTCTTTAAAAATGTTTAATCTCCTACTAAATCCGTCTACTGAGTTCTGAATTTTTGTTCTAGAATTTGTTTGAGATTTTTAATAAGCTCTAGTTTTCTTGCATAATTCTAAATTTTGTCATTTAACTTTAGTTCATATTAAATTTATTTTAAGGTTTGTATTTGGCAACCAAGAAATCAAAAAGTTTGATATCTTGTATCTTTTATAATTGTATCTTTTACTTTTTTCTATGCAGTCAAATACTGCCTTTCTATTTGGCTGCTTATTTTTTTAAATTTTGTTCCAAATATTGAATATGAAAAATTATGAAAATACTTTTAGTATATGGATGATATTTCAGTAGACAAAATCACATTCAGGATGTACTTTTTTTTTTTTTTAAAGATTTTATTTATTTATTTACTTGACAGAGACAGATCACAAGCAGGCAGAGAGGCGGGCAGAGAGAGAGGGGGAAGCAGGCTTGCTGCTGAGCAGAGAGCCCGATGTGGGGCTCGATCCCAGGACCCTGAGATCATGACCCGAGCCAAAGGCAGAGGCTTTAACCCACTGAGCCACCGAGGCACCCCCGGGATGTACTTTTGCTAAGAAAATGCAAGGTGAGGGATGTTCACTTCAATACAATTAAGGTTTGGTTTTAGTCCTTCTGAAGACTGATCTATTTATAGTTCCCACTTGCTCTTAGATGAAGCCTAACATTTGTTTGTAGATGAAGCTCTTCTTGATCCAATGTAAAATTCTTGTATGTTTACTAAGGTCATTCCTATTTAGAAAGCCCACGCTCCTTCTTTTGTTTGTTTGTTTGGCTTCAAACCCTGCAACTCTCAAAAGCTGTGTTTAGCATCTTCGCCTGTCACTGTCTTCTAATTCACTGGAAAATCAGAAGTTTCCTTTAGGTTTACCATAATCCAAATGTCTGAATCACTTTGAGGTCGCAGTAGACAACTTTCCTTTTCTCCTGGATCTTGCCACAGACTTTCACTACCTTAGTCACTTTAAATAGATAGACACATAGACACACCCACTTTTTTTCTGGAAGGTTGGTTCATATCAAACTAGTCATTGTCAAAATGAGAAGTCACAATAGAGTTTTATGTTTAGATTTTATATCTAACAAATTCACTAAAATTTCTTCTTTATTTTAATAATGTATCTGTAGATTTTATACTTTCTACTCCCAATTATACTAGAATGTATGGACAATAACAGCTTTGTTTTGTCCTCTACAATTCTTTTTTTTTTTTCCTTGTCTTACTCTGATAGATAAACGTTCAGTAGAATTTTCAATAGAATTTGTAATAGAAAGCATCATTATCCTTTATCTTGAAAAAGAAATACAGCAAACGTTTCACTATAAATATTATGTGTGCTTTCTTCTCTAATCTCGATTTGCCAATAATCTTAATTTTTAATGTTAATGACTAGAGTATATCATCCATCATTTTTTTTTCCACATCTGCTAAGATCAATGTATGATTTCACAATGTCTAATAGCTTTACATTCCTGGATTAAACCTCTGTTGGTCATGATCTATGATCCTTTTTATGTTTTATTGAATCTGATTTGCAAATATTTTTCTTAAGATACATACATCTGTGTTTATGAATGAGAATTTCCTATAATCATCTTTTCTCAGATTCTTAATGGTAATGCTGCTTAATAAAATACTTTGGGAGAAAATAAAATAAAAATGTTTTGGGGAAATATCCTGTCCTTTTATATTTTCTAAAAGTGTTGATAAAGGATTGAAGTTATTTTTTTTGAAAGCTTTGTAGAATTTAACAATGATGATGTATAAGCCTGGAATTCTTACTGTATGAAGATTTGGGATTACAGATTCCACTTCTTTAGTGATTATAAGACTATTCAGGTTTTTCAATTCCATTTAAATTGGTTTTGAAAGATATTTTTTTTCTAGGAGCTAATACCTTTAAGCTAAATATACTTTTATTATTTTAATATCTGTATCTTCAGTAGTATTATTTCCTTTTTCATCCCCAGTCCTGGTTACTTGCGCTTGTCTTTTTTCTTTTTTAATTTTACCAGTTATCTGTGAACTGTTTGTGTATTTTGTCTTTTATTTTATTTTTTTTAAAGATTTTATTTATTTATTTGACAGAGAGAGAGATCACAAGTAGGCAGAGAGAGAGCCTGATGCAGGACTCTTTCCCAGGACCCTGGGATCATGACCTGAGCCGAAGGCAGAGGCTTTAACCCACTGAGCCACCCAGGTGCCCCTATTTTGTCTTTTAAAGGTGTAACTGCTGGCATTGTTGATATTTTCTCTGGTATGTTTGTTTTCTATTCAGTTAATTTCAGCTTTCGTCACTATTATTCCCCTCATGTTACTCCCCATGAATTATTTTGATGTATTTTTCCTAACGACTGGAGTTGAATTTTTTTTTAAGATTTTATTTATTTATTTGAAAGAGAGAGCATGAGCAGGGGTGAGAGGTAGAGGGAGAGGGAGAAACAGCCTCCCCACTCAGCAGGGAGCCTGATGCAGAACTCAATCCTAGGACCCTGAAATCATGACCTGAGCTGAAGGCAGACGCTTAACCAACTGAGCCACCCAAGCACCGCTGGAGTTGGATTATTTTTAATTTATTTTGCTAATTAATTTTCAACCCTGGTTCCTAAGTAATATGTAAATATAAGGCTAATCATTTTTTTAAGTACTGATTTAGTTGCAGTACCTATTATTGATGTATATAGCATTTTCATCACCATTCAATTCAATATAATTTTTCTTTTTTGGGGTTCGTTTTCCAGTTTTATTGAGAATTAGCTGACACAACCACTATATCTATATTTTCTTACTTACATTTTCTTTTGTAAATTGATTATTTAGGAATGTTTCTTATTTTGTAACAATTATGATTGATTTAAAACTTCATTCATTTTGGTCAGGAACCATAGTCTTTCTGTTTTAATATGTTAAGACTTTGTCTTATGGACTCATATATAGTCAAATTTTAAAATTATCTATAAATGCATGACATATCTTATAATTGTTGGGTATTATGTACACTATATATTTACTGGATTCACCTGTTCACTGTGTGATTAAATCTATATACATTTTGCATTTTCCTTTATATTCTATCAATAACAGAGAAAGATATATTAAAATCCCCAGGTATTGTCTTGGATTTACTTATTTCTTCACAAAACGGCAAAGGTTTGCTCTCTGTATTTTGAGGCTATGCTATTTGGTGAAAATAGATTTAAAGTGTGTTGGCCTCCAGGTAAACTGAAATTTTTAGCTTTATGAGCCAATGTATTATCTGTATAATGCTTTTGCCTTAAGGCAATCATTTGATTACCTATTTTTTAAAATGTCTTTTAGAAATCTAACTTTATTGAAATTACAGCTGAGATGTTCAGTAGACCACTGCTTATAAAATACGTCAAGAATAATTTGAAGATAAGATGATAACAGATCTGTCATGATCATTTTCTCTAGGAAGGTAGATGATTAATCAACATCAGGAGAAGAGTTCAGAGGTGGTTATCTACCTGTCTCATGTGCATAATGGATTTACTTGCCTGTAAGGACTGACCAGTCATCCTTAATAATAAAGTGAAATCAATATGTTAAAATAGGTAAAAATGATTAAACTTTTTGCATATGGTGTATTGTCACTTAAGAACAACATTTGTTTCACTTAATTTTTCCCTAAATATTTACTCAGTTCTTATATGGGAAGTAAAAATTTCAAGACTAATTAAAATTTAGATTGGTAGTTTTTGCCACAATCATTTCATTTTAAAATTATTTCCTATTAATGTTGTCACTGAGTATCTGTCTTGGTTTGTTACTGATAAAAGTGCCTTTGGCAGTGCTGTGTTTACATTAAGAGATTATTCATCTCAATTTTCAGGTCATATTGCTGAAATAGATGAGATATCCATCCTTTATTAGAGGATGGAGTGGGACATTCTTTATTTAAAGGTGAGGCTATCCTGAAAATTTATGCTAGATAATCCTTCTGAATATCACTTATTTACTAAGGAGTTATTACTACTATACCTAGAGCTTAAGACATTGTAAAAAGGAATGCAATTCCTTAAGTTCGGTTATCCAATATGGTAGAACAACAAATTGTTATGTGTTTCAGCAAATGTGATAAATGCAAATGCATTACAAAATTATATGTAAAGCATAGGAATCACACAAGTTTGATATGAATCAGACTTTTCTCTGTGCATTATGATATGCAAAAATCCCATGCTTAATAATAAATATATATTTCATTATTGAAATATCTTTCTTAGAAAATTTCATAACATTAAGAAGAAAATTTCGTAACATTAAAAATTTCGTAATATAATTTTACTAGAAAAGACTTTTTATTTGTGAACATAATGGTGAATTTGTTGTTGTCTCTAATGCTGTAATATTAATTCAAAGGACCTATTAGTTTGGACACAGGACCACTGGCTTCTGGCAGGGTAACATTAAAATTTACTGACCAAACTAGGACACTTTGCTGGACAAATGTGAATCCAGCCAGTATTCTGAGGCAATGGCATCAACTGGAACTCATCCAAACATAACCATATTATACAATCACCCTACCCCTAAAGAAAAGATTAATACCAATGATCATCCTGTCAGTGAGAAATGTGGATCAAGCACAAGGAAGATTGCTAACTCATCAATTTCTAGCCAGAGATTTTTTTGCTGTCAAATGTTTATTTATTTTTTGATAATATACATTTGAATGTCCCAAATGTTCCTCAAGTACATTATACCTGGAACTGAATTTATCCTTGGAAATCTATTGCCTTTATATTCCTTTGCCACAGCCAGAAACAGGAGAGTTACTATGGCTTCCTCTTGTAATCTACTTCTATTAGTAATCTGTCACCAACTTTATTGATTTTACTCATCCTTATCATTCTCATTTCCACTGCTTTGACTCTGTCATATCAAGTCTCATGTTTATAAATATGGCCCCCTCCACAATGGTATTCTTGTCTGTGGTATTTCTGTAACCTCATTACATTTTTAATCACATCACATTTTTAATGTGACAATTTATTTAAGTCATGACCCACCTGAAAAGAATATAATCACTTCCTAGAGATTTCAGGAAATTTCAAACTGTATCCCAGGGTCTGTAATTTACTCATAATGCTGTACTTCATTCATGTTCTACCTCTGACCATTTCTCTTTCATATGTATTTGCTTTGTTTAATAATACTAGGGTGTTCATAATCCTTGCCTGTCATATGATATTTCAATAGAAGACTGATGTCATTTTCTAATAATATAATTTTGTCTGATTAAAATAGTCAATTATGATTATTATAGAAAATGCACAAAAATAAATAATAAATCATAAATATTACTCAGCTATCACAACTATTAAAATGTTGCTACAAGACTATCCAATATTCTATATCTTAATAAGTTTGTGGATGTGAATATATATGGTAGGTAAATAAGTAAATTCATTGAAATTGTATTTTATATAGAGTTTCGGTTTTTTATCTTGATCATGAGCATTCTGTGTTATTTCATATTCTTCAAGAATAAGTTTTTAAAGAGCACCTGAGTGACTCCATCGGTTAAGCGTCTGCCTTTGGCTCAGGTCATGATCCCAGGGTCCTGGGATCGAGTCCTGCGTTGGGCTCCCTGCTCAGTGGATAGCCTGCTTCCCACTCTCCCTCTGCCTGCCGCTCTGCCTACTTGTGCTCTCTCTCTCTCTCTGTCAAATAAATAAATAAAATCTTTTAAAAAAAAGTTTTTAAAAAAGGCTGAGTAATATTTTATTGTGCATATTTTAGCAAATTTAACCTTTGCTATATTTTATGTTATGAATATTTTAATATATCACATAAATTTTTGTTTGCATCTCTACTTCATTAGATAGATTTCTACATGACCCTCTCTGGCTATATTGCCCTAGTTAACAACCTCATAAACGTTGAAACACGTAGGCTCATCTGACTGTCCTATTTCTTACTTTAAGCATTAAAGTAAGAAATGCTTACTTTACTGTTCACTAAACAGACACTTCCAAATATTTTTAATTGAGTATACATAATTGGGCATTCAGTTCAACTGGGTATAAGGTAATAATGTTTTAGTATTTTTCTATGTCTTAATCATTACAAGATTTTTAGTACAATTGTGATATTTCTTATTTTTTGTCTTTTCCATTTATATCGTTATTTTTAAAAAATTAATTTTATTTAAATTGATTACTAAGAGAGCCTTACCTTATGTATTTGTTGAAAATATTTTCCTATTTGGTTACCAATATTTTTTCTAATGGTTTTTAATCTACTGAATCTTATATATTAAATTGAATGTATCAAATATTTTGGTTAAGTGTTGATACTTTATGCAGAGAAATTTCTTGTTCATCATGAAATTGGCTCGTCAACCATGTTTCCTTATAGATTTTTATGGTTTTTAAAATTGTTTATTTTGCAATTTGGAAGTTAATTTTGCTGAGTACCGTGGAATATGATACCCAGCTGGATTATTTTCTCAGTATTTTAAACAGATTTGTCAGTGCCGTTCATTAGTGAATGTAACACCTCTCCATTTTGTGATGATTGAAAAATTTTATATTTAAGTTTTGGTCTTTGGAATGTATTTTTATCTATTAACTTGTTGATGCTTTTGATAGTATTGTTCTATTTTAAGTTTGTATAACTTGCTAATATTTTTCAATATCTTATTGGAAAAGTGCTTTGTCATTCTTTTTGTTTGTTTGTTTCTTATCTGAATGAGATTCTGCACTTCTTTATTTAGAATTTATTAAATTTCCCTCTGAAGGAAAGTTTTGGATTTTACAAAGTAGATGATAATATATAAATTATGCAAATTATCTGTCATCTTTGAGAAAATTGACATCCCGGGTATTCATTTGTCCCACTGAAACTGTTCCTTCATTTTATATTATAAGCATTTTTTATAAGAAACCTATACTTCACCTGATATATCTATCATCCACATATTACTTGTCAGCTTTAAAATTTACTGTGTTTACATTTTCTAAGACTTCTCGTTTGGGATGCCTGGGTGGCTCAGTTGGTTAAGTGGCTGACTTCAGCTCAGTTCATGATCTCAGGGTTCTGGAATCAAGCCCCACACCATGCTCCACACTGAGTGGGGAGTCTGATTGTCTTTCCGTCGTTCCTCCTGCTTATGCTATCTCCCCCTCTCTCTCTCAAATGAATAAATAAAATCTTAAAGGAAAAAAAAAAAAGACTTCTTGCTTTTTCTGATCTTCTTGTTATTCACTTTTTCTTTCCTTCTTTAGGTTTTCACATCTTTATTTCTGATAATCAACATTTTTTCACATATGATTCCTTTTGGAGTTCTCGATTCCTGCATCAGTCTGGGCTTACTGTCTGTTCTGTAGGCCTGCTATAAATGGTTATACTAGAACCTCCCTTAGTGGCTCTCCTGGTTGGCACAGTGGATCAATTTGTTCCTTGGGCCATAGGTTTTATTCTTTCTTGGTTTACTCACTTTATTGCAGCAATTTTCAAATACATCCTAGGAAAGTTTTTTGGGGAAGAAATCTTGGTGAGATCTTCCATGTCTGGAAATCTTCTTCCTTAATTTGTAGATTGGCTTTAAGACATCGTTCCACTTCTTGCCCACACCCCTGTTGCTGAGCAGAGTCCAATACCCATGGGGCATGTTTTCATTTCTTCCTCTCTAGAAACTTTAAGGACTGTTTAATTTATTCATCCAGCCAACAAATTGTGACTAAGTACTAACTATGTTTCATTTTGTGTACTCAAGACAGGACATTGAGCAAAGTAGACAAAATTCTTGTTCTCACATAGTTTACCAGAGCTAGGAAAGAAAGACAAGCAATTTCCTAATGAACAGTTCTAGGAATATATCTTTATATAAGCATGTGTTTAGCATTCAGCAGGCCCCTTCAATTAGAAATGTTTTAACCTTAAGCAATAGGAATTCTCTTAACATAAATTTTTAATAATTTAATTCACTTTTTTTTTTTTACTGAAACTTTGTCTTGTTAGAGGTTAAACTTCTTTATTAATTTTTTATGACTCTTGCACCTACTGTCAGATTTTCTACTTTTTTGTTTTGTTCAAACATTTGGGTCAGTTTATTAATTTTATCGCATAATCCTATGGATTTTCTTTCATTTGAACATATTGTATACATTCATTCTTGTCTCTTATTATTCACTTATCATAGTATCATACTAATTTTTATCCATGTAAATTTATTTTAATTTTTTGAGGGCTACCAATTGAGGATTTCTTGTGAGGTGTGGCCTTTTTTCATTATAGTTACCTTCTGTTGCTTCTTCTCCTGCTGTTTATTTTAGTTTGCTGTCTGATTTTTCTTAGATGACCTGGAAAGCTTAGTTGTATGTTCAAATTTTAAAATGAAGCATAAATCAAATTGGGAGCATTGTGAATGATCCAATCTTATTGATTAGTGAACTTAGCTTGAGGGTAAGAAGATAGATTGCTGGTTGCCGCAAAGTGTCAAGAGACCACTAAATATCAGAATATGAAGATTTTTGCTGTAGAGTATGAATAACCAAAAAATTATTCTAATCCTTATAGAGTTTATTATCTTTGTTTTGGGAAAACTCTTATGATTTTTTTGCCTGGGGAGGTACAGAGTGGATTGCTGCCAGGCACAGCAGTGTGTATGTGTATTTGCCTGTTTGCTTGGGTAGGAGGAGCACATTACCGAACCAAGTAAAAACTCATAATTCATCCTTTTGTTTCCTACTCTAGATTTCATTTTCCACTGTACTTAGCATTTCCAGCACTTCCTTTGGAGTGGCTCTTCAAACCTGTTTTCCTTATTCATGTGGATACATTTCTTTTAAAATTTACTTACGGTCAATTTTATGACTGGATAGATGAGGTAAATGCATGTAGTTAGTGTTAGTCTCTTACTGAATTTGGAAGTTGACAAAGTGTGGCTTTTGCAGCCCTTTTTTGTTGTTTTGCGATTTTTTTTCTTAAAAAGATTTTATTTATTTATTTATTTGACAGAGAGAGAGAGAGATCACAAGTAGGCAGAGAGGCAGGCAGAGAGAGAGGGGGAAGCAGGCTTCCCGCGAACAGAGAGCCTGATGCGGGGCTCGATCCCAGGACTCTGAGGTCATGACCTGAACCGAAGGCAGAGGCTTTAACCCACTGAGTCACCCAGGCACCCCGATGTTGTTTTGCAATTTTTAAGAGATGGATGGTGTTTGTGGCCTACACATCTTTTTTTTTTTTTTTAATAAAAAGCACAATTGAAGGAAATAAGAATCTCTGTCTATGAATTAGAATCAGTGGAAAGGAAAGGAAAGAAATGAAACATTTATTCATTTTGAATTATTTGTTAGATACCAGACAAAGTATTTCATTTAACTAACAGCAATCCTGTGATCATGTATTATTGTAATCAGCTACAATTTCTAAAAGGCATTTCCAAAATCTGACACCTTAATGGTGTACCATGTGGCTCATTTAGAATTTGAAGCCATATTACATCCTATAATTATTTTTCTGCATCCTTCTATCTCTTCCCAACCAGCTGCCACGAAATTGGAAGATCCTAAAGGGCAGGAATTATGTGTGATTAATATTGTTGTTTCTCAAAATACTGAGCATAGCTAGCAACAACAAAAAATTCTCAGCAACTGTCCCTAAATAAAAAGTAGTTAATAATTTAGTATTTTAGCCCCACAATGCTGGACTTCCTCAACTTTAAATAACCTAAGATTAGTAGAAGTGAGGAGTTTGCAGCTATGTATACATTATCTAGTTGTATCCTTTTTTGTGTAAAGAAATGGTACATTCTGATCATGACCTCTCAATGTAAATAATTTGTAATAATTGAATGAATATGTTCAATAATTAAAAATTATTTTATACCAGCAACTTATGTATAGCCCAGTACAGTAGATAACTAGAGATGCAGGCAAAACAAATAATACAATATCCTTATTTAGTATGAATTTAACTGTATACTATATAAAAGAGATGCAAACTTAAGTCAGTAATTCATTAACAAGTGGAGTAACATTCTTTTTTAATTTCTAAATATACGTGATAGAGGAAAACATACTATAAAAGTTAAATAAAAATTTAGATGCTGTTTCCTTCTTAATTCATAAGAGTCCCCTGAGAAAAGGACTACAAAGTCAATTCAGAGAAAATTGTGGAAAAAACCAGTGGTACTGATAAAGTGGTATGAAAGGAGAGTGAGACTTTAAAAAATACTAGTTCTCAACAGCAGGACTCTTAAAAAAAAAAGGAATAAAATTCAAGCACTTCTTGACTTCAAAGTCAAACATAAGGACTGGAAATACATATATAGTATTTAAACTTTTCAATAAACTACAGCAAAGTTAATATGGCACTTTTGTATTGATATGACATTATCTCACTCTAGCTAACAATATCAGATATCAATATGAAATAATACACATGTGGGAAGATTGGTAATGGAGCAGGAAAAAAACTGATTTTGGAACCTAATACAAATTTGGTCTCTGGCATTAGCTGTAAAGGCTGAACAAAAGTCTTAAATCACTCAGTATCTGCATGTGAAAATGCAAGAGCAATGCCTTAAAAAAAATCATTGTGAGGATTAAGTAAATGTATGTTTGTAAAGCACTTAATAGATACCTGAGTAATGTTAGGGATGCAATTAGTGACAGTTAAAATCTTTAAAATCTTGCAAAGACATTTATGTCTTTTTCTTTGCCCTTCGTCTTGAAATTAATATTTGTTAATATTTTTTTAAAGATTTTATTTATTTATTTGACAGAGAGAGAGAGAACACAAGTAGGCAGAGCAGCAGGCAGAGGGAGAGAGAGAAGCAGGCTCTCCACTGAGTAGGGAGCCCGATGCGAGACTCTATCTCAGGACCCTGGGATCATGACCTGAGCCGAAGGCAGCCGCTTAACCAACTGAGTCATCCAGGCGCCCCAATATTTGTTAATACTATTGAACTTGAGGCTCCTGGGTGGCTCAGTGGGTTAAAGCGTCTGCCTTCGGCTCAGGTCATGATCCCAGGGTCATGGGATCAAGTCCTGCATCGGACTCTCTGCTCAGCAGGATGCCTGCTTCCCACTCTCTCTGCCTGCCTCTCTGCCTACTTGCGATCTCTTTCTGTCAAATAAATAAAATCTTAAAAAATAATAATAATAATAATATTGAACTTGAGTCATCATACCCACCTGCACACATCTTAAAAGACAAGAACACTTGTTCTTACACTCAAAATGTTCTTTTCCCTTACTATTGACAGTCACTTCAGAGTTAAGGTTTTCTGTGTTCCATCGGTGTTCTCTCATTTTTCCAGTTTTCTCCCAAACCCGTTTTCTCCTCTTCATGATGGGTCCTTGAGGAGCCTAAAGCTCACAGCATGTGCTCATTATCCTGGATGTTGGGGCACTTGAAGCACCGTACAGAGTGTGTTTGAGATGGTAAATAGGTTCTATCTCACCGTGCTAAATTTGAATGACTGGTAGTGACTACATCAATTGCTCTGCTGAGAATGAGAGAAAGCTCTAAAACCTTTGGGAGAAAAGCACCGTTTACCCCAGAGAGGGAGGGAGGAGGAGTACCTTACCTTCCAGGTCTTGACATCTCCACTTGGATATGGTAATGCTTACCCTGAAACAATGGAGAGCAAGGAACCTTACCCAGAGTGAAGAAGCAGAATGAGAAAGGGCTCTAAATCCCTAGAACAGGGAGACTGGGAGAGTCATGTGGTTGACAAATGAGATGAGATGAAATGGCATTAAGATGGGCATATTTGGTGACTGATTTTCTGCATCATTCCACCCCTTTAGAATCATCCTTCAGCCACATTAAATTGCTAATAGTCAGCCTTAACCATAGTAAAATTTAATAGTCTGGGAAAAACATTTTCTTAGCCTTGAGTTTTCAGGTCCTAAATTTCTAATTGTGAAATGAGAATCTTAGGTTCTAGGTAAGAAAATTTTAGGCTAAAATTCACAGTGAAAATGCTCTACAAAGGGAGCAATGTTTTTGGTTTTTGGTTTTTGGTTTTTGTTTTCCTTCCTTGCCTGTAACCTTAGGCTCTAAAACATCATTTTTTGATATATCAGTGTTTAAGTTGCTTAATCAAGTGTATACAGTGGAAAAACAGTATCTGAGAAGAGTCAAGAATTATTTGGCATTAAGATGGGGACAGAAAATAAAAGGAGAGGAATTAGATATTATTTATAGACAATTTTTTTTAAAGATTTTATTTATTTATTTGAGAAGAAAGAACACGAGAAGAGAGAGGTCAGCGGGAGAAGCAGACTCCCCACCCAGCAGGGAGCCCGATGTGGGACTCGATCCCGGGACTCCAGGATCATGACCTGAGCCAAAGGCAGTCGCTTAACCAACTGAGCCAGCCAAGCTCCCCTATTATAGACAAATTTTAACACCATTTAATTTTGGAGGGGAGGACATTATTCTTTCTTGTTTGTGTTCTGGCTGTAGAAAATAAATTTTATAAGACTATTTCATGTCCTTAGGTGCCTGGCCGGTCCAGTCAGTGGAGCATACGATTCTTGGTCTCAGGGTCGTGAGTTCAATTCCCATGTTGGGCATGGAGCCTACTTAAAAAATAAATAAAATTAAGTTTTAAGAAGTAAAGAGTATTTCATGTCCTACTTAATATGTGTGCCTTAGTAGTGGTATCAAGACAACAAGACACTTTTAAGTTATACACTCTCCCCTAGTATTAGAACCAAACAAACTCACACAAAAATAGTACTGGAAAGCAATTAGCAGTTTCCAAATAGCATCACATTCTTTGTATGTAAAGATCAGTCTATTTAACTAATAAATTATAGCTTATATGAATTATTACCAGAACAGATATCTTCAGTATTTTTCACTGATTTTTGTGATAGCTAATGAAGATACATATATGTAATGTGGTCAGGTTACAAGAGCTAATTTAACTCATTGAGCAGAGGATTTGTATGCATACATTTTAATTATGGTGTTGTTTTGTAATATCTTTTGTAAAATGATATGCTTAGAATAGTGCCTAGAACATGACAAGTTCTCAAAACATATTTGTTAAATGAATGAGTGACTTATTCTCTTAATTTCTTTTCTAATTTTTAATTGCCTTATAATGAATGTTCTGAACAGTAATGGACATTAGCTATAAAACTAATAAACATTCGGAATAGAGATGTACATTTCCTTTTTGAAATCTCAGTTCATTAGTTCTAGAAATAATCATTATATTAGCTATTTCTTGTATTAAAAATATCTTTAGGTTGTTAGTGGTGGTAATGGTTTTATTGCAGATGAAGGGAGAGAGAGATCAATGTGAATCAAGAAACAGATGGAGGATAACGTTACTAAGATTAGCTACAGAAGAAAAGCAATAAATAGCATCTGTATTTTCAATTTAAATAAAAATTGGATTACAGCACAATTCTGTGTCTGCTTTGTCCCTGAAGCAAGACTTTGGATGTCAACAAACATCTGAGCCTTTTATATGGGAAGAAATGTTGGCCAGATTGATAATTATGTAAGTGGAAAACATATCAGGAATATTAGATTAAATTTTAATTCTTATATATTATATTCCCAGAGTAAAATATAGAAGGGAAACTGCACCAATTACACAGGTGTCAATCATGGAAAGTTCTCATGAGTCTCCTCAGGACATACTCATATCAAGCTTTATTCAAGGATAGGGTGCAGCAGACCTGGGATGAAAATGCAGGCACCAAATAGGGGCTGAGTTGCTTTCTGGTGCAGTTCCTCGGGGTGCTTTATTTGTTGCACAGCATTACTTGTTCTTCAATTTATGAGCCATCAAGATATGTACGAGGAATTTTGGCTTCAGGGAGCTCAGACGAAAGTGCAGTGCGGTCTTGGATAGACCATTAGCCTTGCAGCCAGGCCAGACTGCATAGCCAGTAAAACTGTTTGTCTATATATCCCTCAACGATGGAGACAAGCTAATCCTGGGTGCCAAGTTGAGAGTATCAAACTTTAAACAGCACATAACAAAGCACTAATTAGCTTGTGTTGGCCTTACTGTGACCAAAGTTCAAGACTGGACTTCCAGGAGCCCCAGAGGTAAGCATAGTGATACCCCAGTTGAGCTATAAGATAATCTTCCACAGAAACATCGCACAGTTAGATAGCTATATACCCAGCTCAACATAGGTATCTTGAACACCTCTGGATTGGACTGTTTTTGTTGTGTTCAGCATTCAGGGAATATAGGCATATGTGCCACCTGTCTAGCCAGAGTTTACTACTTTTTTCTTAGGGGAAACACAAATATATGACATGGAAAAATATGCCAGGTAGTCAATTGCTTTTTTATTGCACTATTACAACTAGAGTAAACAGAGATATTCCTTGAAGTATAGCACTTAAGATGAAGTTTTAGCAACTGAAGGCTTTGCAGTGATTTTATGTGATAATGACCAACATTCTAGGTATCTTTAAGTCATAAACCAAGGCCAAAGCCACATCCTTTATACTGTAAAGTGAACCCAGATACTTGGTTGAAAATGGAATTGGAGCACCATATGATTGAGACTTAGCTATGAATTAAGATAGGATTCATTTAAGATGAACTGAATTCTGAGGATAAATAAGAATATCAATGTATACAAAACTGATTTCTAGGAAATCTAATGTCTAGAGAAGCCTGAGTTAAAGACTGAGCTTTGACCACCAAGGTCTGCCTAAGCTAAGCAGATGTGCTTTGTATATGAAGCCAAAGTACCCTTGTCTGTTTGCTGTACACAGACCTGGAGAAGTCCACTAATCTCATTGATGAAACAGTCCCAACTGTCAGAACTATTAGCCCGAGCCGTTCTTTCATGGAGAGTCTCTTGATAGTCACAATTGCAAAAGCTTGAGAATCTGGAGCTTTTCTGAAGTCCCATCCCTAAACCATTAAATCAGGTGGTCCAAGCCTGATAAGCAGTTTGCTACTCTAGAGAAACAACTGCTCTCCTACCTTCACTACTTACTCCTCCAGCACTGACCAGAGAAGATTCAACATCTAAATTGAATGAATTCATACCATCTAATAGGTCAAAAAAGAATCAATATGAGAAAAAGAAATAAGACATGTCATATAAGAAGAATGAGTGATACAGACATTGAGAATAATTTGCTGATATTTTAGTCAGAATCTAGAAATGAAAACATGTCTATAGACTTGATCTTCTGTCTATTGAATAAATATGACCTGATTAGATTTACCATTCAGTTAGGTAATTTTTTTGACTTGAAATAGCGCTGTGGCTTTGTATACATCACTTAGGGGACAAATTAAATAATAGAAATCACTTTGTTCAAAACATGTAGTCTAATGTGCAAAAGTAACTACTGATGATATGTTATCAGAATTCACCTGTATTTAAGCATAGATTTTTTTTTTGTAAGTAGAAGAAAATTGGTCTAGAATATCTTAAGAATATGGAAAATCTGATGAAACTCAGTTCAACAAACACTTGAGTTTATAGAATGTGTTAGGTACTAAAACTAGAATAAATAAGAACTAAATTCTGCTTCAAGGAGATCCTGAGCACGAGGTGTAAAAACGAGGGGGCATGGACCAGTGTATCAGCTGAGGGGATTATGTAGTGTCTTTTGGTGTATTTTTAGGTTCATGCAGGAGCATAGGAACAGCATGTGATGAAAAAAACCATAAAAGCAGGAGTAGGTTAATAAGGGTTTGAGTACCTTGCTTTGAAGAAAGGTGGAAATTAGCATGAACACCCTCCCCCTAGTCCCATGGCCCATGGATGTGCGAATGTAAGGAGCAAAAACTCAACATCCAGTGTTCGGGAAGCCTAAGTGGGAGAGAGGGTTCAAACCAAGTTTACAGATTATTATTGGCCTCCTGTGGTAAAGAACGTTGGACAATTAGAAATTAGAAGGGTAAAAATAATGTTGAGAGCAATATGTAGTTTCTAAAGATTCTACATAGCAACATCACATTGTAGAAGCTGTGTAGTGCCACAAAGCTCTATTTTCTGGTCTCTGTACATTCTAATCTATGATAAAATGTAGTAAATGGGCCCGTTTTACTTTTCCAACTGACATTTTAGTAGAGATTCAATTATTCCTGAAAATGTGGGCCTTCTCCATAAGCTCTTAATACAAAGTCTGTATCTTTAACCTTTATAATTCTCAAAATTTTAAGAAGTCAAAAGGAAGAGAGAGGCAGAGTGATGGAAAGACAAAGGGAGAGCACAAAAAATTATTTTAAAAATGTGGAATATCTACTCCCTGGGACAGATTACACAAAAGGTAACCTTATTATAAGCTAACTAAATATTTCAAACCTATTTGTCATCTAACAGATAAAAATCAAAATTTTATTTACACAAAGATATGTGCACTTGTATTAAATTCCCCAAAGGCATGAGCAAAAGAATATATAACTGATTTAAAACTAGATTATCAATACAGTGTGATCTGTGAATCACTTTTATTACAGGAATTTGGATTATTATATAGTATATAATGCTTTTTAACTAGAAATTTCTGCGAGAAGATTTTTTTTTCCTGAAAAGACTAGCACATTAAAAGTTTTACAATTTTAATTTCTCTATTTCCTGGGAATTAGGAGAATATTAGCTTCTAAAAGCTAATTGAAATAGAGGTCTTATATTTTAAGTATATACTTATATTTTAAGTATAAATATATCTTATATTAAAAGTATATTTACTTTTAATTTCTTAATAACCTCTGGAGGTAGGAAAATATTTCATTATTCAAACAATGATATCCTGATTGTTTCCAATTACATATATATAGGCACATAGAAAACTTGCAGTTTTATTTCTATATCTTCAGCCACATGCCAAAAGTAGACATAAATACATATACAAATTAACCAGACAAAATGCAAAAAGATCTGTTCTCTTTTCTAGTAGGTACAAGGTATATGTATGTTCAAAGTGATGACAAATAAGATAGAAAAGTTGTTTCTCATCCTTAGAAATGACTGTATTCATAGTGCTGGTCACTTATGCAGATAAGATTTCAAGCAAGATTCTGGATACTAGGCTAAATTGATCATATAGTTCACCCAGGTCTGTTTTTAATTCACAACAGAAACAACTATTTACAACAATTCGTAACTATTCTAACAATTCCATCCTTCTGATTGTGAACCTGATTCAGAGAGCCAATGCTTTAGAGCATGTTTTCTAATCCTTCCTAATTATGACCTCATTAGTCTGGTCTATAAGGGGCTACTCTTTATATAAATACATACATACATATATGATCTTTTTTTTCTGACAATTAGTAAGCATTAATTTAACAGTAGCAAGGTTTGAATTAAATGGAACGGTCAGCAAGGTGGAGAACATAGTCATTGCCCAAAAATAGCTTGTAATGAAGTTGGGGATATATAAAAGCACATAGGGAACCCTCAGACAAATAACTATAGAACCCATCTGAATGGGAAATTTGTCAGGGCGCCTGGGTGGCTCGGTTGGTTGAACATCTGCCTTCAGCACAGATCATGATCCCAGGATCCTGGGATCCAGCCCCTAGTCAGCAGGGAGTCTGCTTCTCCCTCTTCCTTTCCCTCTCCCTGCCTGTGCTCCCTCTCTCCCTCTCAAGTAAATAAATAAATAAACAAACAAACAAATAAATAAATAAAATCTTTAAAAAATAAATGAATATATGGAAAATTTTGTGCGCAGATGAAAAGCATTAAAGTCAGCAGTAGGAAAATAAATCTGTAGAGATCCAACTGAATCAGGAAACACAATTCTGCCATGAACCAGGTACTGCACTTCATGTTTGTCTGCATCACAAAATGAAATCCCTCAGCAATCTCAGAATCCTAATTACTCATGTTTCTCAGATGATGAAATTGACACTCAAAATCATTAGCTCTATCAGTATCACTCATAAATAGTATGCAACAGAAAAACCAAAGCCTAGACTTTTTGAATCTAAATTCCGAGACTCTTCATAACTTAAAAACTATTTGAAGGTGATTAGTTTTTTTGTTTGCTTGTTTGTTTTTGTTTTTGCTTTTTATATAGCATGTACAATAAGAATGAGATTTTAGCAGAAAGAAAACAACAAAGAGGGCATTAAGACAACCTGAAGGTGATATCTGAATCCTAGACTTTTCTATCTGACAAGAGAGAAATCGGTCCTATGGCCTTCTAGGTTTGGGGAGGGTTTTTTGTTTTTGTTTTCGTTTTTTTAATTTTCTTTGTTTTATCTAGCCTATAATTTATTCTGCCAAAGAATTCAGGAGAAAGGACAAAGTCTCGCCTTCCATCTTCAGATTAGAAGCTGGATTGCCTCAGTCCTAAATATCATGTCACATTAAACTCTAATGGTGGATCAAACAGTTCTTTTAATAAAGACATCATAACTGGACAGTTCAGAGTTGGAAGACCTGAGTTTAATCTCCTTAACCCCTGCTGTGCTCTTTCCAGGGCTCTCACAGGAGGGTCTTGCCCCACCTGGTATTCATCTCAGTCCCGAATGCAGAGAACGGGTCACTTGACACCAGATTCCTTGTGTCTTGCAAAGGCAGTTGCCTTGGGTGAGCTTGAGGGAAGTAAGTGAAACACTATTGAAGAAGTTGATTTATTCTTTTGGTCTTTGCAACAGTCTAAAAGGGGAGTTTTATTATTATCATCTCATAACAGAAAATGATACAGAACTCTTAATCATTATGTGATACTTCTTGTCTCTTACCACTAGATTCTAACTCTTAATTCTTAGCCATCTAATACAGTTCCTCAGTTCTAGCCTATGGAATGTTTGGTTCTGGTCCTCTAGGTTGGGCAGGAATATGGCAGGTGCTTTGACTCCAGTCTACCCTATCTACAAGGATTTCTGGTACCCAGTTTTCTCCTTAATTTCTTGCTGTGGAGAGTTAATTTCCTTCTTAAAACTACATAGTCTAGTTGTACTTAAAGAAGGAAACATTAATTCATCCTGCTAATGTACAGTCATCCCTGTTCCTTGAGTATTAGCCCAGGCCTTGTTATGTTAAGAGAAAATTTATTTTCCTCCTGAGTCTGTCTTCACAACTCAGTAGTTGTGTTTACCTAAGTCTGAGTTTACAAGTGTTGGTCCTGGTAGCAGAGCTTCTGAGAGCTTCACAAGAGAAAGGGTGTTTATGCTTATATTTAGTAGGAAATCAGTTTGAAAATACTGAAGTTTTTCAAGTGATATTTTCAAGTTACAGAGCAGAAGCAGATTAAAGAGAATCTGAAACACTAGGCTAAAGAATTGCAGTATGATGTTTGAGTTGTTGGTCAAACCTTAAAACTATGAGGTATCTTTTATGTTGTCCTCCTTTATATTATTGTGTTTAATCTGTCACCAAGTATCATGAAATAATGTCTCCAAAATATATCTAAGTGTCAAAAATTAATCTCCCTCTTCACTTCTACTGATTAATTCAGACATCTGTTATCTGTCACATAGATAATTGTAATAACCTTCTAATTAATCTTTCTGGTATTAGCAGTATTTTATGAGAATCACATGAGTTAATACACACAAAACTCTGTTCATGTATATATAGTAAGCACCCAATATATGTTATCATAACTATTTTTTCTTTCTGTATTTAATTCTTACTATAGAAATCAGAGTAATCATGTCAATATTTAAATTTTATTAAAGTAATATAGATAGGTAGTTCAAAATGCAGATTGTTACAGAAGAGGAATATAACATTCCCCTGGGTTACCATTCCCAAGCCATAGTCCTGCTGTACAGGAAATGCTGTTTTACCTGTTATTTTTTCCACATTTGTGAATGATATTTTTATAACTCTTTATATTTCAAATTTACCTATTTTTTAAATTTTTCTTTTTTTTTAAGATTTTTTATTTATTTGAGAGATAGTGAGAGAAAGAGAGAGAGAGAGAGAGAGAGAGCACAAGCTAGAGGAGGGGCAGAGGTAGAGGGAGAAGCAGGCTTCCCGCTGAGCAAGGAGCCCAATGTGAGGCTCAATCCCAAGACCCCAGGATCTGATCTGAGCCAAAGGCAGTTGTTTAACCGACTGAGCCACCCAGGCGCTCCAACAAATTTACCTATTTTTAAATTAACTTCTCATCATAGTTTATTGTGGATTGGCTCTTACACATTTTTTTCTCACTTCCTCTTCCTCTAGTCCTAATTTTTATTAAATATTAATATCATTATTAAATCTGTAATAATCATTAATATTCTTCTTGTTATAAAAGTAAACATTTTTCACTAAGACCATACTTCCTTATCTCTATAATTCTATATTTTTCCTGGATGTAGTAATATATTTACTTTTCTCTTTTGCCTGGTTTTCTTTGAATCCATCTTTATTTTTTCCAAAAGATCCAACGCATATATGGCATGCACATGTCTATCAATGATTTCACTATGTTCTGACAATTACTTTATTTTATTTTAGTAAATTAGCTAACTAATTTATGAATGAGACATACTGCTTTCCATGCCTTCAGTTCTTTGACTCCTAAATATGTTATTACTAATTTTGGCTTCCATTTGTTTTGATGCTAGAACTTCTTTTTGTAGTTTTCCTATATTGGACCGATTTTTCCTGGATAATATATCTTTTATTCTCTTGTTTTATTCCCATATTCGTCTGCATCACAGCATCTATTAGCTTCCTACTAGCATCCTACTAGTTTGTCTAAAAATGTTTTCTTTTTCTCTCACTTTTGATGGCTAGTTTTGCTGGGTAGGAAATTTTTTCTAGGATAAAATCTACTTCATATAAGTTTTTTAATTTATTGCTTCATTGTTTTTTAGCTTCTAGTTTTGATGTTATGATTTCCAATGCCGTTTTGATCTTAAATCATTTTGGTATGACTTGATAGTCCTCTGTACACTTGGGAATCTTCACTTAAACTTGGTTTACTTTCTTTAGTTCTGGGAATGTTTTATTGTTATGTATATAATTTTCTCTTCCCCTCTGTTTCTTCTATTCTTTACTTCACAAAAGCATATTTATCTTTCTCTTCACATTTAATACTTAAAGACATTTCATTTTAATTCCTGGATGCAGTACTCAACTGTATCTTTAACTCTTTTTTTGGTAACTTTTAATTTCATCTATCTTAATTTTAACTTCTAATAAAATTGTTTTTGTGTCAAGTTGATCTTTTTTTTTAAAGATTTATTTATTTTAGTAAGAGAGAGCATGCAAGCAGGGGGAAGGGCAGAGGGAGAGAATCCTCAAGCAGACTCCTGCTGAGCAGGGAGCCTCACACTGTGCTGATCCCATGACCAGTGAGATCATGACCTGAGCCAAATCAAGAGTTGGGTGCTCAACTGCCTGAGCCACCCAGGTATCCCCAGTTTATTTTTTATATAGTTTTCAAATACTGACTTGTGAATCCATTTAAACAAAGAACAAAGCTGTCATTTTTTTCGGAGGTGGAGGAAATGTCATCACTTCATTATGTTGGCTTTGGGAGAATCAGGCAATCTTACTATTTTATTTGGAAACTATTGTCCAAAACTTTTATTTTGGTTCTTTAACCTCCCATCCTTTCCTTTCAAGTGCAATTTGCCATCAAATCTTAAAAAGATGTTTTTGTTTTGTGTGGGCAAATTAGCTATTTCCTTCTGATTTTTCAAGTCTGTTGTGGCTATTTCTTTTGTTTACAACCATCACCAATGTGTTAAAGTGTATTGACTTCTATTGTTGCTCCTCCAGTTATCTTTGTCTTCTTGCATTAATTTCTTATTTTATCACTTTACCATCATTTTCAAAGGGTTTTGTGAGGTGGTGGTATGCAGACAAGAAATTGTTTTGAAGATTAACT
Source organism: Potos flavus (assembly GCA_028534135.1). NCBI lineage: Eukaryota > Metazoa > Chordata > Mammalia > Carnivora > Procyonidae > Potos > Potos flavus. The sequence goes on from CM052896.1 coordinate 77,157,242, forward strand.
ATAACCAACTCATAGCTTCCAACCCTAAGAAGTTTCTTATTGCAGGAGTGCCTGGGTGGCTTAGTCAGGTAAGCTTCCAACTCTTAACTTTGGCTCAGATCATGATCAGGATTGTGGGATTGAGCCCTCTGTGAGGCTTTGCACTCAGTGTGAAGTCTATTTGTCCCTCTCCTCTCTCTCTTTCTCAAATAAGTAAATAAAATCTTAAAAAAAAAAAAAAGTTTTAGGGTACTTGTGTGGCTCAGTCAGTTAAATGTCTGCCTTAAGCTCAGGTCCTGATCCCAGGGTCCTGGTGTAGGGCCCTGTGTTGGGCTCCCTGCCCAACAGGGAGTCTGCTTCTCCCTCGCCCTCTGCCCCTCCCCCCACTTATGTTCTCTCTCTCTCTCTCTCTCAAATAAATAAATAAAATCTTAATAAAGGGTTTTTTATTACACTGTAAACACTGTGCAGATCCCTCAAAGGCCACTCATACCTTTTAAACAATCTTGTACCATACTTCCCTTACAATGAAGTTCTAATCTTGGTTGACTTTCTTTAGTCCTTCAAATGCCACACATGCCTTTTCCATTTGGGACATTTTTGCATGCTGTTCCTTTAGTCTCATGTGTTCTTCCACTCTCTTTTAACCAGGAATGCAGTTTTCCTTCCGCCATACCAAATTTAAGTGTCCTTCCATCTAAGAAGTATTTTCTTTGTTTATTTATCACAGTAAGTGTCCCATCTGTTTGATTTACCACCTAGCCCTAACAATATAGAAGATGCCCAGTCTGTCATTTGGTGAAATATATACCAAGTGATAAGAAAAACATATTCTGATATTGACTTGATATGTCATTTCAGTAGTTTTATTGTTATATAAATTACAAAGCGCTATGGAATAATGATTAAAAACATAAAATTGGGAGCCAGACTGCTTGGGTTTAAATTTTGGTTGTGCTGGTGCCTAGCTGTATGCCTTTGGGCATGTGGTTTAACTAGGTGCATTGATTTCTTCTTCTGTAAAATGGGGAAAATAATACTACATAAATCTTAGGGTTTGTAAGAATGAAATGAGCTAATATACATTAGGTGCATATGTTTGACATGTTGCAAGTGCTATGTAAGTGTTGGTTTAAAAATTTAGTTCTAATAAACACTGAGTTAAACAGATCAAATTCAGCTTATCAGAGGTAATTTCCAATGTCTCATATGTAGTTCCAGAAATATGAATTAGCTTTGTTTAATTCATAATCTGAAATTAAAACATATATAATCAGAGCAAAACTACCCCTACTTACTAGATAGAAATTAATTAAGATCAATATCAAGTTTATTAATTTTCAATTATACATAGTCTGTTTCCTCTCAGATTTGTGAAACTTGGTATCATTTTAAAGCTTTCTCTTTTATGTTAGCATACTAGCATTTTGCATAGCAAATAAAAGCAGAGCTTTTAAGATAAGCTCATGATGGCAATTGAATTTCTCAGTTGCACAAAAAGATCTGTGCACTTATTTCTAATTTTCATGAAGAAGTAAATTGTAGGCAATACTAGAAAATGAATATAAATGCATAAACATAAAGAAACATCTTCAAAAATTACTGCCTATGTTACTTGGAAACATATATATTTGAAAAGCATATATTTGCACGACCCAGAGAAACATCAAGACAGATACATTGTAAAATAATAGGAGCAAAATGAAATAGAAATGAAAATATGAATGATATATTCATTGATTAGTCATTCCCTGATAATCTAGGCACCATATGATTTTAAATTTTACTTCAGAAATTAAAAAAATTTAACTTCCTAGAATCATGACAACAAATCCACAGGTCAACTGTTTGTTTTACAAATTAAAACTTCACTAATTACGATTAAGATCTTGATATCATTCCAAAACTTAAAATTTAGAATCTTTGTTTTGACAACGCTTTATTTGTGTATAATTATTTTCTGAAGTATCAACAGGTTTTATTGCTTCTGTGTTTCTAAGTTTAGGAGCTAATTCTAGTTTATTTGTTTCTCTTCCTGTACTTTACTTTCACAGTAAAACAAAACATAACAGACATGATCTTCGCTGCTAGTTTTATTGGTTATGTGCTTTTTTCCTCAAAAATTTCAACTATTACCCTTCAAACTTGCACTTGCCTCAAGGTTATACTTAATGTTGAGTGTTTGGTTCACGTCACAAGAGAACTATATCTGTTCACAATAAAAATAAGTGAAAATTGTTTTATTATGAAACTGAAGTAAGTGAAAGAGAAATACTTAGCTTTCTCTAGTCGTAAGTTTTATGTCAGTAGCACAGACTATACATTTTAGATTTTAGATATGGAGAAAATATTTCAGACTTAATATGATTTCTTCCATTATTTTTCCTAAATACAAAACTTTTGCATCATTTTTTCCTGTTCTATAATACTAATTAATTCATAGTTATAATTATAATAATTCATGTCTTGAAATTTGAATGAATCATCTGTTTCATAGGTATCAAATTAGCTTGAGAGGGCCGTAGTGCTAACGGAATCCAGTTACATTCTCCACAATCTCTAACCGAAAGGAAACCAACCAGGTAGTGGATGAAGATACATTATATTTAGAGCCCTGGATCTATAGGTCATCTTTTCCAAATAAAGCAGAATGTTCCTTTATTTCAGCCCTCATATCCTCCTTTTGCCTTTTCTTGTCTAGATAATGATACTTCAGGACATATGTTTGAGTCTTTTCATCATGATGTTATTTCTTTTTTGAGCTTGGCATAAGTGATGTTCATCAAAACTTATCTGAATGGTAAAAGAGTGAGAAAAAAAAACCTCTATTCTACTTCTATTCTAGTCTACTTCTCTCTACATTTATGTATATGGCCTCTTTTTTCATAACCAATAATTATTTAACAACAGGGACACCCAAAATCAAATGTCCAATGTTGAACTCATGACCTTTTTATCTGAAACCAACTCTTTCTCTCACTTTTCTCAATATATTCATTCAGTTTCTCAAGTTGGAAACCTAGACGTCATCCATGGCAACCTTCCATTTCCTTACTCATTCAAATCTAGTAAGTCAATAAGTCCTATTTTTGTGAAGATTTTATTTGAGAGAGAGAGTGAGCAAGAGAGCACAAACAGGGAAAGCAGCAGACAGAGAGGGAGAAGCAGGCTCCCCTCTGAGCAGGGCCTCTGTCCTAGGACCCTGTGATCACGACCTGAACCTAAGGCAGATAGATGCTCAACTGATTGAGCCACCCTGGTGCCCCTCAGTAAGTCCTATTGATTCTCCATCTTAGTTAGTTCCCACATCTGTCTACTCAATGTCAAGCTTCACTGTCAACACTGTGATAGTCAAGGACACTACCATTTCTCACCTTGAGTATAACATCATGTCTTTCTCTAATCCCAAATTTACTACTGGAACATTTTTCTTAAAGTCAAAAATACCGTGGACTTCATTTTATGATTTTTCCATATCCATACCTCTTCATAACTATCTAACCTTATTTCGTGCAATTTCCTTAGAACAATCACTGGATTCATGACTCTTTCTCAGTTGTACAAACAACTCTGTATTTCTTGATACAGGGCCTTACGCATCTCTTTTATTGTCATATGCTTTCCTTTTCCTCACTCATCTCTCTTCTATGTTTTATGACTTAGCCATTACTCATTTACTAAAATTTAGCTTATGTTTCACTTCCTCAGAGAAGTTTCCTACTTCTCTGATAATATAGTCATTCCCAGCTTTATAATCCTAACATAGTCTGCAAGTTTCTTTATATTAGTCATTTTCATAATTACGTTTATTCCTTGTCACCTCCACCTCCACTATGACAATATTTGACAAGGAATAAACAATTGTTTTTAAGTACAAAGACTGATTCTGTGAACATAGACTTATTTTTTATATATATATTCTCTTTAAGATAATATAAAAACAAAGCCCACAAATAAATTTTTAAAGAGATTGTATTAAATTTCAATATTGCCAAAAGGGCCACTGAGATCATGAATATTTATTTCCATGAAGAGATAATATTTTCCCATTGAATTATTTTTAGAATGTATTTCATGAAAATGTTACAGTTTTCTTTATGTAAAATTCATGATTACCAATTTCAGACAAATTGTCAACATGGCCTGCAGATCTATGTCTATCTGATTAACATTCTCTCTGGTACTTCACCATAATTATTTCAAACCTCCTCTATTCTCTCTGAACTTTGGAAGAGCAAAACCACCACTGCACTTGTCCCAAATCTAGCAGATATTCTCTCATTCACAGAAGAAAGAAAGAAAAAAAGAAAAGAAGAAAGAAAGAAAGAAAGAAGGAAAGAAGGAAAGAAGAAAAAATAGAAAGCACCAGAAGAGAACCCCCTCAGCTTCCCACTTTTAGGAGTAAAAATCTGCCTACATATGCATAGATTTTTTTTTCTTTCCCCTTTTGAGTTAGAGAAGAGGTACTTCCCCTTTGTGGGGCCAGTCCTTTTGCCTATAATTTGATTGATTTTCCCTTCTGCTTCTTGTGTACCAAACTTCTTTTCAAAAGAATTGCTTTAACACTGTGACTTCTAAACCACTAAATATTTCCTTTTTTTTTTTTAAAGAAAAGTTTCTTCACAACACTAAACAAAAAAATACTTAATATTTATTTCCATTTCTATAAAGTACAAAAACAAGCAAAACTAATCTATGCTTTTAAAATTTAAGAGAAGTTGAGAAGGAGACATCTAAGGTACCATTAATGTTTTGTTTCTTTATGCAGGTCCTGGCTATGTATCTAGTTTCACTAGATGAATAGATACTCATCAAGATATACATTTATGAGGGGCACCTGGTTGGCTCAGTCAGTAGAGCATGTGACTCTTGATCTCGGGGTTGTGAGTTCCAGCCTTATATTGGGTGTAGAGTTTAGTTAAAAAATTTAAAGATACATACACCTGTGAAATGTGCACTTTCCTAGCCAAATATTGTACTTAAAAACAATTGTAAGAAAAAAAATTCCCTTCATACTTCATCCCCTCGAGGTTATACTGTCCTTTCATAGCTCAGATTGTAGAAAGAGTTGTCTTAATTTCTTCAGTTTTCACTAAAATAAATTTGGCCTATGTTCCAGTCACTTTACTAAAACTGCAATTCTGTGAGAAATTCTATAATAAACCTACTTTGGTTCTCCTATTTCTCAACCTCCCTTCAGCATTTAGCATTGTTGTGTGCCCCTTCCTTCTGAAAGCAATTCCCCCCTTGTTCATGATGCCAGGTACTCTTGGTGTCCCTGCTGTGTGTCCCTTTTCCATCTTTTCAGACTATAAGACTTTAAATATTGAAATCCCTCTGAGTAAAGGTCTTAGCTTTCAAACTCATTCTATGCATTTCCCTTAGGTAGTCTGTTCTACATCTAAGATTTTAATTATTATCTATATGATAGTTATTTCAAGAATAATTTTCTCTGGCTCAGAATTTACTGAGTTTCAGTCTCATTTTGCTAGATGCTTGCTTTATATTTTCATTTGACTATTTCAGAGGCATTTCCAATTCATATCCAATATTGAATTCATTCACCATCCTTCCCACTCTGCCAAATGGTGCCTTTATTCCTTTTATACCATCAAACTACCAAATGAGTTCCTCCAATTGTGTTCTATTTCACTGAATTATTTCTCAGTTTCATCTCAGAGATGTCCATCACATCTTCTCCCATCTGTTTTTACAAATCAAAAATCAGAAGGTCAACCTTCACACCTTTCTTCTTCACCATAACACCAAATATACCACAAAATCCTGTTATTCTTACCTAAAACTATTTGTCCAGTACAAGTGTTTTTCTCCACCTGTTTCCATTTTGATCTTTCTGATAAATGATTGCAATACCTTCCTTACTGACCTTTTCTCATCCACTCTAAACTCCTCCAGTCCATTTTCTATATAGCAGTTGGAGTGATCTTTTTCAAAGGCAATTGTATTCTGTTTAGACTCCTTTCAGTTAATTGCCATTTCATTTAGGTTAAACTCCAAATCCTTTATCAACGCTGCCTGCCTCAAAGTCTTCAATTTCTCTTTTGCCAAATGGGAACTACTCACATATAGTTTCCTTAACTTCATTAGTTATTTAGAAGTAACTTCCTCAGGGATTCTTTTCTTGACTAAGTCCACTTGTCCATGGTAAATAACAACCATGTTTTTGCAGAATATTTTATTTTGTGTTCTATAGAACAATTTAAATGGCATTAAAATTTTTGCCTTTTAAAAGTTAAAAGTATGTAAATTATTTTAAAAATGCCAATTATCTTAATAAGAAGTAAATTGTTAACAACTTTTCCAGTTCTATTAATAATCATTTACCTGTTGACTTTTTTCCTACATTTTTCTGAATCAATATGAAAATTACTTCCTTCCTAAGGAAAAATAAATTTCATTAACAATTTCGAGCATATTACTTATTTTTTAAATTCCCTTTATGTGATTATATTCCTTTGTTCATTTAAAATGTTATGTATTTGTGTATGTATGTGTGTTTATTTTTTTATTGATTAGACTAGGGCTTGAGAGGTGTTATTTTCTTTTTTTCCCCTAAACAAGTATTTCTTGAATTTTCTGATTCTAGTTTTTTGGTAATAATTTCTTAAATTTCTCCTCTTTATTTGTTTTTTGGTTTTTTTTTAAAGATATTTATTTATTTATTTATTTATTTATTTATTTATTTATTTATTTATTTAATGGAGAGAGAAAGTGAGAACGAGCACAAGCAGCGGGAATAGGAGTCTCCTCTAACATAAAGTAATTCTTTCAGAAATTATTTTCTGGAGCTAATTTAAAAATGTATTTAGTTCAATGCTTACTTCTTCTGTATTTTATCCATTATTATTTATGAAACTGTTAAGCTTTGGATTTATTGCTAATAATGTCTCTATGTAAATTAGCTTTTAATTAATGACCCTATTATATTTATCTGGTAAATATTTTATAAAAAGATATTTTATTTCCTTTTAGATCAGTATTATTATTATTATTAGCTTCCAGATGTTTGGTTTATATTTTTGGTATTTATATCTGTCTCCTTTGAATTGCAGTGGAGTTATGTGGCTCACACAATTTTTGTTTTGTTTTTCTTTTGATTTGGCAAAATTTTTCTTTCAGACCTATCCTATAATCAATATGTATGCTATCCATACACCTTATTATTTTTTTTCCTGAGTTATTACTGTCTTTATTTTGTGGGGCTACAGTTTTGGTAATGGTTTAGCTCTTCTTTTTAGAAAGTTTTGATATTTCTCTTTTTTTTATTGATTTTTTTTATTAACATATAATGTATTATTTGTTTCAGGAGTACAGGTCTGTGAGTCATCAGTCTTACACAAGTCACAGCACTCAGCATAGCACATACCCTCCCCGATGTCTATCACCTTCCCACCGCATTCCTAATTTCTAATTTAGTTTGAATAAATAAATGTGTTCCTGAAAAATCAAAGCTAACAATGTTAAAGAATCTTAAGATTTAAAAAAAAAATTTTCTTATGTTTCTCATCAGCTTTCTATTTTATTTCAATACTGTTACTTGGTATACAGGATGTTATGGAAGTTTTGTCTTTATTGTACCCTGTATATGTAAGCTTCTGCATCAGTCTGTATGTGGTCAGAGAGACAGAACTACCATAAGTAGTTTGGATATTGAATGTATTCTGGGAGGTAAAATCCAGAAGCGGTAGTTGGGAAGTCAGAGAATGGTCACCAATGAGCACTCCTGCAACACTGGTAGAGGTGGCTGAACCTAGCTGCAGGGAAGCTGGGCATGCCAGGCTGCCAGAGAGGAGCTGTGAGGGAAGGCGGTAGAAAGGCTCTTGATGTTCCTTCTGCTGTGGGCCCACTGGTCAGCAGTGTCAGCCGTTGGAAAGAAGAGCTAGCCGTGGAGTGGCAGAACAAAGAAGGAACCAGCCAGTACCTCTGCTTGTCTTTCCCCTCATCTCACCATGGTCATCTGCAGAGAAAAATCACTGCTATTTCACTTCCTCTTTCCACCTCTCACGCAAAATTCTCTTTAGACAACCTCTACCGTTGATCTATGACAGGAATTCTGGGAAATGTAGCTCCAGCTTACAGATGTATACAGTTTAACACCACCGTTGTCCTTTCAAAATGTGGCATTTAAATTTCACTTTTTAAATCTTATTCTTTCTAAGTAAAGTGATAGAAAAACCATGCAACTATCCCGCATAAACCAAGAACATCCTAACGTCCCCCAAAGAGGATTACAAGTCACTTTATCTAATTCTGAGTAATGTGTATTTCTTTTCTAGCTGAGTCACACTCATCCTTTGATAGCTTGTAACACAAATACTGAGAAATAAGTTAACCACTATTAACATGTTTCATGAATGGGGAATGAGTGAAGGAAAATGATTGCGTATATGTATGTACCTAAATACATGCATATACACACGTATCATCCATACAGTATACATATACATACACACACATAATATACAATATATAAATGTACAATGTATGCAGTGTATATACATATTTTTCCCACATTTTATGTAATATAACTGCAACAGTCTGTTGTTCCTGCATCTGGTCATATGGTCCAAGGTGACATTTGCATCTTCCTTCTAACCGTACAGATTCTATTTTTCCTTTGCCTTGTCTTAGTCAGTTCAAGCCACCATAATAAAACACCACAGACAGGGTGGCTTAAACAACAGACATTTATTCTCACAATTTTGAAGGCTGCAAAGTTCAAGATCAAGATGCTGGCCAGTTTGGCTCCTGGCGAGGCCCTCTTCCTGGCTTGCAGACCACTGCTTTCTTAAATGTGGAGAAAAAGAGCTGCAGTCTCTCTGTCTTCCTCCTCTTATAAAACCACTGATCCATCATGAGGGCCACACTCTCATGACCTCATGTGACTCTAATTAGTTCCTCTAGTGCCCATCTCTGAATACGATCACATTGGGGATTAGGACTTCAACATTTGAATTCCAAGGGGACACAATTAAATCCATAGTGGCCCTCATCAAGCAATGATCAGCTAGTAATAGATTCTCATCTAGTTGGGTGACCCAGACTTTTAACTTTTATTCCTGAATGATCTGTGGTATTGACAGTCTTGCCCATATTGGATTGTTGCAGTTTTCCATTGACTTATCACAGAATGTGAAAGCATTTGTTAAAAAAGTCCCCAGTAGTGTTTGCTCTATCCAAACTTGCTCCATTTTACCTCCTTTTGTACAGTATCAGTCCAGTTTCACCTTAATGACCAGGATAATCAGCCTCTTCCATGCATGTTGATTCACTGGCATGAGGAGCCCAAAGTGACCAGGTGGCATTTTCATTTTCCAGTTCAATGGAACCATTGTTGTGACCCTAGGGAGAAATATTCTTCCCTTCAGAACTGAGATTCTTAAATTAGCAGAGCTCAGAGTTGCAGTGATGAGCAGCAAAATTTTCACTGGAGGATCATTAGCAACAATAGTGAAAGGAGCTATTTACATTTGCACAACATGACTCCTGGATTTGTTAATCCTAGATGTGGGAGAAACAGCACCGTATATGGGTCACTTATTCAAAGCATATCCCATATCCTACTTATTCAGAGTTTTGCCCAGCTATGTGTTTTCACACAGGGAGCACTGTAACCAAGTCTTCGAAATGTCATTTCATTTTCTACCAAGTCTGCTGTTTCAGGGTGATGGTAGATAGGATCATATCTGTGAACTCTAAGAATGTAAGACCATTACCACATTCTTTCCTATAAAGTGAAATACTGGTTTTAACAGAAACATTATAATCGGGGAAGGCAAATATCTATCCAGAATAATTATCAATTCCTGTGGGAACACCATGCTGTCTCTTTTGTTTTAGAAGTGGTCCAGTATAATCAACCTGTTTCCAGTGAGTTGGATGTTTCATCTCAGGGGACCATGCCATATTAGAGGGCCCATTACTGATCTCTGCTATTGAAACTTTGATCATTTAGTAGTCCTCTAGCTAGACAATCCTTGATAAGTAGAAATTCACTTCGATAGGCTCATACATCATAGCATTATAGCTACTGTGACAACTTTTTTTTTTTTTTTTCACAAGGATGGAAGGAGCTGGAGAAAGAGGCTGGTATCCACAGAAAAATTTATTGTATCCACCTGATTATTAAGATATCCTGTTGAGGTGCTGTGTGCTGAGAATTCACAAAGGACACAGATTTCTTTGTCCTCTGGACCCAGAGAGGTCTATCAATAAGCCACTTCCACAGAATCTCTTGTACCAAATTTTCAATCATATTTTTTTTCCAAATCCTTAATTGCCCAGCCAAAATATAAAACACTACCCATAAGTTAGAGAAAATCCATACTTCTATCCATCTCTATTTCCAGGCAAACTTGCAACCAGGTACACTGCTCCGTCTTGCCCACTGAGAAAGTGTCCTTCACCACTGTCCTTCAAGGTCACCTTGAGTGGTATTTTAATGTTAGAGCTGCTGCTGTCCATATTTGTTATTTTCAATCAAGAGTAAAGAAACTCTGATGTAATTCTTAGCCATGTATAGTCAATTACTGGCTTTTGGGCAATATCCAATTTATCATTCACTTTTGCTACTTTCTTAACTTTGTCAAGTTGTTTTTGCATAAGGTAACTATCTCCTAGTTTCTCCCTTGCCTTGGCATAAATCTCTTTGGAGAGAGAATTGCTTGGATTCCTTCTTTTGAATTCCTGACTCTGAGTGGCCTTAACAAGGTGAACTTGTGTCAGTATTTATGATTCTTGGGAATCTGAAAGCTGAGGTAGATTCTTATTCAACAAACTATACCCTAGATATATGCAAGGAGGTGCTTTGTGTGTGTTTATATATGTTTGTATGTTACTTTACTACAGTAGTGTCCTGCTGTCCAGGGAAACCAGAGAGGAGCTCAAGAAGACATTTATATTTATGTCACAGCATGGTGTGTACTTACCAGATCGACACTGTGAGCTAAAGATGTCAGTGGGATTCCGATGGAGGGATGCTCCACTTTATCCCTAAAAGTTATTTTGCTTTTACAGGACCTCAGTATAGTGAGGTCTCAGTTTGGTAGCCAAGAAACTTAAATATCATTCCCAAAGTTTTCTGTTATTTTCTAAGTTCATTTTCTTTTACTTATATTTGTTGGTTTGTTTGATTGTGAAATTATTTATGTTTTGATTTGCATTCTGCTTGTCATTTCATTGGGTATTTCAGAGCTAAAGAAGTTAAACCGAGGGGCTCAAGTCACCGTATTGAATGAGATTCTGTTTACTTTTCGAACCCAACTAAAGTTAGGACATTTAATTCTGTTAACCTCGGTCTATCCTTCTAGTCTGCCGAGATCTTCTGCATCCTAATCACACAACACATTGTTTTACATCTTTATTTCACCCTAACATTAAATAGTCACAGTCTATCTAATTACTTGACAATCATATTAAATACTATAAAGAGACTGATATCTGAATGTAGGTCTCTGATATATTTCAAAAGAAGGAATTTGAAAGGAAGTCTTACATAGGAGAAAATCAGAAACTTGGGGCATGGAAGCCAATTATTTCATCATTTCTTCTGGTTATTTCTTGAATATTTGCGCTTAAAAAAATTGAGACAAAATGAAGATTTAAGACAGAACCTACATGGCAGTTTCAGTCTGCAAATGCCCTGTGGAGAAGAAAGAATAGATTGAAGCTGGGATTGTTAAACATGCTGAGAGAGGTGGTGGCTGTCAATAAATACCCATTGCTGCATTCCATAGGTTTGCTCTGCTATGCCTCTGGGCTAAAATATGGAGTCCTGCCTCTTCTGTCTAGGACACAAACTTGGGCAGTGAACACGGAGTTCAAATGAGCCTCTGGTCTGAATAATTTAAGCAGATGCTATTGTTTGGAAATAGAACACCTGTCAAGTGCTTTGAAGTCAAATAGACCTCATGACTTTAAATAGAGGTAAAAGTAGTCAGGGGAGTATTAAAAACTAATGGGTGAATAAATGAGGTGGAGAGAAAAAGATTTTGGAAATGTAGATGGAAATCTTTGGAGTTCATATTAAAATAATGATTCTAGATGAAAGTAATGGTTCATCCATAAACAGCATGCAATCAAAAAATAATTTTAAACCTGCTTAGAAAAGCTTTTTTTTTTAACCTGTGAAAATGTGGCTTTCAGTTGTCCTCTGCCTTCACTGTATTACATATATAATAATGGGACTGACCACTCTGTAAAGATATAAATCTCAAGCTCAGAAATTATATGACCTTCCCATCTTAAAAAAAAAAAAAAATCACCAAAGATATAAAAGGTACCTATGAATGAAACCTGTTTACCTGGTGTAGTGGAAAAGGGACAAGTATACATTTCTGTGAACTCAAATTTAGCTTCAGCTTTGCACTTTAAGTGTGAATTGTGCTTCCTTTATTACTACAAATGGAGTAGTATTGACCGATAGAGTTTTCTAATATATGCTTTCGGCAAAGAGACAATTTTCCCTTTGCAGATCTCAGCAAGTAAAGGCTATATATATCCACCAAGAAAGGAAATACGATTTGAATACCTAAAGTAAAAGGAAGCACATATGTATGCATACGTATGTTTCTATGCATTTGTTTATATACATTTGATATACATATATAATATTTGCATGTACTTATGTGTCTATGTATATGCATGTGTATATTTGTTATAGGATATTAAAAGGAACCTTTTAGTTGCCTCTCAATTGGGGAGTGGGGTCCAAAGCTGAAGAAAAAGAGAAACTAATTATATTCATCCTGATGTGATAGATCATATCTTTCTCAGATTACTAATAGAAAGAATCTTTGGCCTTGAGGGATTTGTAATGCTTGTTCTGTGAGGCAGTTATTTGCCCTTGTATGAGGCAAATATAGCGCCTTAAACAGACTTACTCGTAGAGATTGGAATGTCTCCAAAAAGGATATTCCTTTCCCCTCTTTTTTGTAGTGAATATTTTTAATTCAGATATCACCAATATGTAACATTGTGTAAGTTTAAAGTATACAGCATGCTGATTTGATTCATTTATGTATTTCAATATGATTGCATCTTTCCCCTTCTTTTTAACAGCCCTTTCTCTCCTTGCTGGATATCTGCATAATGAGGTTTTTTTGTTTTTTGTTTTGGTTTGTTGTCTTCCTGTTAAGCCTGTGCCTTCTTAAGGAAGGAGGAAGATAGGGGCAGCAAAACACAGAGTGGGAATGACAAAGGAGCAATATGTAGCTCCCTAACTGACAGGGTTAGGATGGGCAAATTTTCTTTGAGACTTGTGGTCATTTGGGAAGCTAGCTAGGCGTGAGTGATTTCACCAGATCCATGCAGGTGGGTTGTTCTGAAGAAAGGAAACCAAAACAGGAAGCTCTGGGGAGTTGAAAGGTGAAAGCGGTTAATTCCAGTTGGCTTTCCAAATCAGGGAGCTGGGAAGTGGGGAGTACCTCAAGGGACTTTGAAGGATTTTCAAATGCATTCCACAACAGGGCCAGCATTGGGGGTGGGGTGGGGATCTTGGTTGCCTCAAGTGGCCTCAACAGTCAAGTGAATGTTAGAGAAGCATCCACAGCTTGGAGTTAAGATAAATCTCAACTTTTTCCCAGCCCACTAGCCTGCCCAGGGGTGAAATGCTACAGCTTAGAAGGGATCAATGTAGAAAGATAGGCAAAGACAGAACCTATTCCCATGTGAATTTTAGTCACCTTGACCTCCTGAGATGGTGAAAGGGAGAGCTCTGGATCAGAAATGAGATTGGAGTATTGCACTAGAAGCACTGAGTTTTATTCACTGAAAGTTATAGAATCTGGCCAAAGTAACAACCCACTTTATAGATACACTTAAATGTGATGGGAAACAGTGAATGCTGTTTGCTGAATATAGATGGAGGGGATAGTTCTGAAAAAAGAAAATAGGGACTTTTTTAATAATAATTATGCCAGAGGCATGTTTTAAAGATTTATTTCCTGCATGTGCAACCTCTCAGCTGTAGAGATAAATTACTATGTTTAAAGAGTTGCTGCTTTAAAATAGCACAAATAATTTATCTGGAAGTTTATAAAATGATATTCAGCTTCGAAGCTTGTAATGCAGACCAATGAAAACTAAATGCTGGTATAATTCTAATTTAATTCTATCTCGCGGACCAATTTTTCACAAATATACTCAATCTTGAAAATGTAGGCATAGACATACAGGGAACTGTATCTGATATTTGGGGGAAAAAATCTTGTATCATCTGAAAGATTGTAAGACCCAGTAGCTAAGTTTTTTACATTATAAAGTACACCAAAATATTGAAAAAGGGAAATAGGTGGATGTATGCTTACCATTAGTGCACTTTTGTTTTGTTTTGTTTTTTAAAGATTTTATTTATTCATGAGAGAGAGAAAGAGAGGTAGAGGGGAGAGGGAGAAGCAGGCTCCCGGAGAAATAGGGAGCCCGCTGCGGGCCTTGATCTCAGAACCCTGGGATCGTGACCTGAGCTGAAGGCAGATGTTTAACTGACTGAGCCACCCAGGTGCCCCATTAGTGCACTTTGAATGTACTAATGCATTTGTAAAATTCCATAAAACACTAATACGAACTATCTTAATCTATGTTATTTATTACTAAGCCCGAATCAAAGGAAAACTTGACACTGGCATTCCTTTTCTCTTCTTTGACGATCCCTCATATAACACATCAACTATCGTGACTTTTTAATATTATGCATTTTATTTTGGAAAATATAGATTATTGTACAGGTAATACCAGGTGCCACCCAGCCAAGAGAGACAATTCAGTGACGTAGGACTGGGATGGAATGGCTCCATATTGTATGAGAGCTACAAATGCAAGGAGGAAGGCTCTTGTTCTATTCTTTCCTCCAGCACCCTGTTATAATACCTGCCAGCACTATGTAACTTATTTGTGAATTTGTTCATGATTTCTGCATTTACAGCTATGAACAAAGCTAAAATAAAGAATTAAAGTAAATTCAAAGGAATTTAAAATAAAACAATGTAAACTAAATAAGAAGAGTCAGACCACTAATGTTTATACTTTTTCTGGCAGATACGTCCTGTATCCTTCCATGTTCTCTTCTTTAGGGTTTTGAAAGAAACTAAGATGGGTAGGGCAGAGGAGGTAAATACATAAAGATAAGAAAATAATATTAAGCCAAATTATTTCTTGGTATAACATGGCTCTGTTTTTGAAAAAGTCATTAAGTAATGAGTGCTTTACAAATATATTCATTTTAAATGAATATTTAATATGTTTGTAAAGAAAGTAAAATTAGCTGTGTTAGACTGATGTGAGAAAGGTTGACTTCTAAAATATAATGTTGAAAATATTGGTGACCATGCATGTATGGGGTTTGTTTTGTTTTGTTTTGTTTTTGACTTATTACCACTAAACATATGACTGGAAACCCCTTTCTTTGTTAAAGATAGTAGAAGGAGAGCAGTTTTCAAAATATTGTCCTTTTTTTTTTTTTTCCGTTAAGGCAGTCAGGCTATTAGAGAATATAATTTGTTGCTGTTAATTTTATATCTATTTTCTGTAGCTTCAGGTTTCCATATCGAGTTATGTCAGTCTCCTCTGAACGTCTTTGGTGGTTCCAAATAGTCTGTTGCGTAGTATATAGAACACAGTTGTAGTTTCATAAATTAGTCAGAAAGTCGTATTTCCATGATTTCCATTTTCTCAAACTTTTCTATTAACAACTTTCCCCCTCTTTTATATATAAATAAAATAATTTTCAGAGTAGAAAGAAAAATGAATGAATATTTGAGTAGAGATAATGTCCTAGTTCAGTTTCTTTTGATTTTAAGAATAGTTTTTTTTTTTTTTAAAGAAAGGGCTTCTTCATGAAAAGTGAAATATTTTCAAAGATTTTTTTTATATAAGCAATGTGTAATTCTTAAGATAATTCCTTTCTTATTCTTAATTCATTATAAAATTATTATTTCATAATGATTTCAAAGAATGGCTATGTTATCTATATAATCTCTCTTTCTTTTTACATTAATCCATTATACCTATAACTAGCCCTTGCAACCCAGGTGGCAACCATCTTGCTTTTTCTCTGGTGATGCCTTACCATGTTATTCATTTAAGCAAGATCAAACCATTTTCTCAAGGCATATGCATCCTGGGACAACTCCTAGTTCATGCTAAATACTAACCAAATAATTTACTTTATAATAACAATAGCTGTCAAATTTGTGGGGAAAAGGTGGTTCAAGTTACCACAGCTATTTCTATGGAGGGACGTTAATGATGTTCACATTTTTCTTCCTGATCTGAATGCATTGTGAACCTATTTCTATACCCTTTCTGAGGTCTTGCGATTGAACTCCCCTGGCTTCATCTAATTCAATTCCTAACCAGCAGGTATTGCTAAAGCATGCTGTGTGCACATATTCCCAGCTTTGATAAAACAGAGGGGAACAAGCAAAGGATCACCAAATCTAGATATGCATGCTGTTCTGGCTATAAATAGTCACATTATCCCAGGCATTCTGTTTCTTCTTAATTTTTCTTTCATTCATCCATATAATCCCAATCTGTAATTTTAATTTCATGAATATTTGGAAAGGTAATTTGAGCATGTGCATTAACTTTGGAAGGCAACTCTGAAATGTGCATTAATTATAAAAGATCACTCTTACTAGAGAGAAATATCCAGTAACCTATTAAATGATCCATGATGTCCTGAAAGACAGACAAAAATGGATCAATGTGGTAGGCTGAGTGCATAGCCTTAAGGAAGTTACAAAATATTTATATGATTTTTGTCTTACCAGCGTAAAAATATTTATGCCACTAAGGAATTTAAGCAACATATATGTAAGTTAATGACTGAATATTTCTAAATATTTCTAAATATTTCTTATAAAACAAATTAATGTTCATACTATTAGTGGAGCTTCTTTTGTGATTATTTTCAAACAAACTATTCCAGAAAGACAATCAGGCAATGGTGCCATGAAATAACTCTGTTATTATTTAATCATACCTATTAAATATTTCAGTATAATAATATGCAGAAAACATCAGAATTACAGATGTAGAATGTAAAATCTTTTATTAGTGTTGAAGTGCAATTTTAAATAGCCTTTAAAAAACTGGTATAGCACTCTCAGGCAAAGTTTCTTTTGTATGCATCAATAATGAATGCCCTTCTATCTCTTCATCCCTTAAGTAGGGAAAGTTGTAACCCTGCCATTGTATTATCTTATAGGCTAGCTGAGAGAGCCAAACACATCATCATCTCCTTCAGAGGGTTGGAAGGCAACTAAAATTATTCTAAGTTAATAACATTGTTATTTAATTTTACATAATTAGCTCTTGTTGATATTAATGTTTAAATAATGTGTGATTCATTTAGTATACAAAACCTGAGATAGAATTATTTTTTGGGGGTGCCTGAGTGGCTCAGTGGGTTAAAGCCTCTGCCTTCGGCTCAGGTCATGATCTCAGGGTCCTGGGATCGAGCCCCGCATCGGGTTCTCTGCTCAGCAGGGAGCCTGCTTCCCCCTCTCTCTGCCTGCCTCTCTGCCTACTTGTGATCTCTCTATGTCAAATAAATAAATAAAATCTTAAAAAAAAAAAAAGAATTATTTTTTGAATCAAAATAAGAATCTACTCAATGTTGATAAGCATTTTGTTTTAATTTTTTTGTAATGCAAATACACAGTATCAAAGTGTGGGTTACTTATTTTAGTAGTTAAAATTTAAATTTTATTCCTAATTGTTAGTATTCTAGAGAACTGCATATATTCCAGGAACTCCAATCAATAATAGCATATACAGGAAGCAATATAAAAATTAAAATTTTTCCTCTGCAGTGGCAGTGTATAACTATATAAATAAATTATAAATATATATCTAAATAAATAAATATAGGACCTAAAGTTAAATCAATAACTCCTTTGTGATATTTAGATATTTTTTATAAGTCAGTATAGAAAATAATAATAATAAGGATGTTATCTATTATTGTCCTATTTGGGAAATCTGAATATGAAAAGGGAATTCCTGGAAGTAGATTTTATAACAAAGGAGAAAAATAGCTTTATTGGATGGGGACAGCCAGTTCTAAAGTTAGGGCTTTGGAGGTACATTGCCTTATTTTTCCCTTCTAAGAAGTTCATAAATCTCACTGGTTTATGTACATCTGTATGTATATGTGTGTGTTAGAGAGGGGAGAGAGGAATGTTGCATGCATGCATATCCACTTATGGCATCAGGTGTTTTGCATTATTTTGTGTTTGATTTCTTATACTTGGTGGCATATCTTAGGGATTCATTCATGTTTTTCATCTAGCAATAATTATTTGTATAGCTGTGTATTACTCTATTTTATGAACGTATCACAGTTTGCTTTTTATTTAAGATTTTATTTGAGTGAGAGAGAGAGGACAAGCAGGGAGAGGGGCAGAGGGAGAGAGATGCAGACTCCACGCAGAGCAGGGAGCCTTACGTGGGGCCTCCAACCCAGGACCCTGAGATCATGACCTGAGCAAACGCAGACCCTTAACCAATAGAGCCACCCAGGCGCCCTGATATCACAGTTTTTTAATGAATACTTTTTTCATGATCCTATGAATTTTTTCCCACTTTGGGGCTGTTATGAATAAGCTTTTTTGAACATTCTTGTACAAATCTTTTTGTAGACATACGCACATATGTATTAAGTTTCTGACCTACTTAAATATTAATATAAATATATTAATATTATAATTAATTAATTAATATTGCTATTAATATCTGCTCCAGACTCTCTCCCTCTCCTTCTGCCCCTCCCCTCAAAAACAAATTAGTTAATTTAAAAAAAAAGATGTCTCCCATCTAGACATTACATTGTGAATATCACAAAAACTTGAAGAAATATTCTTCTGGCACTTAGAAACTATTATTTGAGTTAGCTAGTTAGTTGCATATATCAGTGAAGAAACAGTGACATACATTTTTGTTGTTTCACTTATGTCTTGCAGGTTAATGTAAACAAAAATACCAATAAATATTTAAGTCAAAGCTACTCTTGGTCATCAATTATGACTGCAGGCTAGCTACAGATACAAAAAAAAGTCCTTCTGTTAGAATAAATTGGTTATAGAAAATTTACAATAAATAGAATTGTGTGTTTAGTTTCATTTGCACATTGAGCATTACACATCATTTACATCAGTAAAATTTATAAAAATTTTATGTATGTACTTATATGCATACATTTATTCTTCAGAGAGTGGGTTGTTAAACATTTAACACACAACTTAAGAAAATAGTTTATTAGAAACCAACTGCTAAATAAGAAAGCCAAAAATAAACAAGTAGGACTATATCAAACTAAAAAAACTTCCAGGGCGCCTGGGTGGCTCAGTGGGTTGAGCCTCTGCCTTCGGTTTGGGTCATGATCTCAGGGTCCTGGGATCGAGCCCCACATTGGGCTCTCTGCCCAGCAGGGAGCCTGCATCCCCCTCTCCCTCTGCCTGCCTCTCTGTGATCTCTCTCTCTCTCTGTCAAATAAATAAATAAAATCTTTAAAAAAAAAAGTAAACAAAATAAAAATAAATAAATAAATAATAAATAGAGCTTCTATACAGCAAAGAAACCATTAATATTATCAAAAGACAGCCTACAGAATGGGAGAAAATATTTGTAAATCATGTGTCTGATAAGGTGTTAATATCCAATATATACAAAAACTCATGCAACTCAATAGAAAAAAATTATAAATAAGTAGATTATAATTATAATTATAAAACAAGTGGAGGATCTGAATAGACATTATCCAAAGAAGATATGCAAATGGCCCACATGTACATGAGAAAGTACCCAACATCATTAATCATCAGGTAAATGTAAATAAAAACCCCAATGAGAAATCACCTCATACCTGTTAGAATGGCTATTATCAAAAAGACAAGAAAGAGCAAATGGTGGTGAGGGTGGGGAGAAAAGGGAGCCTTTGTGCACTGTTGGTGGGCATGTAAGTTGGTGCAACCATTATGGAAAACATTATGAAGGTTCTACAAAAAAAACTAAAAATAGAACTACCATACAATCCAGCAGTTCCACCTCTGGATATTTATCTGAAAAAAAGAAAAAATCAGTATCTCAGAAAGATATTTGGACCCCTATGTTCCTTGCAGCATTATTTGACATGGAAGGCAACCTAAGTGTTTACCAATGGATGAATGGATAAAGAAGATCAAACACACACACAGACACGAAAGGGAATATTGTTCAGCCACAAAAATAGAAGGAAATCTTGCCATGTGCAGCTACATGGATGGAACTTAAGGGCATTATGCTAAGTGGAAGAAGTCAGAGAAAGAAATACTGTATTATTTCACTTATATGTAGAATATAAATATAACAATAACAAAAACCAAACTCAGATACAGAGAACAGATTGGTGGTTGCCAAAGGTTGGGGTTGAGAGTGAGTGAAATGAATGAAGGTGGACAAAAGATAAAAATCCTTCAGATGTGGGGCACCTGGTGGCTCAGTCAGTTAAGCTTCTGACTTCAACCAGATCATGATCCCAGAGTCCTGGGATCGAGCTCCTTGTCAGGCTACCCGCTGAATGGGGAATCTGCTTGTTCCTCACCCTCTGCTACTCCCCCAACTTGTGCTCTCTCTCTCCGTCTCTCAAATAAATAAAATCTTTAAACAACTACTTTCACTTGTGAGTCCTGAGGATATAATGTACAGCATGATAACTATAGTTAACAATATTGCATTATATATTTGAAAGTTGCTAAAAGAATAGATCTTAAAAGTTCTCATCACAAATAAAAAATTTTCTAACTGTGGTGATTAATGTTAACTTACTGTGGTAATCAGTTTACAATATGTACATGTGTCAAGTCATTATGTTGTACACCTAAAACTAATACCATGTTATATTCATTTATATCTTATTAAAATTAATTAACTTAGAAAATCAGAAGTGGAAAAAATATTTGCAACAAGTGGTTAAATGAAGATGAATTCTTAATAGCCTTTGTTGCACAAATAGTTTATGTAAAGTATCAAAAAACATGAAGGGGCCAACAGATAAAAGAGCAAAGGAGATGAACAGATAACTCACACATAATAGAGGGAAAATAATTGACAAACTCATGAAAAGTTTTGGCTATGCCAATAATGAGAGAAATATGCAAAATATTACAATGTCACAATTCAACTCTCAAATTAATGAATATTTTCGCAATATATAATTCACAATGATATTTTTTGTTCTTTCCACTGATGATACAATGGAATTCATACAGATTTATTAACTAAGAGTATTTTCATTTTGCTTCCTTTGCCATGTAGAGGAGAATTCTGTGTTGTCATCATCATGATGATTAAGTGTTTACATACATTATTTTTTTAGCTTTATTGAAGGATAATTGACAAATAAATTGTAAGATATTTAAAGTGTACAAAGTGATGATTTGATATATGTATACATTGTGAGGGGACCCCCCCACCCAACTGAGTTAATTAACACAATTATCAGCTCTCATATTTCCTTTGCGGGGGGGGAGTGAGAATGTTTAAGTTTTACTCTTTTAACAAATTTCAATTTGTTCAATTTGACAATACTTGTCAACTCTTGTCACCATGTTATACATTAGATAACAGACCTGATTTATAATGGTTTTGATTTTGTGATAAAATGGGCTTTCTTTTAAGTTCCCGATGAAAAATCATTACCAACATTTTAAAGACAATTTAGGAATACCAATATCACATTCTTATTGTTTAAACTACCCTGCCAAGGGTTATACATAATCATGATATTCAGATCATTTAGCTCTGAAAAAAGTAGAACTCTGATTTGTAACATTTGCTAATATTTTTGATGTAGGTTTTACCATGACTGATTTTAAGCCACTAATAGATTAGCAACCCATTCACAAAATTTCACAGTTGTGTATTGCAGAGTAATACAAGCTAGCACAAAGATTCCAATGCATGTAACTTTTTTTTTCTTTTCTTTTTCTTTTTTTCTTTCTTTCTTTTTTTTTTTTTTTGGAGGGAGGGAGGGAGAACGAACAAGTGGGGAGGAGGGTCAGAGAGAGAGGGAGAAGCAGACTCTCTGCTCAGCAGGAAGCCTGATGTGGGGCTCAGTCCCAGGACCCTGAGATCACAACCTGAGCTGAAGGCAGATGCTTAACCGACTGAGCCACCCAGGCGCCCCCTTTTCTTTTATTTTTAAATAGCAGTAAATTGTTACACAAAAAATAAAATTAATCTTTTATTTTTAATTTTTTTATTTCGGTTTTTATTTAAATTCTAGTTAACAATATGGTAATACTGGTTTCAGGTGCAGAATTTAGTGATTCATCACTTACATATAACACTCAGTACTCATCACAACATGTGGTCTCATTAATGCCCATCACACATTTAGCCTATGCCCTCCATCTCCCTCCATCAATGACCCCTCAATTTGTTCTCTATATTAACAGCCTTCTTTTATTTTTTTTTAAAGATTTTATTTATTTGAGAGAGAGAGCACAAGCAGTGGGGAGGAACAGAGGGAGAGGGAGAAGCAGACTTCCTGTTGAGCAAGGAGCCAGATACAGAACTAAATCTGAGGACCCTGGGATCATGACCTGGGCCAAAGGCAGAGGCTTAACCAACCGGGCCACCCAGGTGCCGTAACAACCTTCTTTTAGATAAAATTGATTACACTTGAGGAGAAATGGATCTGAATATGGTTTATTTTTCCCACTTAAAATGTGAAATTGAAAGACTTTGGTGGCCAAGTTAAAAATAAGCATCAAGTCTAAATACATTTTTTAATATAGAAATTCTACTTCTAGGGGGCACCTGGTTGGCTCAGTCAGTTGTGTCTGCCTTCAGCTCAGGTCTTGATTCCAGGGTCCTGGGGTCGAGCCCTGCATCTGGCTCCCCACTCAAGTGGGGAGCCTGCTTCTCCCTCTCTGCCCCTCCTCCATACTTGTGTACTCACCCTCTCGCTCTGCTCTCTCTCTCAAATAAATAAATAAACTCTTTAAAAATAAAAAGAAATTCTAATCGCTTCTTGGCCTTTTGGCCAAGATCAAGTGTAAAAAAAAAGAAATTCTAGGAATTTGTTCTAAGAAAATGAAAATGGATATGCAGAAATTTTATCTACTATTAAGTTCACTGAAGTATTGCATTATTTTTACAACTCCTTGGAGAAATTCTGTATGCATAAAAATAAGTATTGTAATCCAATTATACAATTGGTTAATAGCAGCCATTATACAAAATATTTTAAAATATTATTCAAGGGCATGACAAAATTGGGGCACCTGGGTGGCTTAGTCAGTTAAGCGTCTGGTATTTGGCTTAGGTCATGATCCCAGGGTCCTGGGATGCAGTCCAGCATTGGGCTTCTTGCTCAGTGGGGAGCCTGCTTCTCTCTCTGCCTGACCCTGCCCCTGCTTGTGCTCTCTCTCTCTGACAAATAAATAAATAAACTCTTTAGAAGAAAATCTTTAAAAAAAGGACATGACAGAATTATTGCAGTATATAGAGTGCACAAAAAATTATAAAATAGTTTTTACTGTTATGTTTTTAACTGATTATATCTGCATTTATCACATATATTTTTTTAAGATTTTATTTATTTATTTGACAGAGAGAGATCACAAGTAGGCAGGGCAGGCAGAGAGAGAGGGAGGGGGAAGCAGGCTCCCTGCAAAGCAAAGAGCCCGATGTGGGGCTCGATCCCAGGACCCTGAGATCATGACCTGAGCTGAAGGCAGAGGGTTTAACCCACTGAGCCACCCAGGTGCCCTTGCATTTATCACATATTCATACTATATATGTATATGTGTATGTGTATATATATTATATACATTGTATGTGTCTCTCCACTGTATACATATATATTTAGGTATTTTACATATAGTTAAATAAGAACATTTTTCATGTATAAGGTTTATAATTTTTTTCTTTTCATTCTTTGTTTTGGGGAGAGGATGGGACTATTTGTCAGTATTTACTAAAGTGTGTACACACATATATACTTTATGACACAGCAATTTTAGTCCTCATTATAAACTCAATAAATGTTTACACATATTCAAAAAAGAGAGGTATAAGAATACCCATGATAGCAATATTTGCAATCAACAAAATCTAGAAAAGGTGCCCAGCAGCAATAGAAGGCAAAAGTTTATTGCATTATATCCATGTAATGTAATACTGTATAGCAATGAGAATGAAATGAAACAACATGAGAGAGTCTCACAAACAATATTGAAATAAAGAGGTCACATACAAAACAATATACACTGTATCATTCCATATACATGAAATTTAAAACAGACAAAACTGTTAGAAGTCAGGATAGTGGTAATACTGGAGGGAATGGTCTATTTCTTTCTAGAACTGGATTGTTTTTACACAAATGTTTATTACTTGGAAATTTATCAAGTGGGACATTTATGTTTTCTGTACTTTTCTGTATGTGTGTTTTGGTAGATCAGAAGGCTGACAGGTAAAATCAAGGTGTCAGCTATGCTGTGCCCCTTTCTGGAGGACTAGACAACTTACTTCCTCCTTTGTTTCGATTGTTGGCAAAATTCATTTTCTTGAAATTGTAAGACCATGGTCCCCATTTCCTTGCTGGCTGTCAATGAGGGCCATTCCTAGCTATAGAGGCCCCCCACATTCCATGGTTTATGGCCCCTTTCATCCTTTTTACAAAGTCAGCAACATTGAGTCAAGTCCCTCTCATACTTCACCTCTTTCCTACCTTTTCTCATGTTGTCACAGCTCTCTCTCATCTCCCTCTCTGCCTTTCTCTTCTGCTTTTAAGGGCGGAGGTTTTGTTACAGTCACCCAGATAATTAAGAATAATCTATCCATTTTAAGGTCTGTAAAGTGCTTTCTGCCATGTGAAGTAACAGACTTGTGTTCCAGGACCTAGGGCTTAGACATCATTGTGGCTGTCATTAGTCTGCCCACCACAATATTAAAACCTTTTTCAAATTAAAACCTTTCACAAAAATATTTTTTAAACCCATATCCTGCCAAGAGTAATTCAATAGTTATTCTTCTTTAGAGCAATTGTCTTCCTCAGGGTCTATACCATTTGCTCTCAAACTCACCAAGATTCATAAGCTACCTGAGATCATACCAGATTTTATGTTAAAAGTGAAAGTAGTACTTTAAAAAATGTTTAATTAAGCTCAGGAAACCCTGACCGCTATCTTCCCTCATGGGGAGTCATAATATGCTTAATATAGAAAGGTTCTGAGATATTCTGCAGTAAAGAAATTTCAAAAAAAAAAAAGAAATTTCCTTAGTTGTGTTAACCCATTGTTCCCCAAATATACTTGAACATGAAACATTTTAAAATATTATTCAAGAAATCAATAATTATTATCAAAATATTATTCAATATTATTATATTTTATTTATAAAATAAAAAAATACCTTGTGAAGCTATTAACATCACTCGTAAAAAATGATTTTCCTTGATCTTGATAATTGAACATGACTCTTTAATATCTCTGAAATTATTTTTCATTATATCACCACTATTATTGTCTCACTTTCTCTTGCTTTATTAAAAAATATCATTGTCCTTTTACTCTATTTTAATTGTTTTATATGTGCTATTTTTGCAGAATTATTAACCCCTTTTCACAGATGAGAAAATCAAGGTCAGGTAATATTCCCAAATTCCCAAAGCTAATTCCAATGTATCTTAACACATCTCCTGGTCTCCATTTTTTACCTTTCCCCATATAATCTTCTGTTTTTATGATGAAATTTTCCTTCTAAAATACTAATTTGACTTTTTTGCTTAAAACGTTTCCAACAAGTCCTTATAACCTGATAAGATAATATCAGATGTGCGTAGTGTGGTAAAGAAGGCCCTTCTTAAGCCTCTCCAGATGCTGCACTATACCTTATGAACATTGGTTTGTGCACCTGCTTCTTCACACTTCCCTGCCTTTCCTTCATGTTCCTCCACTCTTTATTCCAAGTGATAAACTCCTATTCATTTTTCCAGAACCACCTTAGATAACACCAACTCTGCGAAGTTGTCCCTCTCCCCTCGATAGAATTATGTGCTCTCACCCCAGTCGTTTAGTGTGTGTTTGCTGTTGTGAATTTATTTTGTTTCTTTGTGTGTTGATTCAAAGAGGCATAGTATATATACTTTGATAAATTATAAAAGAGTTCTGCATCCATCTCTCTCTTCCTAACTCCTAAATTACTTTTTTATTTTTCATCGATAAGTGAGTACCATAATCCATTACTTAATTAAGAGATTCAAGATATTTATTTCTCGGGACACCTGGGTGGCTCAGTTGGTTAAGCAGCTGCCTTCGGCTCAGGTCATGATCCCAGAGTCCTGGGATCGAGTCCCGCATCGGGCTCTCTGCTCAGCAGGGAGCCTGCTTCCCCCTCTCTCTCTGCCTGCCTCTATGCCTGCTTGTGATATCTCTCTCTGACAAATAAATAAATAAAATCTTTAAAAAAAAAAAAAGATATTTATTTCTCTTTTTGGTGGAGCCAGCTTTGTTAAAAGAAGACTTTATTAAAAAATGATACTTCATTTCTCAAACTGAATTTGCACTTGTTATGTAACTGATACCCCTACCACTTTCCGAGATTAGATGGTGAGCTTCTCAAGGGTGAGGGCAGAAACAATGGCTTACTTATATTTTGATCTTTAGCTCTCAATCTCTCATATACTGTTTATGATCCATAAATAATAGGTGCTGATTGGAGAGGGGTGTCCGAGATGGTGGCAGAGCAAAATCCTTAATATGGACGCACCAAGTTATAGCTACATACGGATCATTCTCCTCTGAAAATGATCTGAAAACTAGGTAAGCTGTTTCCACAACAAAGGGTAAAAGGACCATATCCAGGTGGATAAGAGGTAGAGACTGTCACAAATAACCATATCCTTACCATACCAACACACAATAGGGAGGGACCTCACTAGACAGGTACTTGTCCTGGAGAAGCCAGGGGTTGGTGCCCCACATTGGGCACCCTGGCCCTGGGATCAGTACTAGAAATATGAGTCCTCAGAACACCTGACTCAGAAAACCAATGGAGCTAATGTCTGGGGATTCCAAAGTGCTATAAGAAACAGAGCTGCCTCTCTTGGAGGTCACATGTATGATATTGTTCACCCTGAGACCCAGTAAAAAAAAAAAAGAAAAATATATATAAAATATATAAAATATATATATACACACGCATATATGTGTGTGTGTGTGTGTGTTTAAAAAGTACCTAGATTATATGTGATGGAGATTCATTTGCTGATTTGGGGACATTGGCTGAAGGGAGGGGGCAGTTTAGATGCTTCCTGGGATGGAGGTGCTGGTGGACAACATTGTTCCACTCTCCACATAACCTACTAGGCAGGAGAGCTCTGTTGTAGCACCTTTGCATTACGTTGCTGAGACAGATGGAGGGAGGTGGTGGCAGCTCTTGCTGAGTCTGTAAAGCACAGATGGTGGCAGCACTCCTCTGCTCCCTGGCTGGGGTGCCTGAGTGCGAATGGTTATGGAGTTCTCCTACTGCCTAGCCAAAGCGTGCAAGTGTGAGCAGTCAGTGCATTCTCCTACTCCCAGCCTAAACCCCTCCTGCATTGCTGAAGCTGGCAAGCATACACCACACACTATATTCTCCAGTTGCCTTGCTTTAAGCTAGCAGGTATGTTTAACCTGCTCAGGAGACACCTTTGATCACCTGGTCCTGGTGGTCACGAGGGCTGGTGTTCTGTAGTACCATGGGACGTTAACAATCAAAATGACAATCCTTGACAGACGACCACCTCCAGAGCACTGAAACACAACCCCAGCCTTCCTGTGAAAAAACTATTTATTTTACACTGGGGATTCAGCCTAAGGGACAGGCTTCAGGTTTTCCACATATCTGGAAGCTAAGGAGGTAATCCCAGGAAATGTAAGCAGGAAAACACATTCCTTGTGCATTTCTGAGGCTTCACTACAAATCAATAAGACTTTACAGAAAGGAGCTTATACATTCACCTGGAGCCACAATTATTGCAACTGTTGCCCAGAGGGTACCTCCAGATGTCCTGGTTTGGAGGCCAGGAGGTTTTACAATTGCAAACTGACAGTACCGTATTTATTTGCGTACTTTCAAAAACTGCTGTCTGAGATTCTGGCTTTGAATCAACCTGAAACTAGGTACTACATGAATTTTTTCCCCTTGGGTCACTGACAGGTCTTGGCATACCCTCAACAACAGAAGCATATCAAGAATAATCGGGTGGTTTAGACCATCACAAAGATTCAAGAGACAACCAAGAGTGAGGGCAAAGTTGAATGAGAGGGACCAGCACCTACCTATTCAAGGGCACTTCAGGACAGAGGGGCAGCTGTTTTACCTAATTTATAGAAACACATAGTCAAATAAAATGAGGAAAAAGAGAACTATGTTCCAAGCAAAAGAGCAAGACAAAAACCTCAGAAAAAGACCTTAATGATAAAGCGACAAATAGTATACCTGATAAAGAATTCAAAGTAATGGTCATAAAGATTCTCAACTGAACTCAGGAGATGAATGGATGAACACAGTGAGAATTTTGACAAACAGAAAAGAAAGTATTAAGTCACAAAGCTGAAAAATACAATAACTGAACAGAAAAATGCATTAGAAGTGTTCAACAGCAGACTGGATGAAGTAGAAGTGTGAATTAGCAAACTGAAAAAGAAAAAAAAAAGGACCTCTGAAGTAACATTAAGTAGAATAATATTCACCTCATAAGAGTCCCAGAGGAGGAGAGAGAAAGGGACAGAAAATTTATTTGAAGAACTAATAGCTAAAACCTTCCCTAACCTAGGGAAAGAAACAGACATCCAGGTCCAGGAAGCGAAGAGATTTTCAAGTAAAATGAACCCAAAGACAGCCACACAAGACAGACACATTATAATTAAGTGTCAAAAATTAAAGAGAGAATCTTAAAATCCCTAAGAGAAAACTTGCTACATACAAGAGAAAGCCCATGAGGCTATCAGCAGATTCCTCAGCAGAATCTTTGCAAGGCAGACAAGAGTGACATAACATATTTAATGTGCTGAAAGGACAAAAACTTCCAAACAAGAATAACTACTTGGTAAAGTTATCATTCATATCTGAAGACAGAGTTTTCCAGAGAAGTAAAAGTTAAAGGAATGCATTACTACTAATCCAGCCTTATAAGAAATATTAAAGGGACTTCTTTAAGGTAAAAAGAAGTGCAACTAAATAATAACAGGAAAACATACAAAAGTAGAAATCTTCCTGGAAAAGGTAAATATATGATACAGAAGGTGGATTAACCACTTAAAAAGATACTAAGAAAGTTAAAAGACAAAAGTAGTAAAATCCACTAAAACTACATTAATTAGTTAAAGGATACATAAAATAAAATGATGTAAAATGTGACATCAAAAGTATAAAACTTGGGGGGAGTAAAAATGTAGTTTTCGGATGTGTTCAAATTTTAAGTCGCTTTCAGCTCAAAATAGACGGTCGTATACCGGGGCGCCTGGGTGGCTCAGTGGGTTAAGCCTCTGCCTTTGGCTCAGGTCATGATCTCAGGGTCTTGGGATCGAACCCCGCATCAGGCTCTCTGGTCAGCGGGGAGCCTGCTTCCCCTTCTCTCTCTGCCTACCTCTCTGCCTACTTGTGATCTCTCTCTTTCTCTGTCAAATAAATAAATAAAATCTTTTAAAAAAAATAAAAAAATAAAAACAGAGTGAACATCTTTAAAAAAAAAAAGACGGTCATATACCTAGGATGATATATGTGAACCTTATGGTAATCACAAAGCAAAAACATAGTAAATATTACAAAAGACAAGGAGAAAGAAATCTAAACATAACACTAAAGGAAGACATCAAACTACAAAGAAAGAAAGAGAATAAGAAAGAAACAGAGAGGAAATATAAAAGTAGCCAATTAACAATTGGTAAGACAATTAACAAAATGGCAATAAGTACCTATCTATCAATAATTACTTTAAAGGTGTATAGAGTAGATTCTCTAATCAAAAGAGGTAGAGTGGCTGATTGGATAAAAACACAGGACACATCTATAAGAAACTCAAGAAACTCATTTCAGAA
Organism: Potos flavus; assembly: GCA_028534135.1. Classification (NCBI taxonomy): domain Eukaryota; kingdom Metazoa; phylum Chordata; class Mammalia; order Carnivora; family Procyonidae; genus Potos; species Potos flavus. Next base: position 77,187,313 of record CM052896.1, read on the forward strand.
GTAAGAACACACATGGACTGTAAGTGAAGGGATGGAAAAAGATGTTCCATGCAGATGGAAACAAAAAGAAAGCTGAAATATCTATACACATATCAGACGAAATAGACTTTAAAACAAAAACTAATAAAAAACAAAGAGGGGCGCTTCATAATGACAAAAGAGTCCATCCTTCAAGAAGATATGACCTTTATAAATATATATGTATCCAATATAGGAGCACCAAAATATATAAAGAAAATATTAACAAACCTAAATGGAAAAATTGATAGCAATACAATAATAGTAGTGGGCTTTAGTATCCCACTGACATCAAGGGGTAGATCAATAAGAAAACATTGGTCTTAACTGACATATTAGACCAGATGGGCTTAAGAGATATATGGAGAATATTCCATCCAAAAGCAGAAGAATACATATCATTTTCAAGTGCACGTGGAACATTCTCCAGGATAGGTCACATGTTAGGCCACAAAACAAATCTTAATAAATTATAACACTGAAATCATATTAAGGATCTTTTTCTGAACATAGTGGTATGAAACTAGAAATCGGTTACAAGAAGAAAACTGAAAAAAAAACAAAACTAAACTAAAAAAACCCATGGAAATTAAATAACTTCTTACCAAACTATTGGGTCATAGAAGAAATCAAAGAAGTCAACAAATACATAGAGACAAATGAACAGAAACCCAACACTCCAAGATTTAGGTGATGCAGCGAAAGTGTTCTCAGGGAAATTTATAGTGATACAGGCCTACAAGAAACAAGTGGAATCTCAAATAATTTATCTTCACACCTAAAGGAACTAGAAAAGGAAAAAAATGAAACCCAAAGTAACCAGAAGGAAAGAAATAATAAAGACCAGAGTCGAAATAAATGGAATAGAGCCTAAAAAGACAACAGAAAAGACCAATGGAACTAAGAGTTGAGGGACTCCTGGGTGGCTCAATTGGTTAAGTGTTTGCCTTAGGCTCACATGAGGCTCCTTGCTCAGCAGTGAGCCTACTTCTCCCTCTGCCTCCTACTCTCCCTGCTTGTGCTCGCTCGCTCTCTGACAAATAAATAAAATCTTACAAAGAAAAAAAAAAGAAACTAAGAGTTGGTACTTTGAAAAAATAAACAAAAGTGATAATCCTTTATCTAAATTCACCAAGAAATAAATAGAGGGGGCTCAAATAAATAAAATCAGAAATGAAAGAGGAGACATTACAACTGATACCACAGAAATACAAAGGATCAAAGAGACTACTGTGAACAATCATATACCAACAGTTTGGACAACCTAGGAGAAATGGATAAATTCCTAAAAATTTACTATCTTGCAATACTGAATCATGAAGAAATAGGAAATAGACCAATTACTTGGTCTTACTAGGAGATTGAATCAGTAATCAAAAACTTTCCAACAAACAAAAGTCCAGGACCAGATGGCTTCACTGTTGAGTTCTACCAAATGTTCAAAGACTTAATACCTAACTTTCTCAAACACTTCCAAAAAACTGAAAAAAAGGGAAAGTTTTAAAACTCATTTTATGAGATCAGCATTACCTGGATACCAGAAGCAGACAAGGACACCACAAAAAAAGAAAATTACAGACCAATATCCCAATGAACATAAATGTAAAATCCTCAACAAAATATTGGCAAGCTAAATTCAGCAATACATTAAGAAGGTCATACATCATGATCAAGTAGTATTTACTCCAGAGATCCAATGATGGTTCAGCATTTGCAAATCAATCAACATGATGCGCCATATTAACAAAAAGAAAGTTAAAAATCATGTAATCGTTTCAAAAGATGCAGAAAAGACATTTGACAAAATTCAACATCTATTTATGATTAAAAAAAAAAAACTCAACAAAATGGGTATAGAGGGAACATTTGTCAATATAATAATGGCTGTATATGATAAGTCCACAGCTAACATCATGCTTAGCAGTGAAAGCTCAAAGCTTGTCCTCTAGGATCAGGAACAAGACAAAGATTCCCACTCTCCCTACTTTTAGTCTACAGAGTATTGGAAATCATAGCCAGAGTAATTAAGCAAGAAAAAGAAATCAGAGGCATATAGATAGGAAAAGAAGAATTCAAACTATTTGCAGATGACATGATACTATATATAAAAAACCCTAAAGACACCACTAAAAACTGTTAGAACTAAGAAATGTATTCAGAAGAGTTGCAGGGTGCATCCACTGCTTCCAATTACACTGTGAAAATGTCACCTGAATACACATGCTATATAAATTGTGTAAAACAACAAAACTAGAAAACATTTCTTATCAGAGACTTTTCAAAGCAGGTTTAGAATTCTAATATATGAGTTATGGTCTGGAAAATGCATTCTCCAGTTTATATGGAAGGAATTTTAAATATGATTAGATACATCATAAATATCCTGATTTTAAAGCCAAATCTCTCTTGAAATATAAGAGCCAAAGAGTAAAAAGCTGGGTTTTTTATTTTGTTACATATGGTGTTTAAATTTTTGCATAAAACACTTATGCAAAGATTCCTCAATATGGAAACATAATTTTGTGAAAAATTAAAAATATGTATAAAGGTACTTTTTTACATAAATGAATTTAAATGAAACAGGTACATCTGTTTAACATGGAAACTTATGGCAGTTGTTTCATTTTCTGAAGCTGTTCATAACAAGGGTTATTGAATAAAAATACTGGAAATGTAATTTTTAGTTTAATTTTCCTAAACAGATTGGGTGGCTTAAAGTACCAAATGCCATAGCAAAGCTGATTAAAAAACATCAATTTACATTACATGGGCAGTTTATTAGAATTGCAAATTTATGTCCAAGCATTTGATAGTTTCAGTCCTTTCCACATACCTAATAAACCAAAATTGATGGGTCTGTTGCACTTGAGAAAAGTTAGAAATTGGGATGTTTTATTAATGATTCAGTTCTAACATAAAAACCAATGCCCAACTTGATCTCCATTCTCTGGCAACAGTAATTCTTGTCAGCATCTCTGTAACTTAATGCAGAGAAAGGAAGAGAACCTGACAACCATGACATCATTTTTTTTCTGCTTTGTTCACGTTACATTCTCTTTTCTAGTGCTAGTTGTGGCTACATCTAAACTCCCTAAATTGCCATTTACTATGAGTCATAATGATTAATACACAATTTTAAACCTTCTTCTTACTTATTATTGTTAATACCATCCCATTTGAAAGTATCTCTATGAACAAGATGAAATTATGTTAGTTCACTCCCAGAAGCTGTCAAATGATAACATAATCAAATGAATCTATTTTTCAATGTTTTTACATTCAGAATCAAAGGTACATATTTAAAGGAGGACAACATTCTAATCCATTACTGCCATGAACATTAATACAAAATTATTAATAATCTATGACAAATGAATTTTCAGTATGTCATGTAAATTTTTCTTTAATATATTGATTTCATTCGTTCCTAGATAGTTCACAATTAAATTTGTTTCCTTACCTTAACCCAAACAACTTAAAAGTAAGTGCAGTGAATGGTGAAAGGCATCCAAGCTTTTAGATACTACACAGTGATGTAAATATTTGTTTCTCTCATTTCCCGTCTCTCGCTTCCTTTTGATATACTTTTACCTGAATTGAATTGTTAATACTTTGTCCTTTTTGAAAACCAGGTTTTGGTTTAGCACTAACTTTCCCTATTAAGTTCCAAGCCCCTTGCCAAAATGCTACTATCCTAAACTTACAGGTTTCAAAAAACCTCTATACTAACATTCTTTTAGAAATTATTGCTTCTTTGACAGTACTGGATGATCACATCATGAAATTACCTGCATGTTTTTACTGTCACCAGTAAATTGTCATATTGGGATAAGTCCATGATTCTGGGTTTTCTTTTTCTCTGGTCATCTTCTAGCAAGATTCTTCAAAAGGGAATTGTTTGTTTATTTTTATTTTTTGCTACTGAAATCATTATAGCATTTTCTTTTTGCCTGGCTACACCTTATGGGATAATTAAGGAACATTAATAGGCCTCCATAGCAAGTACTTTAATGCAAAACAAAACAAAACAAAACATTAATCTTAGAAAAAGGATCTGGAGTTAATATGGATTTATTTCTTTTTTAAGATTTTATTTATTTATTTGACAGAGAGAGTGCACAGGCAGTGGGTAGTGGCAGGCAGAGGGAGAGGGAGAAGCAGGCTCCCTGCTCAGCAGAGCCCAATGTGGGGTTCGACACAAGGTTCAATGCTAGGACCCTGAGATCATGACCCAAGCCCAAGGCAGAAGCTTAACCGACTGAGCCAACCAAGCACCCCACTGATTTATCTTTAAAGCCAGTGTCATAGCATTTTTTAATTCACTCTCCCAATTTGAGAATGGAGAGGATTTTAAGTAGATAGTTTTTAAAATTAAAATCAATATAAAGTTTTCAATTAAATTACCTTTTATGTGTAAGGGAGGAAGGCATGCTTTTATTTATTAGTTCATGTAACTAGTACTATATAGAGCTAATTGTCCTCAGATCTATTCTAGACACAGTAAGTGAAGTACCAATTTAGATAGGAAAAAGGCTAGTTAGTAGAAAATTTCAGCATTTTAAGCAAAAAATAATGGTATCTTGATCTAGGAAAGTGACAATAAAGATAAGCATATGGCTTCAGGCTATATTTGGTTGTATATTGTTAAGATTTACCAATGACTTGGATGTTGGGACATGGGAAAGGTAATAAGATAATAACTCTTATATGAACTTTTTAGCACCTGAGCTGGGGAAAATGATGTTGTGGGGAGTAGGTTTGTTGAATTAAATCAGTCTTCCATTTGGATGTGATATATGTGAGCTACTTCTTCAACATCTAAATGTAGATGTCAAGAAGCAATTAGACATAAGTGTCAGAAACTCAGAATGCAAGTCGGAACTAGAGATATATTGGGAGGGAATAATAACCTTACAGAAATTATTTAAAACCATTGGGAATGATGAAATTACTTTAGGTAAGAATGTAGATAAAGAATAGAAGCTCAAAGAAACTTACAAATCCTGGCAGAACATTAATGTTAGATGTCAGATGGATAAGAGACAGAATAACATGGTAGTAGTGACAAGAGTACACCACCACCTATTATTCACTGTGTCCTTATTCTGAGCCAATCAGTATCCTAAGCATTTTACACTATTCTAGAACACCTATTTAATCTTCATGGCAACCAAATAGTGTGTACGCTGTTATTATCTTTATTTTGCATAAGAGGCAGCTAAGGCACAGAGGAGTAAACTGACTTTTCCAGCATGAAGTGAGATCTTGTTTGTTTATTTTTTAATAAGGAGACACTGGAACACATTGTGTACTCTGACCTAGTAGACAGGAAAATTGCTAATGTAAGGAAAAGATGTAACTACTTAAATCATGTCCCTGAGAAGGTAGAAAGGAATAAAATCCAGAATCTAGAACTCAAGAGAAGAGGTTAGTCTTTGAAGATATCAGTATAATTGGAGGGAAGAAACAATGAATAAATGTACAATGTGACTATATTGTTGGTATATAGTTTTTATATGGGAAGGTAATTCCCTTTTGATTGTTTCTTTTTGTTGTTGTTTTATTTAAAATAATCAAAGAGGATAGGTTCGTGGATGGGAGCCTGAGCCTTATGTAGATTTTGGATTCAGTGCTGTGAGAATCCTCACATCTCCGTTCAACAAAACAATGTTTCACAAATAGCATACACTCATCAAGTAACTGTGGCATGAATTTCTGTCTCCGAGGATCCTTGACTTGAGACATGAATGAATTAAATGCTCCAAGTGAAAGATAGATAAAATTCTATCAAAGCTCAAAAAAGGGTGCATTTAAGCCCAATGGTCTCGAAAGGTTCACAGAGAAAAACACATTTCAGCTGACACTTTTAGAAAGAATGGGATTTTGATGGGTAAGATTTTGAGGAAAGAGTATTCCAGATGGAGATGGGAGGGTGAGCAAAGGCATGATCAGAAGTAATAAAGCTGATTTGGCTTAAATGTAGGATGAGTAAAGTTATATAATAGGGTATAATTCACATACAATATTAAGGACAGATTGTGAAAGGCCTTGAATATTATGCTGAGTATAGATTTATTTTGTAATAAACCAGGAAACTTAGGAGGCTTTTGAACAGTAGAGTGATTAGACAATATATTTGGAAGTAGATAATGAGCTTTACTGTTTGGTAATTTGGAATGTATGATATTTTAATACCACTGAAGTTAACTAGCTACACTGTAGGTTGGTGTAATTTTCCTTATATTATCCTTTCTATTCTAAGCTTAGGGCGACCCTCAAGGATAATGCTCTTTTGTATAGTTGTCAAAGATGTCCTAGATATAGGTGTGCTTTTTTTGTCTGTTAAAACAAAGCAAATATTTTAACCACTTAGCATCCCAGGCAAATTTTCATTTTGAAAAATTAATTCCAAAGGGACCCTTGTCCACTATGAAAGCTCTTGATGATTACTGTTAGCAAGCTGAATAAACATTTCTATAAATGTTTAATTAGACCTACTGGCTAAAATAAAATTTTTATTTTCCCATAATAACCCAAAAGAGTTTAGTAAAACAGATGTTTTCACCAAAAAACTGTTCTACCTCTTAGGATATAATCAAATAAAAATTTATTTTATGAAATTATATGTCATTGTAGATTTAACTTCATTATACAACTTTGAAAATCCTCAATAATCATTTCTTTTTGAAGTACTTCAGAAACCCAACAGGTAACCCTTTCGTCTCCCCCTTCACTATCCTGATATCCAGGCATTTGCAAGCAATTAATTTTGTATCATAAGAAGAGTTGCCCTCCATGAATGTATTTGAAATTGTTATATTAGCACAGAAAGTTAGATTTTTATTTATCACAAATGAAAAGTCAAATCTCAGTAGCCTTTTTCAGGAAAGGAATGTAGCATGCATGCACTAATGCACTCTGCTCTCTTGTTCTTTTAACAACATAGTGAAAAGGCTGTCTTTGTGAAACTACTGACCATAGTTAGGGGTCCAGTCAATAAACAGAGAGAATCATTTTCTATAAACATATGACCAAAATTTATATACTGAATGTATGATTTTAACCTATCAATTCATATATTTCACAGGTAGTCCTTGATTATATATTATCCATTAGGTATTGTACGTGGTGCTTTTCCTCAAGGAGCTAATGCTCCAGTGAGGGCAATAATAAGAGAAAGAATCTTGGAAAGTGTGCTCCCCTTGAATGCTAGCATTTCAAACTTATGTTTTCTGAGTCATTTACTGTACACACACACACACACACACACACACGCACACGTGTGTGTGGCACTGAATTGTCCACCTCTGTTAATGAATCTTCTGGGTATACTTGAATACTTTCCTAATTATTAATAGCCAATAATAATAGTTTACATTTAATGACCATCTCTGAAAAAAGCGATATCTAAGTACTTCATCTGTGTATTTTATTTTCATAATTAATTAAATAATATCATTATTATTCTCATTTTATTAATAAAATCCAAGATACCAAAGGTTTTAGTGACATACTCAAAGCCCCGTAGGTGTTCAGTGACAGAGCCATGTTTTGATAGAGCCCAATAAATTTAGCCCACAATTTTAACTAATTTAATTATACTGTTTCCCTCAAACAGAAAACATGTAATTAATTCTGTTACCTATGCAGTAAAACACAGGAAATAGGTAGGTGGAATTATAAAACTCCTAGAAACTATCTTTCTGTACATTCTGATTTTGCAGTATATATGCTATTCATTTTTCCACCATCAGATAACATTATAGTTAGTGGCACTGCTATTTATAATTTTGATTCTTCTACTGTCTGTTGGGTACAACAAATCTTTTCATTCATTCATTCATCCTTAAATTTATTAAATGTGTTTCTTTTGTACATCCCACATAGTAAACAGCATTGTAGATTCTATGCTCAGTACTATGATAAAAAAGAAGCATAAAACACATGTCCTATACACAACTGTTCAGCTTATAATTAGGAAGGAAACACAAATATAGAAACAAATAATAATGCAGTCTTGTGAGTTCTTGACAGGAAGTCTTATAAAAAATGTTATTAGAAGATAAAAGAGATAGCAATTTATGCTCAGCAGGAATGTCAGTAAATATCTTGTGGAGATAATATTTAAGCTGGAACTTGAAGGCTGAGAATTAATTACACTAGACAAGAAAGGAAAAGGGGCATTTCCTTTGGAAATGAGATGAAAAAGCCCAAATGAATAGTCCGAGAACAAATTGGCCAGGGTGTTTAGAGCAAAGAGTTGGGAGTTGGGGGAGGGGTGATGGGGGAAGAGAGCAGCAAAACAGGTTAGAGCCATAACTGAAGAAAGTTAATAACTTTATCTTGTAAGTCTATATACTATATAGTATCTGCAAATATTTTTATGTTGAGGGATGACATTTTGAGGTTTCCATTTCAAATGTCACTTCCTTGAGCCCACTTATGGATAAACTGGAGTAGTAACAACCAAAAGTAAATATGAGCAGGACCACTATCTTCTCGTTACTTTAGCTGTTCCCTAGGCAGTGTCCTTGATCACCAACCTCAAGGCCTATTCTAAACCTTTTCCTCTCTCTCTGATCATCACCCAGTCCATGCCACCTTTGGACAAAATCAGCAGAATGTGTCACCTCTTCCTCTCTGAGAAAAGAAGCCTTACAGACACACTCTATCAACTTCCTCTTTCCAAACAAACTTTACCTGATTCTACATATAGCTCATTCTTTATTTCTTGTCTCCTGATCAGATTTTGTTCTTGACTTAATCACCTCCTGGTCTCACAGCAGCCTTGCTCTAACAAGTACTTTTTCTCTCATAGGTTTGTTCTCTTTTGGCTCATTTCCTCAGCCTAGTATGGGCTTGGACTATGCTAAAAACAAAATGAAACAAAACAACAAAGTAAAAATCCTTTTGATCTACATGCTTCTCTAGGCCTTGTTCTTTCAGCATTCTCTTCAAAGCCAGACTTTTCAGTATTCCAAAGAAACTCACTTTTATACTTCCTGTCCTGTCATGCTCTCCTCAGTCCACTGCAAACTTTTCTTCCCTTCGCCAGTACACAAAAATTAATGAATTGTTAACTGTAAACTTCAGTGGATATATCTCAATCACAGTCATCTTTGGGCTTTCTAGGCATTTCACACCGTTTACTCCTTTTAATGCTTCCTGCTGCTCTCTCCTCACTTATGCTGTTTTTTCCTACTTTTTGTTCTACTTTTATTTCCTGCACAAATTCTGTCCTAGAATCATGGTCCATGTGGTCTTAATGATGTTATAAATTATGACAAAGACTATTTAACTGACAGGCTATTAAATAATAGTGTTTTGGCAAATGTATAATAAATTGCTGGCCAGCAATTGGGGGAGAAATCCTGATTAGTAGCATTTGTGAATTTAGATAATGTAATTATTCTTTCCAGGGCCAATTTCAAGCTATCATTGTGAGGCGAATTCGCTCACAAAATTCCTGAAAATTTAACAAGTGTCTCTCACAAATCAGTGAGGGCCATCTCTAGAACACGATTAGAGTAGGAGATTGGATAGAAATTCAAGGCCATTGTGGCAGGAATTACTTAGGGAAAAAGTGGCAGTTTTGACATTTCTGTTTGAATTTATCTCCAACAATATTTTAATAAATATTACAACATTTTATTTTTATTGCTGTTATACTTTAACACTCCCTCACTGATTTTTACCATATTAAAAGTACTTGTTGGGGCTCAGTCAGGTAAGTGCCTGAATCTTGATTTCTTCTCTCCTCTTATTTTATGCTAGGTTTCTTTGACATTATAACTAAACAGTTATCACATCAGTCACTCTACTGTACCTTCCACAGTGGGTCTTGGAGCCAGCTACTGTGGTTCCTAGACACAGAAAGATACATGGGTTGTACATGGGGATCGGTAATCATCAGACATTCTTCTGCTTGAATCTTGTCCAAGCATCCTGAATTGACTCCAAGACTACAGGTCCAGATAGCTCTTACTGCTAGCATCACCTTCACATAATGCCAGCTGTCTAAAAAGAATAAAGCCTAGAATCTCTACTACAGCCCAGAAAACAAAGCAAAACAGGACATTTAAAGACATAATAAGACATCTAGCTTAAAAAAAAAAAAATTATTGTATGTTTTATACAGTAATGACACCAACAAAAAACTTGCTTTTATTGCATTTGCCTTATTTACAAAATAATTATGAATATTTCAAACTTATTTTGAAAATATTTCAAAATATTTTCTTTCTTTAGAAAGAAAAGTATGATTTTCTTTTTTTTTCCAATCTTAGCAGTTTCGCTTTCTAGTTATATATTTTTAGATCTGTTTCTATACAAATACAAATGAACCCACATAGGAAACATTTTTATTATAAATGGATTCAGCAAAGGAGATTATTCTGAAACTAATCATTTTTCATTAACATTTTATTGTGGACATTTTTTTTTAGTATACACCAAGACTGACAACATTTTTTACCCAACTGTTCATAGATACTTTTTCCATGTTATATTTAACTACTTTGCAGGAACTGCTATGTAAGAATTAAATGAGGAAAGGGAAAGTTGCCATTTCCATCCAACTTCAGATAATTAAGGCAGTGACCCAAATTTGCCTCTTTTGGCTCACATGCTCACCTTGTGTCTGGGGCAGGCCGGCAGGCAGAGTACTGTGACTAGTCATTTCCCCGGGACCACCTGGCATGGACAGAGGTGGTTCTCCAGGAGACAGAGCAGTTCTTTACAGATATGGAGGAAGGAATGCTTGACAAAAAAAAAGCAACAGACATCTACTACAAAGTGAAATCTCTGCTAATACTTATTGAAATACAATTAAAGATAAACAATACACTTTTAAAGAGTGTTTTAAAGCCAAGTATCCCAATATTGTCCTTTATAGAAAAAAATTTATTTATAGAAAAAAAATAATTCTATTCCATGGCCCAGTCCACACTGCACTGAGTTTTCAGGTCTCCAGTCTCTTTAACCTATGTTTCCTATTTTTCATCAAATTTTCATTGACTATTTTAACATCTGTTAGTGATTATGCCTGAATCAATTATTACCATGGTGTTTGCCTAATGGTGATTTTTCTAGTTCTATTATTTTTTTCTATATTTATCAGTTGGCATTTTACTACCATAAAAAATGCCATTTCCTTCTCCCCCATTTGTTTATATCTTTATTCATTTCTGTCAGTGTTATCAGCATTGACTCTTGGATTTCTATTTTATTCAATTGACTATAATCTATTGCTATCATGTAGTTTGATGTTCAAACATGTTTTGAGCAGCAAGGTTCTAGCCAGTTAAGAAATACTGCAATGCCTTTTTAACGAATGTTTTGTTTTGTTTTGTTTTGTTTTTACTAAAGTTCTCTGAGGAAAGGGACCTTGTTTCATTCATCTCTAATTCCAGTGTCTGACAGAAAACTTGGATTGTAGTAGTGGTCAACAAACACTTGTTGAATGGATGAAGAAAGGGCTGCAACAGCTGTCATGTGAATTACTTTTATTTTAAATGTTTACTGAAGTAAAACCAGAAGAGTGCAAAAAGTAAATATACAGTTCAATTAATTATTACAAGGTGAAAATCTCTGTAAACACTGCCTTGTCAAGAAAAAAATTGTTGCCAACACTCCAGAAACTTACCTCATGCCCTGCCCAGTCAGTAATCCATCCTTCCTCTTCAAAAGTATCCAGTATCTTGACTTCTACACCATGAATTATTTTTTCCTGGTCTTGTGGTCTACCTAGAAGAATCATCTAGTAGTTTTTGTGTGTAATCTTTTTTGCCCAATATTATGCTTGTGAGATTCATCCACATTTTTACATTTAGAAGTGGTCCAATTCATTGTATCTCTTGTATAACGTTGAACTATATGAATACCCATGACCTGTGGACATGTGAATTCCTTCTGTTTTTTTTTCACTATTGTTTATAATACTCATAAGAATTTTCTAATACATGCCTCTTAGTGTGTTTGAGCATACATTGGTGTTGGATATATGTCATGTGTATAAAGGCTGGGTCATAATTTATATATGTGTGTTCCACATTAAGTAGAAAATGCCATGTCATGATTATGCAATTTGCCAACAGGGTACCAGAGTGCCTATTGCTCCATATTCTCACCATGCTTAGAATTAGTGTTACTTTTTTGGCGGTGGTGATGAATGTGTAGATGTGTAGCCATGACCCATTGCAGTTTTATTCTGTATTTCCTTGATGGCTAATCTGGTATAATACCTGTTCATATGTATATTGGCCTTTAATGAGCTACTTTTAGTAAAGTGCTCATTCAAATCTTTTATTTTTTATTGGTTTTATTTTTCTTATAGAGCTTTATAGGGATTATTTACATAATTCAAATATGAATTCTTTATTATATGCGTAGTAAATATCTTCTAGATAGTTTCTTGTTTCTACATAGCTTTTATGGGGCCCAGTGTCATACTATTTTAATTACCACAGCTTTATAATAAGCCATTCTGTGTGATAGGACAAATCCACACGTCTTGTGATGGTGGTTGGAGTTTTAATCAATGGCACTTTTTTGGAATATTGAATCCTCTAGTGTTTTTATTAACTTACTTTTAATTCAGTATTTTATTTGTTTGTGTTTTGATTACATCATTCTCACTGAATGTAATCTTAAGTATTTGACTTTTTTCCTGCTATTGCATATTTATTTGCAGCTTTAGCTTTTCTTTCTACGTTATCAGTTTTCAAATAATAATAGTTTTATTTCTTTCTTTCCATTATTTATAGCTTTTATTTGTGTTCTTGTTTGTCTTACCATCTAGAACATCTAGTACTGTGTTAAATAAAAGTAGTGATAGTGGACACACTCTCATCTTGTTACTTTCTCAAACAGAAGTCATTCAATATTTCATCATGAAGAATAATATTTTTAGGATATCATTTATCAGGTTAAGTACTTTCCATATATTCCTAGTCTAGAAAGATTTTATTTTTAAAGCAAATGGGATGTTGAATTTTATTAAAATCTTTTATGTTATCTATTGAAATCACCATGTTTTTCTCTTTTACTGCATTGAAGAATTAGACTAACTGACTTTGAAATATTAAAAAAAAATCCTGATGTCAATCCAAACTCATCATTACGTACTTTCATTTTCATTATGTATTTTCATTTTTAATCCAAATTCATCATTACATATCATTATTGTACTTACTTTAATAATAATGTGTTAGAATGTCTTTGCCTATGTTCCTTAGTGAGATCAGTTCATAATTTTCTTTTAACAACATCCTCATCAGTATTTAGCATTAATGCTATAACTTCATGATATAAATTGAGAGTGTTTTGTTTTTATTCTCTGAAAGAATGCATAAAATTGCTATTATTTTTTCTATACTTGTTTGGAAGTATTAATCAGTGACACCATCTGTGCCTAAAGGTTTCCATGTAGGAGGATTTTAATTATGGATTCTATTTCATTAATAGTTATAGGAATATTCAAATTTTATTATTATTTTCATGCCAGACTTGGTAATTATATTTTTATAAAAATTTGTCCATGTAATGTAAATTTTCAGATATATGGCCCAGTTGTTCTAATAGCTTCATATATTTTTTAAAAATAACTTTATTGGGGCCTCTGGGTGGTTCAATCAATTAAGCCTCTGACTCTTCGTTTTGGCGCAGGTCATGATCTCAGGTCGTGAGATCGAGCCCAATGTCAGGCTCTAAGCTCAGCGTAGTGTCTGCTTGTCCCTCATCCTCTGTTTCAACCCCCACTTCCTCTCTCTCTGTCTCTCAAATAAATAAATAAATAAATAAATAAATAAAATCTTTAAAGTTTAATAACTTTATTATCTCCAATGAAGTCCCTTTTCCTTGCCGTAATCAGTCTTGATAGTAAGTAATCACTTTTAATAGTTATTTTAAATATCGTTGATTTAGTGATCTTTTGAATTATATACATATTTTCAATTTCAGTAATTTCTGCCTTTGTCTTCACTATTTTCTTTCTTTTACTTTCCTTGGCCTTAATGTGCAGTTTCTTCTAAAACATCTTCAGAGTGACAATAAGTCATTGCTTTTCAGTCTTCTCTTCCAAGTATGTCTTTAAGGATGTACATTTACCTCTATGATTTTAGACATATCCCTCAAGATTCAATATGTAGAGTTTTCATTATCATTTAATTCAAATATTTTTTAATTTGCATTCTTCGTTCTCTTTTGACACATGGGTTATGCAGAGTGTGCAGGTCCATTTCCATACATGTGCATATGTTATAGATGTTTTTCTTATTAATTTCTTCGTTAATTGCACTGTGGCCTAAAAAATTATTCTCGATAATTCTAGTCTTTTGAAACTGTTTTATACCTATATTAACTCAAAAATTTTTTGTTTTTTAAAAATATTTTGTGTTTAAGAAATGTGTATTTTTCTGTTGATGCAACAGTGTAATATGTGTGTGTATATATGTGAAATGTGTATTAGAGCGACTAGCTGTTTTCATCTATTCTATATCCTTACTGATTATTTTCTCTCTTTATTCTGTCATACAAAAGATGGTGAAGTATTAACTTATACCTGATGATTATGACTTTATGTTGCTTTATACATTTTGAAGTGACATCATTAAAAAATCATATAATTTTATCATTTATGTATTTTTCTATCGAAGTGTATCTTTTCCCTAGTAATGTTTTTTAACTAAAAGTTTACGTTTTCTGATAGGACTATAGCTATACTTTATTCTTTTAGCTTTTTCAAATGAAAGGATTTTTTTCATCTTTTCAGTGTTTATATATTTTTTAAGGATTGTATTTATTTATTCATTTTAGAGGAAGGGGAAAGAAGCAGAGGGAGAGGGACAAGCAGACTCCGAGCCTAGTGTGGAGCCCAATACAGGGCTCCATCCCACGACCCTGAGGTCATGACCTGATCCAAAATCAAGAGTCTGACACTTAATCAACTGAGCCACCCAGGCACCCCAGCATTTATATATTTTCACATTGTATATGTATCTCCTGTTAGGAGCATAAAGTTTAACTTTTAAGTGCAGTAAGACAAACTTTTTCTTTTAATTGGAGTATGCTTTAGTTTGCTAAGGCTTCTGCAACCAAAATGTACCACAAACTGCATAGCTTAAATAAGAGAAATTTGTGCTCTCACAGTTCTGAAGGCTACAAGTCTGAGATCAAGGTGTAAGCAGAGTTGCTTCTTTCTGAGGGCTCTAAGAGAGAATCTGTACTATACTTCTTGCTTGCCTTCTAGTGGTTTGCTGGCAATCTTTGATGTTCCATGGCTTATAGAAACATCACCCTGAGCTCCATCTTCATCTTCACTTGGTGGTCTCTCTATGTGTCTGTTTCCAGATTTCCCCTTTTTTATGTGAATGCCAGTCCTATTGGATTAGGGGCCATCCTACTCCAGTATGACCTCAATTTAACTATATCTGCATTCATCCTATTTCCAAATAAAATCATATTCTGAGATACGGGGATTAGGATTTCAACATATGAATTATAAGGGAACACAATTCAGTGCATAACAAAGCATCTACCCCCATTTAAACTTCATGTAATATACAAACTGATAGATTTTGGTTTAAATATACTAAATATTTATATTATTTTATATAATTAAATTATGTATTATATTAGATTAATATTTGTATGATTTATGATTAAATATGCTAAATATTTAAATTTATGATTTTTTCTTCTCCATTAACTTTTCTCATATATTTTATTTTATCGTATAGCATATATTCTTAATTTATTATAAGAAAACTAAATCAGTTATTTTGCCACTTTTCAAGCAACAAACCACCCAACATTTAGAAGTTATTTTTTGTTTTAACAAAATTCTACTTTTCCATTCATTGCATTTTAAATTTTTTTGTGTCCCATCATTTTAAACAGTTTTATTGAGATTCACATGTCAAAAAATTTACCCACTTAGTATTCTCCCTAATTGAAGGTCACAAAAATTTGCTGCCATGTTTTCAGTTTGATAGTTTTAAGTCTTACATTTAGGTCAATGGGTTCATTTTTGTGGATAGTGTAAGGAAGTGGATTCATTCTCCATCTTTTATCTTTCTGTTACTGGGAAGTCTGGTGAATATATATTGTGCTAAAGGCTCCCTCACGCTCTAGCCAACCAGAAAGATAACAGCTTCGAAGGAGGTCCTCATCTTTTGCAGGCTCAGAGGAAATATGGGTTAGGACCAAGTTCAGGTTATCATTGTAAATATTGCAGTCACTGCCACTATTAAATGCTCTACTCTTTGTTCACAGATTTTGCCCAAGTCATGGTATATCTGAACTTAGCCTAAGAATTTCCAGAAGATACCAATACTATATATGAGCATGTTGATCAGACTCCCTTGGTATCTGTTCTTATTGTGTGGCTGCCTCATCTTCAACCCACCCTGATAACCCCATGCAGGGTTTCTTATTATTATATAAGATAAGAGAAAAAAGCCCTGCATTTTCTTGCTATCTCTATCATGATGTTATAAATTTTATGGAAAAATCGATATGAAACAGAAAAGCTTCCTTATGGAACATATCACATAATTTTAAATTATCCCATCATTAAAAGGTTACATTTAAGTGATGAAGTGTGAAATTTACCTGATTTTAATATTTAAACTCTAAGAACTCTAACAGAGACAGCTATCCATGTTGTCTCTCAAAAGATCAATAAGCAATCACAATTAATGAATCCAGAATAGGACCTAGATCATATTATTAGATAAGCAGTATTAGATCATGTTATTATAGGAACCAAGTGCTTTTTTAAAAAAAATATTTTATTTTATTTTTTTATTTATTTGACAGAGAGAGACAGCAAGAGAGGGAACACAAGCGGGGGGTGGGAAAGGGAGAAGCAGGCCAGGAAGCCCGATGTGGGGCTCGATCCCAGGACCCTGGGATCATGACCTGAGCTGAAGGCAGACGCTTAACGACTGAGCCACCCAGACACCCGAACCAAGTGCTTTTATGTATGTTGTTGCAATTGTAGGTAGAATTGGAGCTATACTTTTTAATAGCACTATGACTCTTGATAATTTACTTAAACCTTTTGTTTTTTTAGTTTTAAAGTGATAATAGTAATACCTACAGCATAGTGTAATTATGAATGATATTTGATATATTACACACATGAACAAACCTGTGTTTATGTGCACAGTGGAACTAATGTTTTATTCTAGGTACTCTGATTTTAAAAAAAAGTTAATTTATAATTTAATAAATCAAAATCTATATTTCAACCCATTTTTAACCTAATTTCATCTTACTTTTTACTCCTTTGCACTCTTTTTTTCCAGAGTTCCAACTAAATTTTGTCAGGATGGGGGTTAAGTCTGTAATATGAATCTACGTTGGCATTGGTGCTTACCGTAGACATCATCTAAGCTATTCTCAGATAATAGCAAACCTCTATATTAACATTTGTTCAGATGTTTTATCTTTGCCATTTTGTTTCGTGGTGAATTGACTGATGAATCCTCTCATACAGATTCTTTATACTTATCATTCCTCACCTTTCCTGCCTCTTTTCCTCCCTTTCTCTTTCCATCCATCCCACCCACCCGAAGCTTCTTGGTGGTGCTCTTTTATGCTAGTTGGGTATATTACTTGATGTCTCCTTTGTCTTTGATACATAGCCTTTTTATACATCTCATGCCATGATTGCTAAGACAACTTTTTTGAGAAAAAATGTCTTCTAGGGATCCAAACAGTAAATGTGAGACAGTGTGAATGTTTTAACTACAATTTTCTCTTTATATTCACCTAGGAGGTGCTGTCCTTGTATACACATTTGCCTTTGTACTCTTTCTCTAGGCCAGAGTATTTTCAAAATATTCCCCTATGGGGGTGCGTGGGTGGCTCAATTGGTTAAGTGGATGACTCTGGATTTCGGCCCAGGTCTTGATCCCAGGGTGCTGGGATCGAGCCCTGTGTCAGGCTCTGCACTCAGTGAGGATTCTCTCCCTTCCTCTCCCTCTGCCCCTTCCCCTGCTTATGCTCTCTCTCTCTCTCTTTCTAAAATAAATAAATCTTTTTAAAAAATCTTCTACTATGACTTAAAAAAAAGACACCAAACTAAGTATATGCTGGGGTACATTATAAAAAAAATATATATATATATTCAATACATAGGCCTTTGAAAACTCATAAGGTAGGATATAACTTTTCTTTATTTTTCTTTGTATTTTCTTTATTTTCTGTTACCCCTTCATTAGTGAACGACAAGTTTCTAAATAAGTGACCAGGTGAAAGAATGAACAATGGAATGTACAAAGGGATTAAGCCATTGCAAGACAAAACAACAACACAACCACCACAAAAAACACATACCTCATTGGCTGGTATTTTAAACTTTCATGCTTCCTCAAGCTTAACGCTGTTCCTGGCATAAAAAAAGCAAGCAGCAAATGGTAGCTACAGTATTAATAGTTGTAAATTTAGCAGTGATAATAATGGTAGTAGTCATTCACTCATGTAACAAAACCTGAATAAATTCTTAACCCTCTGACTTCTCCAAAGGTCACAGACAGTGAGCTCCTGCTCTCTAGTAACTTGCTAACTAATGAAGCGTGGTATGAATGAAATATGCCATGCATGGAATGTATCTTTGGAGGAATCCCACCTCACTGCTATGATACTTCTATTGCCTTAGTGGTACCCTCTTGGCCTAAAAGAGAAAAATTACTTCAATAAAGACTATTATTAATCACAGGACACCTTGACTACTTTTTATATCCTAAGCATTTTTAAACATTTTTTTTGTGAAATATTCATACTGAAAAGTGCATCAAACATACTTGTATGGTACAATGAGTAATTATAAAATGAATATCCATAGAGCCTCTTTCTCAGTTAAGAAATTGAACCTGCTGTTACCCCCAGATGCCTTATCTGTCACATGGAGACCATATCCAACCCCTCCATGACTCGCAAATAAACATAATCCAGATTTTTATATTAATCATTTGCTTTCTTTTCTTTATGGTTGTATCACTTTTTGAATATGTCCCTAGTTTTTCAAATTTATATAAATAAAGAGTCCATTGTGTTTATTCAATGGCTTTTTTTACTTTTTTTTTTTTTGTCAACATTATGTTTGTAAATAATATGCTGCTCCCAGTAGCAGGAATCAATCATATTCATTGATTTATAGTATTCCTTTGTTTAAATATACTCCAATGTATATTTCCATTTTACTATGGATGGACAAATGAGTTGTTCCCAGTTTGTGGTTATTACAAATAATACTAGTGAGAACATTTCTCTGCATATCTTCTGAGCAAACCTGTAACACCACAGGTCCCTGAGGAAGTCTCTGTTTTCATGTTAAGAAAAAGCTCTCAAGGCAGAATTGTTTTTGAGAAGTAGGTTTATTTCTGTGGGATATTTTTGTTTCCTAAAATTTAATCTAGTATGCTTCACTGCTTTGTTAACTTTATGGAGATTTTTCTTAAGTTTTACATTAGTATTTCATTCAGGTTTTTTTAGTTATAGTTAAAGGAACCATGTTATTTAATCTCACATTATAGGAATAAGAATTCTATCAAGTTTTATAGTTTATTTTTTTATTTTTAATTGTGATCATAGTGCACATCCAAGTTTACATCCCATTTTTTCTTCTAAATATTTTGTATTAATTTTCTATTGCTGTGTATTACAATAAATGTCAGGCTTAAAAAATACATATTTATGATCTCAGAGTTTTCATGGATTAATATGGGCATATCTTAGCTGATTCTTATATTCAAGCTCTCATAAGGGTATGAAAAAACCTTTGGCTATTTTGAGTTTTCATCTGGGCGCTTAACTAGAGAACCACTTCCAAACTTCCTCAAGTTGTTGGTAAAATACATTTCTTCTCTGCTGTTTGGAATATCTGAGAGGAAAGCTGAGATCTTCTTATAAAGGACATAAAGACGTGAATAAACATAATGGACTCTTTATATAAATTTGAAAAACTAGGGACATATTAAAAAAGTGATACAACCATAAAGAAAAGCAAGTAAGTGATTAATATAAAAATCTGGATTATGTTTATTTGTGAGGCATGGAGGGGTTGGATATGGTCTCCATGTGACAGATTGACAGATAAGGCATCCGGTTTGCCAACTCTCCTCTGCTCTGGCAACCATCAGTCTATTTTCGGTATTTATAGGTCTGATTCTGCTTTTTGTTTGTTTGTGTTCATTTTGTTTTTCAGATTCCACGTTTAAGTGAAATCATACGGTATTTGTCTTTCTCTGATTTATTTCACTTAGCATAATATCCTCCGGCTCCATCCATGTTGTCACAAAGGGCACAATCTTGTCCTTTTATGGCTGAATAATATTCCACTTTCTATATATATCACATCTTCTTTATCTGTTCATCTACAAAGGGATGTTTGAGTTGCTTCCATATCTTGGCTACCATAAATAATGCTGCAATAAACATAAGGGTGTATATATCTTTTTGAATTAGTTTTTCATTTTCTTGGGATAAATACTCAATAGTGGAATTACTAGATCATATGGTAATTCTATTTTTAATTTTTTGAGAATCTCCATACTCTTTTCCACAATGGCTGCAACAATATACATTCTCACCAAGAGTGAATGAGGGTTCCTTTTCCTTTCTTTCTTTTTTTTTTTTTTTTTAAGATTTTATTTATTTATTTGATAGAGAGAGACACAGCGAGAAAGGGAACGCAAGCAGAGGGAGTGGGAGAGGGAGAAGCAGGCTTCCCGCTGAGCAGGGAGCCCAATGCAGGGCTCAATCCCAGGACCTTGGGATCATGACCTGAGCTGAAGGCAAATGCTTAACAACTGAGCCACCCAGGTGCCCCATGAGGGTTCCTTTTTCACCACACCCTCACCAACACTTGTAAATTTTGGCCTCTTTGATTTTAGCCATTCTGACAGGTATGAGGTGATATCTCAGTGTGGTTTTGATTTGCATTTCCCTGATGATGAGTGATGTTGAGCATCTTTTCATGTGTCTGTTGACCATCTATATGTCTCTAGTATGCCTAATTCTTAAGGTTAGGAAAGCTCTAATCATATCTGAAAAATATTTGGGTGTCAGTTTTCTCAGCTATAGATCAGTGGTCCTTAAAAACTGGAAAAAATGAGGAGTAGCTGCATTATAAAAAATATTACTTGATGTCTAGCTAGCTCTGTTTTCAAAATCTTAAAGGCAAATACTAGATACTAGATTGATCTTATTTAATAAATGTTTGTGCCATGAGCTTTGACGGGTGACACTTGAAAAATAATCATAAATCAAAAAATAATTATCTTTTGTAAACAAATAAATAACAATGAATAATGTCCCCAAATTTAGACAAGAGAGTGCTATCGAGAGACTTAAAATAATGCACTTCCATTGGCTGCAAACCAGCCATATCCATCATATCCTTCAGGGATGGCATGCTTATAGATTTTAATACCAGTATCTTGTTTATTTCAAAGTTTATCCAGCTTCAAACAATAGATATCTCAAACCAAACTTATTATCTCTTATCACATCTACATTTCTTTTCCCACCTATATATGCTCCAAACTTTTTCTTTCCTAAATGGGCTCTATATTATAGTCAATGCAACCTGATTCACACAAGCCAAAGTTGAGGAAGTAAGCCAACATTTGCACTTACCCAAACATACAATCAATAACTAAGTCAGAAATAGTTTTACAAGTGGGGGGATAGGATGATTGGGTGATGGACATTGAGGAAGGTATGTGTTGTAATGGACACTGGGTATTATTTAAGACTGATGAATCACAGACCTATACCCCTGAAACAAGTACTATATTATATGTTAATTAAAAATAACCAAAACATTGAATGGTCTTGGAATACTTATTGAAAATCAGTTGTTTATACATCTAAGTTTATTTTGAGCTACCAGCTATATTCCACTAACCTATATGTCAACATTTATACTAATATCACATCTTAATTATGTATCTTTGGAGCAAGTTTTATATTCAGAAATGTGTCCTACAACTTTTTGTTTGTTTCAAAACTGTTCTGATTATTCTGGGTCCCTTGCATTTCCATGTGAATTTTAGGAGCAGCATATTAGTTCCTGAAAAAACTGATACATGATAGATGTATGCTAAATGTGTTTACTCACTTAGGTCATCATAAAATATTTGTTTTTAGCAATGTTATGGGGTTTGTTATAGCCCAGAGAATACCTGCCAAAAATCTCTCAGCTAATAGACAATTTTTATAGTTATATGACTCATTGCTGACACATATAAGTTAGTATTAAAGGAATGCAGATTAGTTTTAACTTTTTTTATTTTACAGAAAATATGTGCTCACTACATATAATGTTTTAAAAATATCTGAAATATCTATAGTCATATAGTTGAATGAATGACATATTTCATCCTAGTCATTTTTATTATATTCATATTTGTTACTTTAATGTTTTTAAAATCATACTGGAACCAGCTGAGACTAGTTTGTCTATGAGTAGCAGAGACTTTTCTGAACCATAGTTTGAACATGATGGAAAGTAATCCTGGACTGATAGAGCAACTCCATGATATGCAGGAATGCCTCTTCCATCATCCTGGCTCATGACCCCCATCTTCAAGGTCACTTCAATGTACAAGTTGGCTGCTAGAGTTCCAGACATCATGTCCAAATTATAGTTGAGAAGAAGGTAGATGGACAAAAAGACAGGAAGGGTACATCCCATTTCAGTCACCTCCCTTTAAGTAGCTATTCTAAAGTTCTTGTCATCGTTTTCCATTATACCTCATTGGAAGAAAATGACTCACATGATTGTAACTCCCTGCAAAAGAAGCTAGAAAATAAACTCTTCATTCTGGGAAACAATACAGAAGGTAAAAATTGGGTTTCTCTTACTAAAGAAGGAAAGAATCGATATTGAAACTAGTCTAAGTACTAGTTAGTACTTAGACACACACACATACACACACTCATATAGATATGCACACATACAGATAGACATATAGCTTGGGATGTACATGAACATATATCATGATATATGGTCATATGTCCTGCTTTGTTTCATTTTTCACTAAATACCTGCTTTGCTGCTGCTTCCACTCATGAAGCATTTATCATGAATTGGTCATTTTGTTTTACACCTATCTGCAGGCATGGACTAGTGTAGTGCTGCACTGAAAGTTAACACAAACCTCAAATCCAGAGACATTTACAAATTATGCAAATTTTTCTTAAGATTTTCTTAGGGAGTATAAGAGGAAATTGCACTCCCCAAGATACAACAAAACATCCTATAATGCTCCTAATTTCTCACTTTTTCACAACTCAAGGCAGTTGAATCAATCAGTTTTCTCCCTTGTCAAGAGCCTGCCAATATTGGGTTTTTCTCCCTCGCCCGCTCGCTCTCTCTTTCGTTTGTTTCAAGTTTTTTTTTAAATTCTAGTTAGTTCACATACAACATTGATTTCAGGAGTAGAATTAGTGATTCATCACTTACATACAACATCCAGTGTTCATCACAGTTAAGTGCCCTCCTTAATATTTATCACCCATCTAGCCCATCCCCCACCCACCTCCTTCCATCAACCCTCAGTTTGTTATCTATAGTTAAGAGTCTCTTATGTTTTGCTTCCTGCTCCCTTTTTTCACTCTTATTCCCTTATTCTATACTTTATCCTTTTCTCCAGCCTCCAGTACCCTTTTATTAAATTTTAGAGGACATAAAATTCTAAATGTCTACAAACTCCAGCAACGTGTAAGAATATCTCTTCATTGTATTATCACCAGCATGGACATTGTAATTTTAAAACTAACTGCTTTACAAAAATAGTATTTTTCTTCACATTTTAATTACTCAAACACATTCTCAGACAGTTGCTAAATAGTTGAATTTCCATCTTCACTCATTCAACAAATATTTACTTAGAACTTATTTTGTGCCATTCCTTCCTCTAGGTGTTGAGGATGCAGTGGTGAAAAAAAGATAAATGAGATGAGAAGCCAGTACAAAGTTTTTGATCTGCTTTAAGTTTTAACAAGATCAGTCTGACTGGTTTGGGGAAAATAGATTGAAGGGGGATAAGAGCTGAAGCGATTAATTAGTTTGGAGGCTGTTTTTATGTTCCAGGGGAAAGATGATAAAAAGTCATAGCAGTAGACATGATCCCATCATGTATATATTCTTCCTGTATAGTGTACAAGATTATTAATGAACTGGATTTGGTATATAGCAAAAAGAGAGAAGTAATGAATAATTCCAATGTTCTGGGTCTGGACTTTGTAAAGCACTAGGTTTTAGGAGCGCCTGGCTGGCTCAGTTGGTGGAGCATGCGACTCTTGATTTTGGGGTCATGAGTTCAAGCCCTATGTTGGGTGTGATTACTTAAAAAAAAAGTAAAATAAAATAAAGAAGTAGGTTTTAAATAATTATAGAGAATTACTGTAGTAGGAGTAAAGCAGATTTGAGAGAGAAAATTAAGAGCTCGGTTGCAGACATGTTAATTTTGAGAATATTAGGAATCAAAGTGGAATGGATAAGTAGCAGTTTAATACAGAAAGAGAATGGTCCAGGCTTCTAAGAAACATCTGTCTGTATCCTTTATTCAGTTATCTCTTAAATTTATAAATTTTTATATAATTAGGCATGGGCTTTTTATGTAATAATACTATCATGTTACTTTTTGAAATATGCATAATGTCAAATTGAAATGATCGTTATGTTATAAAAAGCAAAACAATGTTAACACAAAAAGTAGGAGAATCTAGTAAGACCCGGAGTGTGAGTGTGTTTGAGAGATGGGAGGGAAGGAGAGGGGAAAAAAGGAAAAGGAGAAAAGACAGGGACAGGAAGAGAGAGAGAAAGGAGAAAGAAAAAAACAGACATTGCTTTCAGTGATATAAAAGCTTCCATATGGTCTCAGTTTGTCAAAACATTTCTGTAGGAGTACTGCCGGAACTTTCCACCCGCACATATTTAGTATTTAAACCCTCAGTAAATTCACTACTTCCTCTGTATATGTGTATGTCTTTCCTTCCTCTCCAATTTTTTTTTTTTTTTTAGATTTTCAATTAGATTTTCCATTGGTGATAACTTGGCTGCCTCAATGCCCACAATAATATCAAGAGAAAGTGTAAACCACATTTTTTTTTCTGAAGAAGTATCCAGATTTCTAGATGCCTGAATTGTGTCAAATAGCATCTCTGCTGATCATCCTGTCTGCATTGCTCTACAATGGTGTCTTTTTAATTGCTATGGCAACAACACAATAGAGCCAATATAACCACCAAGACTCGTAACATGAAATGTTAAACACCATTAGGAAATGGAAACATAATGGATAGCATGACATCTGAAAGGCTCAGAGATTCACCTTTCAGAATTCCAAAGGAAAAAGGTAAATCATTTACTAGATTTGAAACACTGATTAGTGGCATTTAAATTTGTGTTATAACTCATTTTATGCCCTTTCAAATTGTCATAAAAATCAAGGTGAATTCTGAAGCAGGAGCTGCTGTATTCTTGGAAATTAGGAGAAAACGGGGGTCATCTGCTACTTTGCAATGGCAGGATAGTGATTTCATTGCATTTCACATCTGTGATAATGTTCCCTATCCTGGACCTTTCTTCTCTCCTATGTCCATTGAAACCTGATTATCCTGCGACGAGATGCAACAGAAAGAGAAATGGGTGTATGAAATCCAGGTTAGAGTCTTAGATGACTAATAATGTCTTCTGACTTTCACTGAGATTCAGTTTCATCATCATTCAATGCCAACCCAGGCATGGAATCAAGCTCTTTTTACCCTGATGTTTCCCACAGGCTTGATATTGGGTTGGGGATGGGGGGGTACACACTTCAGGTTTGAAGTTTGATTACAAAGTGTAATATCTTGGCAAATATCTCTGTATCTCGGAGTTTCCTTCTCTGTGACTATCTTTGTGAAGGCCCCAGGCCCTTACACACTTTACACAGAGTCTTCTCCCTGTGTGTACTTCCTTCAGTCTTCTCTCCTCCCTTTTCCACATGGTGAACTTTTAATTTATCGAACTGGAATTTGGCTAGCTCTTGTTTCATTGCCCTCTTTAAAATCCATGCCTCGGGCCACTCATTCACATACAAAACGGATTCTCAAATTATTTTGCTAAAGAAATAACCATCTACTCCCCAGATAAATTATACCTATTCCTTAGAGGTACTACTGACTTAATTAGTTGAAGTTCTAAATATAAATTATCTTACACTTTGATACACACATCACCCCTCCCACTTCCCACATATTTCCCACTTGTATCTGCACATCCATAAAGAGTGCTTACAATCAACAGAAATTCATTTTAGCAAACCACTTGCCACCTGTGCCAGCTGACCCAGCTTCAAACTACTGCTGTTCTCACTGTTGGGAATCTTCACAGCCTCTTAGCACTACACTGTTTTAGGCTGCTTTCTCTCCCCAAGCTATTTTCTGCAAGAGAAAATACGTTCTCTTTCAGAGTTACTAGTAGTATTAACTCTCAGAATCCATGGGCACTCAATGGCATAGAGTCTCTGCAGGCAGACTTCCAAGTGAGCCAGAAAAGGGACAGCTCAATCCTTATCAGTGGGAAAATACTGAGAATTCTTTATACACAGAAATCAATCTCCTTTCTAGGAACTAGAATTTATATTCTTAAAAGAATCATTAGTATTAGGGATTAAGTATTTGGGTAACTTCAGTCATGTCTTGACATGCCAAAAAGAAATGAATGATGGTGGTGAAATGTGTCATTTGGGTTGTCATTAAGTCTCTGTCAAGATGTTCTTAAGTCTCTGCTGTAGTAATCTGCTAGCACCTTTTAAATGTAATTTGATTATGAACAGAGACCAGGAACATGAGGAAAACACTTAATGAACTTAAGGAGTCATTATTGTTAGAATCAACACCCCTTTATGTCCAAGTGCTGCATAATCAAAATAACACAATATAAATAATATATATAAAGCATCATCTTATCCTAGGATATCCTAGGATATAATATCCTAGGAAAAATATGGGTTTTGGAAATAGATAGATCTCCATCTTAGACCTACCTTATTTTTTCTTTCTGTATGGCCTTGAGGGGATTCCTTAAGATTACTTAAATTTTATTTCTTCATATAAAATGAGGAAAAAAATAACCACTTTATATGGAGTTGTGCAAAAATGAAATAGGATTTGGTATGATAAGTACATTGCACAACAAGTCGATCTTAGCTTTCTGATGTAAGCTAACAAAATTAATATTAAAAACATTTTACAGAAGAAATGGCATCTCTCTGTATAGCTTTCACCTTAATTCTAAAAAGCAAAGAAGTGCTAAAATTACCTACGCATCTATGGGTTAGATAGAACATGGCAAATATTCCATTTAGTAAACTGATTAAATTATGTTATCAGAACCTCAATCCCATTTCCTCATCAATAAAATAAAGAGACTACTACTTCCTTCATGTTACCTATGTTCAATGAATGGTAACTATTATTTTTTTTAAATAATCGTTTTAGTAACTGGGGTCTTATCTGTACTTCTTTAGTGTAAATAGTATGGGTTTATGTACATGGGCCTTGTTAAGTAAAAAATACATATATGTATACACACATGGATAACAAAAATTGCACAATCCTCAAAGACTCATTTTATTTGTGTAAATTTAAATATTAAAATGTATGTTGACTTAAAACTTTCCACAATCTGCCCTCTATTGTAATTGTGAATGTGCTTGACCTGGTCAGATCCCAGCCTTCTAAATCTGATCGATTCTAGCAAAGCACCTTTCCTGTAGTGCAGACACTAAATAAATCTTGCTGAAGAAACTAGTAAAAGGATGATTGACTAGATGCATGAGTGAATTTTTTTTTAAGATTTAATTTTCAATGTACTTAGGAATTTTGCTAGAGACTATTAAAATCAAAGATCAAAGGATAATTGCTCAAGGTTATAGTTGCCTTGTTTTGAGGTTCAAATTTAGCAGTTTCAATAGTAATGCCCTCTATATAGGTTTTAGTAGAGAAAAGAATGATAATGTTGTTCATTTATAGTCCTTGGAAAAGATAAGCAGAAAACCTAAAATATTAGAAATGAATATCAAGTGTGTTCCATTATCTAAACTGTATTATGAAATGTCCTTTGCAGCACTGTAGCCATTTTGACACATCCTAAAGCAACACATCAGTGTCAATAGGCATCAGCATCTGTTCCCAGGCATTAGCCTGGGCAAAGGGACACTAATTGAATTGGTAGAGCTCTGTTGAATGATGGCAAGGCAGCTCCTGAGGAGTCCAATAGCTTTCCTTTAACTCAACATATAAATTGGTACCGTATTGGTTTCTGCAGAGAATAGATTATACTCTCAGTTGGTTGTAAAATCTAAATTTGCTTGTATATTCTGTTCTAGTTGCCAAATAAATACTGATTCTCTTGAGCATATGTTGTGTAATAGCCATGGGCTGAAAGAGGGATGCAGTACTGGAAAATCATTTTCCAGTTTTGTGTGATAGACTCTACTTTGTTTATAAATGTGTCACTTTGTGTCTGAAAAGAATTAGCTCGAAAGAACATATAGTGAAGAGATGTGTAAATACTATCTAGAGAGCTACAGCTGTATGACTATTTATTGAGTTATATCCCCACTCAAATATTATTATTAAAAACAGATCTGTGTTGTTTGCATTTAACCAGTTAGAGAAAGCAATAGATAAAAGTTTTAAAAGAGTTTAACTTAACTACATAAGAACAAATTTTTAAAATTTTCATAAATTTTTAAACCATGAATTCCAACAAAACATGACAACTACTCTGCTCTTCCATTCACACTCATTTTCCTCAAGTGGTAATATATTATTTTAATAAATATGTCAATAATTAGTTTGTGAACTTGTAGGAATTGAAAGCTGTTTCTTTACATGATTCCTTATCTTCCATCTTCTATAAATTTTGAAATATCCACTCTGTCCTAAGATAATGTGGGAAATGTCATTAATCACAATTCATATGACTGTTTCATTACTTACAGGTCTCACTTAAGCAAAAAATAAACATAGAATTAAGAAAGTGGCCCACATTTCATTCTAAACTTAATCTTACTTTCCAAATCGCCATATGGGCAGTAAAATCATATCAGGCAATATGTATGTTGATGAAGTAAATCAGCTTATGAAATAGGATGCATGATTTGAGTTGGAATGGAATCATATCTTTGAAGAGATATGGCAGAACTAAGAAAATACCTGTTTCTAAAATATGACTACATTCTGATTAGCCACCAATAATGTGTCACTTTATAAATTCTTCCTTTGGAACTTGTATTTGGAAACATAATGGAGACCCGTATTTCCTTTTTTAAACTTAATCAACTATATTGAAGTACACTTGACATAAAATGCACCAATATTAAGTGTATAGTCAGTGAATTGTGATGAATGCATACACTTGGATATCACTATTTCAAATAAGATACAGGCTATTTCCATGACCACCCACAACCCCCAAATTTCTCTGTGTTCTTTCCCGCTCAACTGTCCTCCAACTAGGCAACCACTGGTGTGATTTCTATCACTGTAGATTAGCTTTGCCTGTTCTAAATGCACATATACTTGGAAGCATACAACATGTATTGTTTTATTTCTGAAATTCTTCTATTCAGAAAAATTTTTTAAGACTTTAATTAATCTAATAGGACTGTCATAACAAAGTACCACAAACAGGGTGGCTTACACAGAAATTTGTTGTCCTACAGTTCTGGAAGCCAGAAGTCCAAAAATCAAGGTGGCTGGCATATTTGATTCCTTTTTAAAGCTGTGAAAGAGAATCTGTTTATTCTTCTCCCTAGATTCTGGTAGCCTTAGGCATTCCTTGGCTTATAGATGATGTTCTCATTGTACTTCCACACTGTCTTCCCTTTGTGCATGTCTGTCTTTGTGTCTAGATTTCCTCTGTTTATAAGGACACAATCATATTGGATTAGGGTTTGCACAAATCACCTCACATTAACTTGATAATCTGCAAAGATCCTATTTCCAAATATACTCACATTCAGGGGTACTGGAGATTAACACTTCAGCTTTTTCTTTTTGATCAAGATATAATTGGTATATTACATTGTATAAATTCAAGGTTTAAAACAATGTTGATTTGATACACATATATTGCAATAAGATTGCTACTATAGCATTAACTAACACCCCTATCATGTCATATGCTTATTTCTTTTTTTGTGGTGGGAATATTTAAGATGTAGTCTCTTAGCAACTTTGATGTTTATAATGCAATATTGTTGTCTGTAATTACTATTCTGTGCACTAGATTTCCAGGACTCATTTATCTATGAGTTGTAAGTTTGTACCCTCATATGACATCTCCCCAGTTCCCCAACCCCCCACCCAACCCCTGGTAACTACCATTCTATTTTCTGTTTCTTTGAGATAATTTCCCTAGGTACTCTATATTTTCAGATAAGAAAAAATGAGAGAAGAATTGGGGGAGGAAAAGAAAATTGAAATAAATCTTCCAGGCAACTCAGACTTTCAGCTTTGGAAGAATGATAGGAAAGAAGTAGAAGAGCACAAGAAAAAATCAGTCATTCAGGGCTTTCAGCTATAAAAAGACTCAAGAGAGGGAATGGAGAGCTCCGTCCTTTTCGTCCCACACGGGTATGTCTGACTTTCAACCACAGAATGTCTGGGGTGGCATTGGTGAGATACAAGAAACTTCTTAGAGGAAACTTCTACCTTCATAGACTCTAGGGTAGCTCAACTGCAGCCAAAAGCAAGGAAATGCAAGGATGAGATGAAAGATCAAAGATCTCTCCTTGGCCACCAAAAAAAGCTGGAAGCAGAGATATAAAGTTGGCTGAGGTCTCCAAATGTTTGAAAATCAGATAGTTCATCTCTAAAACAGACAGATTTTCAAAACCATCCTAGTGCTAACATCCCATGTCTTCTCAAATAGCAAATTTCCAACCACGGTTTCAAGAAGCTACAGTGAACTGAATTATGATAATACTGTAACAAAAGACAGACTAAGATAACTGCACAGCATAGAATAAAAGACTATAAAACTCCCAAAAGAGAACATAGGAGAAAATCTAAATGACCTCAGGTATGGTGATGCTTTTTTATGTACAACACCTAAGACATGATCTGTGAAAGAAATAATTGATAAGCTAGATATCATTAACGTTAAAAACTTGAGCTCCACCAAGGACGTCAAGAGAATGTGATGACCAAGGACAATGTCAATGTCAAGAGAATGCGAAGACAAGCTAGGGACAGGGAAAAATATTTGCACAAGACACATCTGATAAAAGACTGTTATCCAAAATATACAAAGTATTCTTAAAACACAATAATTTAAAAAAAAACCCGTACTTTAAAAATGGGCCAAAGACCTTGATAGATACCTCAATAAAGAAGATATACAGATGGCAAATAAAATATGAAAAGACACCCCACATAATAAGTCATCAAGGAAATGCAAATTAAAACAGTGAGATGTCAGTATACACCTATTATAATGATCAAAATCTGGAACGCTGACAATATCACATGCTGACAAGGCTATGGTGCAACAGAAAGCCTCACATTGCTGCTGGGAATTATGGTGGAGCCACTTTGGAACACAGTTTGGCACTTTCTTACAAAACTAAATATATTCTTACCATACAGTCCAGCAACCACACTCCGTGGTATTTACCCAAAGGAGATAAAAACATGTCCACACAAGAGCCTATACACATATGTGTAGAGCAGCTTTATTCAGAATTGCCAAACCTTGGAACCAACCAGATGTCCTTTAGTAAGTAGATGGATAAACGGACTTTGGTACCTACAGAAAATGGGATATTATTCAATGCTAAAAGGAAATGAACTATTTAGCCATGAAAAGACATGGAGGAACATGTTATTAAGGCATACTTTTAAGTGAAAGAAGTCAGCCAGAAAGAGCTACATACTATATGATTCCAACTATATGATATTCAAGAAAAGGCAGAATTACGGAGACAGTAAAAAGAAAAAAAAGTCAGTGGTTGCTAGGGATGAGCCAGGGGGAAATGAATAGGCAGAGTGCAGAGGACTTTTAGGACAGTGAAAGTACTCTGTATATACTACAATGGTGGATATTTGCCATTGTACATTTGTCCAGACCTGTAGAATGTACGACACTAAGAGTGTACCCTGATGTAAACTACAAACTTCGGGTGATTATAATATGTCAGAGTAGATGCACTGATTGCAGCAAATGTCCCATTCTGGCTGAGATGTTGATAGTGGAGAAGCCTGTTGTAGAAACAGTTGGTATGTAGGAAATCTCTGTACTTTTATTTTATTTTTGTTGTAAACCTAAAACAGTTCTAAGAAATAAAGCATTAAAAAGAAGTTTGTTAAGGGGAGCCTGGATGGTTCAGTTGGTTAAGCATCTGCCTTTGGCTCAGGTCATGATGTCAGGGTCCTCGGATTGAGCCCCATGTTGGGCTCCCTGCTCTGCAGCAAGTCTGCTTCTCCCTCTCTTTGCCCCTCCCACTTGCTCCTGCTCACACACTCTCTCGCTCCCTATCACTCTCTCTCAAATAAATAAATTTGAGATCTTAAAAAAAAAAGAAGTTTGTTAAATTTTTGAAAGGTAGGCTGGTTTCTCCCTATCCCAATTTATGACAGATAGATCCTCTTACTTACTTTTCTGTTGGGTGGGACATCAGGGGACATCTATTGAACTCTTCCCTTCCATCAGAGACTATTATTTTCTGGAATATAGTTACTGTAAATTTATATCCTCAGCATTTCGATGTTGTTATTTTTTTTAAAAAATTGATGTCCAGCTTATCCAGCTTACTTGATTGCTAGGGTACAAATGATGTGGGGTTGGTTTTTATTTGTTTGTTGGTTTTGTAACTTTTAATATCCATACCAGAAGTACTACTTATAAACAGATTAAACACAGCAAAATTTTTTATATCGACCCACAGATATATCATTTCTGTTGTTTTTCTTCCATTTATAAAGATTCAAGATTCCATCTGGTACAATTTTCCATCAACCTGAATAGAATATTCTTTATATTTTCTTATAGTGCAGTTCTTTTTTTTTTTTTTTTTATAGTGCAGTTCTTATGGTAATGAAATTTTTCAGTTTGTTTGTCTCAAAATGTTTTTATTTTACTTTCATTTTTTATGAGTATATAAGTCCCCACCCAGGTTGACAGACTTTGTTTTCTAGAAATGCTTGAAATATATTTTTCATTGTCTTCCATTTTGCTTTATTTCCAGTGAGAAATCAGTGAGGAGTCAGCCATTATTTTTTATTTTGTTCACTTTATCTTCTTGTAATGTGTCTTATTTCTGTGCTCCTTTTAAGATTATTATTTTTTCCTTTGGTTATCTGTAATTTGATTATGATGTGTGTTGGTATAGTTTTCCTTGTTTTGAGCTTGGATTTATGGGTTGCTTTTTATTACAAATGTGAAAAATGTCTGCCTTTATGTCTACTTTATAGCCTTCTACGGATACTCCAATTATATGTTTCTTACTATTTTTGACTTCTTAATATTTTTCCACAGGTCACTGAGATTTTGTTTACTTTTTTCCTCCTTCTTCCTCCCTCCCCGCAGTGTTATAGTATGGTTAGTATCTATTGCCCTGTTTCTACCTATAGGATTACTGAAGTTCTTTCTTTGGCTAACTCTTTTCTTTCTGGTATTCTGCCTCATAAATTCAAGCCATTGGAGACTCTCTGCGATCCAGTCTATCCTCTTCAACTGCTTATGTGTCACCTTGTTTTGGCTCCTTGTGCTATGCTTTGAAAAATGTCTCCAGGAGCAATGATAGGATTCATTCTTTTTTTTTAATTCACTTTTCTCAAGGTTCACAATTCTGTGCTTCTTTTTTTTCCAATGTGTGAAAACTATAGTTATATATGTATTTTTTACTTTTCGTTGATGCTTATTGTGGAAAGGCTAGTTTAGTACCAGTTATTCCATCATAAACAGAAGAGTAAGACTATCTCATTTGTTGAGCATGACTGTTCTTATTCATTACAACCACATTGAATATGATATAAAATAGGCATAAAATAAATCAAAACTATAAGAATATGTTTTATTTAGAAAACTAGGCGTATCATTTCTAGAATAATTCCATATTTTATATTTTCATCATTAAAAAAAATTTATTTTCTCTAGCTATTTTCCTTGGCATTTAAAACCACACGTAACTTATGAGAACTTTCGATTGCATATGTATCAGTATTTTAATTTTTGATGATTAATTTCAAGAACAAATACTTCAAATCAAACTAGAAAATGAAACTATCAAGATTTTTTAAAATTATATTTGGATTAAATTTAAATGCATTAAGATTTTAAAAGAAAAAATGGAATTATAGCATCTTTGGGGACTCACTGTCAAGAATTTTGATGACTACTTTTCATAAATTGTCTTTTAAAATCCAATTTTATGTCAAATAAAATATTCTAATATTTAAGGAGCTCAGAGCATTTGTGGTAAATTTTTAGCCTTTTTATTTTTGAGAATAAGAGCCTTTATTTGCAGTTAAGTTGTGAAGATTGTACTATGTTCAAGATCATTTGTAAAGATGAATAAAATTTAATTAATGATTAATTACTTTCAAATATCATGCCACAAAGTTAAGAGTAACAACTATTTTCTTTTATTGTTTCTATTCATTAAATTGAAGTACTTGCAAATCCTTAAATATGTCTTTAATCTTTTGAACGTATGAGATATCTTTCAAGGTTATGGGCAAGTTTCTTAACTCCCTCCCTCTAGTCTCAGCTGAATGTCACTTTTTTTGTGCATTCATGGAGTACCCTGGACATATTTCAAAAATAGCACATAATTTACAGAATTATAATAATCTGTTGGCTTGTTTTCCCCATTTGATTTTAAATCCCATGAGGCCAGGAATGTATATTTTTCATCTTAGTGTCAATTATAGCCTGCAATACAGAGTAGATATTTTATACTTGTCTGTTAAGTAAACAAATGAGTAAATCATTTCTGTATTGCAATTTACATAAAAAGGATTATTCCAGTAGGAATATGAACATTAGTGAAATGATTGGATGCTAACACTGCATTTTGTATCTTTTCTTACAGGCTCTTAAATCTGATCTACAATGGAAAAATTTCTTTTTTATCTGTTTTTCATTGGCATAGCAGTGAGAGCTCAGATCTGTCCAAAGCGTTGTGTCTGTCAGATTTTGTCTCCTAATCTCGCAACCCTTTGTGCCAAGAAAGGGCTTTTATTTGTTCCACCAAACATTGACAGAAGAACTGTGGAACTGCGGTTGGCAGACAATTTTGTTACAAATATTAAAAGGAAAGATTTTGCCAATATGACCAGCTTGGTGGACCTGACTCTATCCAGGAATACAATAAGTTTTATTACACCTCATGCTTTTGCCGACTTACGAAATTTGAGGGCATTGCATTTGAATAGCAACAGATTGACAAAAATTACAAATGATATGTTCAGTGGGCTTTCCAATCTCCATCATTTGATACTGAACAACAATCAACTGACTTTAATTTCTTCTACAGCATTTGACGATGTCTTTGCCCTTGAGGAGCTGGATCTGTCCTACAATAATTTAGAAACAATTCCTTGGGATGCTGTTGAGAAGATGGTTAGCTTGCACACCCTTAGTTTGGATCACAATATGATTGATAATATTCCTAAGGGGACTTTCTCCCACTTGCACAAGATGACTCGGCTAGATGTAACATCAAATAAATTGCAGAAGCTACCACCTGACCCTCTCTTTCAGCGAGCTCAGGTATTAGCAACCTCAGGAATAATCAGCCCATCAACTTTTGCATTAAGTTTTGGTGGAAACCCTTTGCACTGCAATTGTGAATTGTTGTGGTTGCGGCGTCTGTCCAGAGAAGATGACCTAGAGACTTGTGCTTCTCCAGCACTTTTAACTGGTCGCTATTTTTGGTCAATTCCTGAGGAAGAGTTTTTATGTGAGCCTCCTCTCATTACTCGTCATACACATGAGATGAGAGTCCTGGAAGGTCAAAGGGCAACCCTGAGGTGCAAAGCCAGGGGGGACCCTGAACCTGCAATTCACTGGATTTCTCCTGAAGGGAAGCTGATTTCAAATGCAACAAGATCTCTGGTGTATGATAATGGAACACTTGATATTCTTATAACAACTGTAAAGGATACAGGTGCTTTTACCTGCATTGCTTCCAATCCTGCTGGGGAAGCAACACAAACAGTGGACCTTCATATAATTAAGCTCCCTCACTTACTAAACAGTACAAATCATATCCATGAGCCTGATCCTGGTTCTTCAGATATCTCAACTTCTACTAAGTCAGGTTCTAATGCAAGCAGTAGTAATGGTGATACTAAAATGAGTCAAGATAAAATTGTAGTAGCAGAAGCAACATCATCTACTGCACTACTTAAATTTAATTTTCAAAGGAATATTCCCGGAATACGTATGTTCCAAATCCAGTACAATGGTACTTATGATGACACCCTTGTTTACAGGTAAGAAAAATTAACCAAATTTTTATACTTACCATGCATCTTAATGTAGGGCTTGTTAACATACTACTGACTTGTTTTTTTTTTTTTTTTTCCTAATTGGCAGTGCTACTCTGTGTTGTAATTACAGCACTCCATTTTTTTAAAGTGTATAATATAAGGTTTGTGAAAGGTGATTACCTGTGGGGAAATATTTTGAATGATGTTATCCTTAGAGAATTCAAATTTATATTTAATATTATGCTTACTTACTTTTTTCCCCTCATCAAAGAGATGTGACTATCAGAGAACAAGATTTACAATTGATTTATTTTAAAAATTCAAAAACATACCAGAACTTACACATCCACATGAGTGTTCTTTCCTTCAAGGAAGTCACGTTGGGAGGCTATTCCATTATCCCAATGATGCTGGCATTGCTCAAAGCACTTTTGGAATTATCTTTAGAACCTTCGTCATACTATTTTGAATATCCTCAGTGGTGGCAAATCTTCGTCTTTTGAGGGTGAATTTGAATTTTGGAAACAAGCAAAAGCCATTTGGAGCCAAGTCTTGTGAATAAGGTGGGTGATCAAGATGGGTATTGCCATTTTTGGTCAAAAAATAGGATGTAACTATAAAATAATGAGACTGATTTTTTTGAGTGATTGAGTTATGTGCGTGTGTATTGTTTTATATACACTGGTTCTTAAGACAGTTCCAAAGAGAAAGTTTATAAATATTTTGAGCAGTGAAAGTATCACTGGAGTTAAGTACATAATCTCCTCAAAAGGAATTCGATAGAGAATTTGCGTCTGACTATAGCTTTTCTGGTATGTTTTTCTAAAGTTCAGCCTCATTGATTTATAGTCACATCTTGTCCAAGTTTCAGTTGGAAATATACATTTTTACCTCTCCATATAATTTCACTCATGATAGACTATTATGACTCCTAGGAAATGATGCAAAATCATGGTTTTGAAATATACATATATATATATATACATATATTTTTGTCTTGAAGCTTTTCTCAAATAAGATCAACTCAATTCTTATATACCCAGATGAATTCTTGAAGATAATTTGATTTTCACTCATGTATGGAAATAAGAGAACTTTTTAAAAATGAACATGGGCTGGTAGAAAAAAACAAAACTGGCCCAGCTAGCCATATGATCAATCCTGGGCAAAGTTCTACATGGCTGAGTTTTAATTTCCTCATCTTTAAAAGCAAGGAATTAAAGTATATAGTTTCTAATATCCCTCTCATCACTAAATGTGTGATTATGTAGACTCTGATGCATGCATATTAGCATAAAGTAGTTTGTCCTTCTCATACTCAGGTCTTTACCTGGGTTACCCATTATTTAACCCATTGTCAAAGAAGAGTGGCACCCCTACCCCTCGCCTTCCTGTAGCTGCTAACATTGTGTGTGTGTGTATATATAATGTGTCATAGGCCAGTTTCTACATTCCAAATTCTAAGATCCTAATCCTGCCATGACAAGAAAATTCTATGTGACCTTCAGAAAATTGCTTAAATTTCCTGACTTCAGTGTTTGTCATGAATAAAATAGTAATGCCTCCCTCATACAGTCATTGTGAGGATAAAATTATAGTGTTCCAGGAAAAAAAAAGAATAAAATTATAGCGTATATGAAGTGCTTAGTAATGCCTGGTATTTATCATACACTCACTAAATGATAGTGATTTTAATCACAAATCACAAATACATACTCTGACCTAAAAGTTTCCTGGTTCATTTAGAACACATTGTCTAGGTTGTAGAATAGATTAGCATTGCCAAGTTTTAAAATTTCCTAAAAATTTCTTTCAGGGAAAATATAGTTTCAAGCATTTTTTTTTCTACATGAAATCTTAGTTTAGGTCATATTTGGTTGCTACGTAAAAAAAAGTTAGTGGAAAAAAGCACCCACAGAAGAGTTTTGTGATATAATGGGGATTCAGAGGTATCTGTAAACTTTTATCAAACTTTAGCAACTGTTCTAAAGATAATTTCATCAGCCCACAATGGGCAGGATGAGGTATTTAGGCTCTGGTCAACAGCCTTGCCCTGTTCATGTTTTTAGGATAATATTCCTCATACATTCTCATCAACCTCATTTTTAGATAAAAGCATACTGGGGACCAAGTGTTGATGGCATAAGAGAAGACTGAGATCTGTAAATAAAGTACTTTAATCTTCGTAATTATCATAGTTACAAAAGATAGATTTACTGGGTACCATTCCATAGCAGCTTATAACTGATTTGGAAAATAAATACTCTGATGCATTTCCATTCTGGTTTCTAATGTGATTGTCAGTGTTTTCCCTTCCTTCAAATTGCCTTTTAGTCACAGAGGTGTTGTAAGTGCTAAATGGATTTGTTTAGTAGTCAGATAATGTCACAGTCACACCTTTCAAAAGCAATTTGTCATAAATGATTTTTTAGCAGGGGCTTTTATTAGGAGTTCTGCTTTGCCAGGCAATGTAATTAGTAAGCTTGTCAAGGCACTGTGCAGGCACCATTAATACAATGCAAAATCCAGCAATGACTTTGAACCATTTTACCTAGGCAAATATAAGATTAGATCATTTTCCCATATTTCATGTCTGTTATAAATGTGCTTATCTTAATGAGTACTGAAATGAAACCGAACTGAAATCATAATGGCTCTGTGTGTCTATATGTTTTGTTTTCAATATTAACACAAATTCCATTGTCCCTCAGAATGATACCTCCTACGAGCAAAACTTTTCTTGTCAATAACCTGGCAGCTGGAACTATGTATGACTTGTGTGTCTTGGCAATATATGATGATGGCATCACTTCCCTCACTGCCACAAGAGTCGTGGGTTGCATCCAGTTTACGACGGAACAGGATTACGTGCGATGCCATTTCATGCAGTCCCAGTTTTTGGGAGGCACCATGATTATTATTATTGGTGGAATAATTGTAGCATCCGTTCTGGTTTTCATCATCATCCTCATGATCCGGTATAAGGTTTGTAACAATAACGGGCAACACAAGGTCACCAAGGTCAGCAATGTCTACTCTCAAACTAATGGGGCTCAGATACAAGGCTGCAGTGTCACGCTGCCCCAGTCCATGTCCAAACAAGCTGTGGGACATGAAGAGAATGCCCAGTGTTGTAAAGTTGCCAATGATAATGTGATACAGTCTTCAGAAACTTGTTCAAGTCAGGACTCCTCTACCACTACCTCCGCTTTGCCTCCTACCTGGACTTCAAGTGCTTCTGTGTCCCAAAAGCAGAAAAGAAAGACTGGCGCAAAGCCAAGTGCCGAACCACAGAATGAAGCTGTCACAAATGTTGAGTCCCAAAACACTAACAGGAACAACTCAACTGCATTGCAGTTAGCTAGTCGACCTCCTGATTCTGTCACAGAGGGGCCCACATCTAAAAGAGCACATTCAAAGCCAAGTAAGTTTCTCACTTTGCCTGCTGAGAAATCCAGAGCGAGGCACAGGTACTCCCTGAATGGAGAATTAAAGGAATACTATTGTTATATTAACTCACTGAACACGTGTGGACTGTTTTCTAAAAGAAGCATGTCTATGAATGCGATGTTAATTCAGTCCAACAGTTCTGACGGGCATAGTGGAAAAGCAACTCTCTCAGATGCTGAGTGGATATTGGAAAGCACTGTGTAACCTATTATTTCTTTTTAATGAAGAAATTATTTTGAAAACTCATATAGGAAGTTGGAATTTGAAATTCCAGTTTTGTTTTTCTGATACATGCCTCATAGAACCAAGGTGTATAAACCATCTAGGTACAGTTTGATATATGAAGGTAACATAGATAAGATGGTTTAGGGATAAAAGCATGACATGGCAGTGCCTTCCCCTGCCCTAGGACTGGCTTCTGGGTTCTACAATAGCAGAACACAAAGTAAAGATTGTCACCGGACAAGGAAGTCTTGCATAAATAATATTTCCTCCAGTCTTACAAAGGACTACCTAGGCTGATTAGTATTTTTCAGTGAGTAGATTGTATATTTTCTTTCAAGGATGGTGGCATTTGTTTTTAGGCAGATATTAAAAAGAACAACTCCGTGTTGTTATGGTGTTTAAAATAAAATATTCAATAAGTATACCCAGACAGTGTTAAAATAGGTACCCTTCTAAACAACATCTTGGTTCAGGTGCCTTACTGGATTTATGGTATTTCTCATTCATGACATAGCTTTTTTGGTGGGGAGCAAAAGAAAATTGAAGTGATTTTGCATTTATCAAGAAAATCCAGTTCAGTTTTAAGTCACAGGCCAGAATTCTATACGTTGCTACCCTAGGCACAGGAAGGTGTTCTCATTCATTTGGTACACATTTGCAGAACGAATGAGTTTTATAGTTTTCTTTAAGTAAGTTAAAAAGGGAAACAAAAATACAAAGCTCCCTTTATCAAAGGAATGTTTATTTTTATCACTAAGTGAAATAAAAAAAGTACTTCTAATGAAATTCTTATTACATTTATAAGCAATATAAAGTCATTGCTCATTAACCAGATATTGGTTTCATTTTTCCCTTCTGCTTATAATTCTCAGTTGGAGTGTTTCTTTCTTAGAGTAAATGCATTTATTTTTAACCAAAACCTGTGATGAAATTTAATTAGAAATCATTCACCTTAGGAGGAATCTATCATTAAAAAATTCTTAAATTTAATCAGACAATGATATTGCTCCTTGATACGTGGCATTCTTGGATAGTCACTAAAATCAAGGTCTATAGATAAATGTTTTTATCTACTCATTGAAAATCTTACATTATGTTGCAACTTGATGGTGTTTTACTAAAGATTGGTAAATGCGGGTTAACATTAAGACATTCTTTGGTGTTTGGGGTGGGAGGTTGAAAATAAGGCTAACGTGAGAATCTTGCACAAAAAAATTTAGCCATAATATAATAAGTACTTTATTTATGTAACATACTCCATGGGAGTAAGTGAAACAACAGTAAGTTTATTATCTCTTACAGATCACTTGGAAATATTAAAACACAGATAAGGAATGGTAGTCATTAGTTCAATTTTCTTCTACTAGAGGCATATATAAAAATTTTAGTTAATTTTAGCTTGACACAGACACATCTTATACATGATTTATCATGATGACATTCAGAAGCAGGTAAAATTAAAGCAGTTAGAGATTATTTTCCATGCCAGTCTTTTTTTTTTTTTTTTTGTAAGATTTTATTTATTTATTTGTCAGAGAGAGAGAGAGAGCACAAGCAGGCAGAGTGGCAAGCAGAGGCAGAGGGAGAAGCAGGCTCCTTGCCGAGCAAGGAGCCCGATGTAGGACTCGATCCCAGGACCCTGGGATCATGACCTGAGCCGAAGGCAGCCGCTTAACCAACTGAGCCACCCAGGCGTCCCCCATGCCAGTCTTGAAAAAAAATTATCTAATGAGCTAGTATTAATTTTAGGTGTTTCATAAATGCCTCCTCTGCCCCGGTTCCCTTTCTAAAGTTTTCCTTTCACATTTCGAAAGTCTAATCAGCTTTCATGGGTCAAGTGTATAGTTCTTTTGAGGAATAAATGAGATTACATGTGTGGTCGTGCTTTGTAAAATCAAAAGCATTACACGGAGTGAAGTGTATCTTCAACACTATTTCTGTAATAATGCTCTAATCCCAATTTAACATTTCTGATTAACATCAATTATTTAATTCTTCAAAAGGTGCTGATTGACAAAAGCATATGCTTTTCCCTTTCCTAGTTTTTACATATATGGTATTAAAAAGTCCCAAATAAGTATAAACGCTTTTGAGACTTAAGCAAGTGAATCCCCAAGGAAGAAATCTCTGCCATTATGAAGGTTGTGGAAAAGGGGGCTCTGAAATCATGCATTAAGGCCACAGTTTAGCATATCTGTTCCAAGCTGCTGATTAGCTTATTTTACATTTTCCAGTTGCCTATATTTTTAAAAAATCAATTTTCGCTTATGTTTCAAATGAAACTTTAATTCAATATCCTTTATTTCCTATAAACATTTAGAACTCTATAATATCTAATCATGTGAAATTTATTCTGTTTGACTAAAGTCATTGAAACCATTTAAATTTTTATTAGTTTTACAAAATTGTTTTCAGGATATATCAACCAAATGCATGAACACTTGTATTTAGAAATGATAAGAAGGCTCATGTTTCTGTCTTTCTAAAAGTTTGTATTTTGAGAGATCAGCAAAAGTTGGCCTATCAAGAGGGTCAAATGTTTTTGTTTTTGTTTATAAGCATATGAAAAACTTTTTGCTCAGGGCAGTTTCAGTGTGAAATGACTGAAAAATAAATCTATGGGACGGTTGGGGGTTATTAAACATACCTGGTATACTATCCGAAGATAGTAGTTACTCGAATGAATGAGTGAATGGATAGATAAATAAATAACTAAATGAGGGCAGCGAGAAAGGTGTAGTAATAAGAATTTTGATTATATGCACAATGTTGATTTGTGATCTAGCTATTTTATTACTATAAGCAAGAAATTCTGTCTCTTATTGTTTTTCTTTCTGCTATTTCTTGCATTTCTCATTTAACCAGCTATGTGTATGTGATCCAAAGCATATGGTTTGCTGTTGCTGACTATGTATAAGTTATATATATTGTTTTCTACTTCCATGTCCTATATTTTTCTTTTATTTTTAGTTATTCTACACTATGGTTTCAGGTTGTTCGATATGACAACTAACAAACAATATATTTACAGATATTTGCTCCAAACATTTTTTTAAATTGTATGTCTTCCTGTGTTGTTTTTGTTTCTTTTGGATAAGTGTCCCCCAATTTGAAAATATCCAACTATTATTAAGGTAGATCTTTTTTATTTAATATATGTAATATCTGAGCATCATAAATGGATGATGAAGCATCCAATGCTGCCTTAGAATCCTAAGAGGAAACAAAGTTTGGTTTGATGGATACTATTTATTTTTACTCTACAAATAGACTGAAATAGCAGTACATTAAATAAATAAATTAGCTATGTAATACCCTCACTGGGACCAATTTATTTCCTAAATTTTTTTAAAAACCATCAAGTAGTTAGGTTGAGGCCACATAAGCTATTTTAGCTTTCAGACAGTTGATTTTAGCTGCTCTGTAGATATATTTTACTAAAAATGTTTTAGAATATAAGCTGTAGAACTATTGTAAACCACTTATAGACATAACAAGTCTATTTGAATGATACATACTTTCCCACAAGAAGTTGAGAAATTAAAAGAAAAATGTATTCCATTTATCTACAGGAATCTCTTTTTATCTTTTCTTGAGAAGTACTTTCTATTTCACTTTAAAGCACTCACAAAGTACTTACTTCAAAACTAAATTCTAACTATTTTATTTGCTTGCATCACTGAAAGGAAACTAAATATTTCATTTATAAAGGTGAAAAACTAGAGCAATTATCACGAGGTCCACAACAATTGTCTCTTAGTTCTGAAATTTTCCCATTTTCCCCTGTTATTCACAAGAAGCTTAACAACAATCATTTAAATGCCAACAGTTTATTTAAAAAATGCAGAAAACATAAAGCATTTTATTGTACATAGAATTACAAAGGCAAATGAGGCATTTTTCAAGGACTGCAGATCTGAACCCATTGTCTTATGGTATGACAAAATTCCACTTCTATTTTATGATGCTAAGAAAGCAATGTTGACTTATATTATGCAGAATGAAGACTATGTATTCTCTTTTCCTTGCCCAGTCATCCCTTGTGTTTCAGGAAGCATCCAGTCTTTCTTCTTTAACAGTGAATGTGGATGCTTCTGTCTGTAAGTGTTTGTGGTGTTTGGGGAAAGGACTTCAGCACAGAGGTGGGCTGGATGGGAAAAGGATATTTTTCTTATCCTCCATAGTTGATGATGATAATCATCGTCGTTATATAGTCATTATTATTATTTACCTTATAATGGTTGTGAGTGAAGAGTTTTTGGGGGGTCAAATTTAAGGATAAGAAATACCTTGTTTTTAAAATTTCATAGAGAAAAGAGAGTAATCAAAAGGAATGACTGGGACTTTGTAATGTTTCAGAGCTCGGTCTTTTCAGATTGGTCAGTCCTTTTCCTCCCATGCTAGATAAATGCATGCTGGGACTACACATACACTTACTTTTGTCAGATTTGGGGGGCTTTTTTGGTTTGTTTTCATTCTGAAACAAAACCAATCCTTCTCATAACAGTACAGAGGATCACTTCATATAGAAAGAATGGTAAAAGTATTACTGTGACTGAGTCTTCCTAAAAATGTGGTATTGTCTGAAGAGTGGGACACAGAAGGTAGCAGTTTCTATTGGGAGTCTACTTAAGTATGAAATTTCCTTGTTAAATAAGGGTAATGTATTTGCAATTTTATCAGATATTACAAGCAGTCAGTATAATAAATAGCGTACCATTGTCTTCT
Source organism: Potos flavus (assembly GCA_028534135.1). Taxonomy (NCBI): domain Eukaryota; kingdom Metazoa; phylum Chordata; class Mammalia; order Carnivora; family Procyonidae; genus Potos; species Potos flavus. The sequence continues at coordinate 77,232,241 of CM052896.1, forward strand.
TATTTTGTCAGCTATTTCTCAAAGTCAAAATTTAGGATCGAAAGTTACCATTGATAAAATATATACACAGTATATACTTATGTATCTATATATGTGATATATAGATATACTAATATGTATGCTTCTCAAATTAATCAGTTAAAATCATAATTTTGTATCCTGCAACATAGATTGTAATTGATGTAGCAAAGTTATATTTAAATGGGCTAGCTACCAGAGAACTTCTCCCAGAACTGTACAAGCTAGAGCTCTTAGTTATATAAGATTACAATGGGAAATAAACTCTCTAGTAGAAATTAATTTTTTCTGAACTTCCTAATGATAATGATCTCTACACCTTGTCTAATTTCATCCACTCTTTTCAAATAGATGACTGTTATGTCCATGAATTTTAAAAATTAAAAAAATTTTTTTTTCAAATACATTCAGGGAAAGTCATGAAGTCCCTTTCATTTTGTGTTTGGAAGTGGATGTACATTTGATCTTGCCTGAAACAAGAACTAGATAGATATTGTGATTCTGCTCAAAGTATGTCCAATAAATTATTCAAGTAACATGAAGGGCTTATGAAATAGCCTATGTTGGCTCTACCATAATGTAATTTCCTAAACATTTTTTTTTCTGTATAATGTGAACATGTCTTATTGCTTTCATGTAAAACCTAATCTCCAGAGGCCATCATAAGTTTCTATGAATATTTGTGCTGGAGGCTCTATAAAAAAGTATTTTGTTCTCTTCTCATCACACTTAACCATGAACCCTGAGAATAATTTTTTCCTAATATTTTTTCTTATCATTGTGTCACTTCTTAATGACTAGGAGTATTTGCTTTAAAAGAGGACATATTGGAAAGAAATAGAATGTGTGCTATACAGGGCTAGGTAATGGTATTAAACATTTATAGCCAACTGGAACATGTATATGGACATTTAAAGGCAGAATGGTTGCATATAGAACATTAGTGTTTTATATGAAGATACTGGGTACTTCATAAAACTTGATATTATTTTCGGGGCTATTGAATAATGATTATTGTAAATGATTATTTAATACTCCGCGTGTTGAACATAGTGAAACTATGTTTCCTATTTTGGATTCTCTTTTCCTTGGTGTATCTTTCCATATTAATCATATACAACTCTGTAGTTGAAATGTTAACTTTGAGTAGGGAAAAATGAGTAGAAGCCTGATTCCCTTCTTGAACTCTTTTGAAGAAAAGTACATTACATAATAATTACTCACTTCAGCAACTAAGATAATATTTTTAAAATTCTACCTTTATAGTATTGTATATCAGGAAGTAGTCATAGACAACTACAGAGTATTTACAAAAGTCAATTGCAATTTGCCCAAGAACAGGTAAGTTAAAAAAAAAAAAAAGTCTAGATAAATCTCTGTTAAGAGAAATCTTATCAAGATTTCAGTGAGAAGTGTTTTTGGGTCTGTTTCTTAAAAATGGAATTTGTGTATTTGTTTATGACACTGAAAATTTTATTCCCAGATGCTTTGCTGACTAATGTTGACCAGATTGTCCAGGAAACACAGGTGAGATTTTTGTTATCTGTCTCATAATACAGCATTAAGTGGGTATATTCTTTTATAAATAATTTTTAAAATTTTCTTGCAAGCTTATGTAACTTGTTGAAACTTTCCATTACAACTTACTCAGTGCTCAGTGCATAATATAATGTGCATTTTTACAAATATTTCCCAATGTGAAGACAGTAGCTTGATAAGAATGTGTTCATTCCTATCCTTGACGTCCACATCCTAATAGGAGCTGAAATGATACATTATGCCTCCCTGAAAGTGGATGAACAGAAGTGTTTCAGTGTTATCCAAAATGAATGAAGCCACTATAAAATGTAGCAAAAGACTACATATGAAATATTCATGGTGTTCCTTTTGTCAGCAACTGATTACTCTTCTCCTTTTTTTTTTTTTTCCTTTGTGGAAGTTTCAAATGAGTATTTGATTCCTGCATTTTAATTGGCTCAGAAAGTGTGTTTCCAGAGCAGAATACACTTTAGCAATCTGTTCAAACAGCTGGAAGCATCAGCCGTTTGCTCAAGGTTTGGCACAGAAAAAATATTCTGCTTTTAAAAGTTCTAAAAAAGGCCGCTGATTTATTTTTTTAGTGGTAAAAATAGGGTCTTTTTTTTTTAACATTTTGTATTTAAAAGATAATAACTTGGACAATCATTCAGGGTTTCCCCTAATGAATTCCACTCCCAAATTAAATACCGGGGTTTTCATGCATCATGTCTCTGAGTTCAGGATCCCAATCCCATGCTGCAAAAAATGAACAGATGGCTCACTAGAAACAATCAATAGCCCAGTGTCTGGCACACACTTTGTGTTCTGCTTTGTGTACCGAATGACCTGCGTGAAGGTGCATTGTTTCATCACCACCCGGTGCATCCCTTTCTCACTCTGAACCTCTCTTTCCCTCCTGCCCTCTCTCTCTCTCTCTGCCTTTGATTTCTGAAAATTCATTTATCATGTAACTTTGGACATCTAACTGTTCTGAAAGAGAATATCTTTAGAAAGGGATTAGAAAGTAAATGGTTAATCTATCAGAAGTACAGTCCAGAATGGTGCTAAATGTTTTATCAAGAATTGGAAGCAGGAGAGTCAATCTAAGTCATTTTTCAACTATCAATTAAAGTATCATGAGACCTCAGTGTAACTCTTCTTGGTACTTAGCAAATGATTTCTGCCTTAGCAGACTTATCATTTCTACCCCTGTCAATACAACCAGGGAAGCCTCTCCGGAGAGACTGACTGGCGTGCTTGTCTTTTTGTGCCTTTCCCACGGTCAGCAGTGCTTCACCGGGTGTGAGTGGAGTGAGGTAGAGCTGGTGGGGATTTCTTGTGCTCACAGATTCCCAGCTCTTTTTTAGGGGGGAGGAAGGGATATAAATTTTTATTTTAAGTTTTTATTTCCTGCAGATTGGTAACAAATGTGGTTTACTACCCAAAGGCAAATATATTTTCCAAAATGTGGGATACTGCCCATTGCATTAAATTTAAATTAAAATGCTACCTGTGTATATATACAATAAAAGTAAGCAAAAAAACTGGGGTGCCAGGGTAGCTCAGTCAGTGAAGCATCCAACTCTTGGTTTTGGCTTAGGTCATGATCTCAGGGTCTTTAGATTGAGCCCTGTCTCTGGGTCTGTGCTCAGTGGGGAATCTGCTTGTCTCTCTCCCACCCTCTCTGGCCTTACCCCTGCTCACTCCCTCTCTTCCTCTCTATCTCTCTCTGTCTCTCTCGAATAAATAAATAAATAAAATATTTTTTTTAAGAAGTAAGTAAAAAACAAACAAAAAACACCTTAAAACACATTTTTGTTTTTAATATAACAAAATATTTCCATGGCAACATTACTAAATTAATTATACCACAGTCTCTCATATAGCATCAAAGTCTAATAAGAAGGTATAGCAGAAGACAGAAAGGTTTCATCCAGTCAGTGGTGTAGGTGTTCCTTATACTGACGTATCTGCTAAGATCATTTTTTTTCCTAAGGGTGAAGAATTAATACATTTATTTCATTTCCATTAGCCAGAATATGTCCTATGCCAATTTTTTGCCTTAAGACATTTCCTGCATGTGTATAGAAATAGAATGAACTTAAAATATTTAATATATCACATATGATCCTTTTATAATAAAATCATAAGATTCTAATCACAGATGAATTGGGAGCAAAGAGAAGAGGAATCATTGATAATAATAACTGGTGGTAATTACATGTAAACTGGCACTTACATATGTTAACCTTATTTTTGAAAATACTTAAACCCAGTAAAACAATTCCTACGCCATGTTTAGAAGTTATAATAGGAACAATTGACTCATTGCATTTTTTTATTTACTTAGAGAGAGAAAGAGAAACGGGGCGGTGGGGGTAGAGAAAGGAGAGAGACTCTCAAGCAGACTCACCGCAGAACGCGAGGTCCAATGGGGGACTCAATCTCACAACCCTGAGACGATGACCTGATCCGAAATCAAGAGTCCCATGCTTAACAGACTAAGCCACCCAGTTTCCCCTAACTAGTTGCATTTACACTGAAAATTTCTTAAGTAAACTTTCTTAAAAAGTATTTGTTACATTCAGACCAACAAAATACATGTACTCTGTGTGTGTGTGTGTGTGTGTGTGTGTGTGTGTGTAAGTATGCACAAGAAATACCCCTTAATCTGCAATTGCTCGCACTAGCCTTTAAGGAAACAGCTTTCTGATTCTAATGGATTTGACTTCTGATTATTCTGTATAGTATCAATTAAGATGTTTAACAAATTTAAAATTTGTCATAAACCCCTGCTATAGATGCAATAATTATGAAAAGAGACACTTTTTTTAGAGAAACTATTAAGGTATAAATGAATAAAAAATAATGCTGATTATAAAGAAACAGCAACATTTAACATAGGGTTAGGAAAAAATATGAAATAAGAGCTAAACAGCAAAGCAAACATGTGTATATGATCCAGATAGCTTTCCCATGTTATTTCCCAGTAAAAATTACCATTATAAAGTATTCGGTTCTGTAGCTTTGTTTTTTGCTATGATATTCCCTTCAAGAGAAATTTTTAAAAATAAGAGTAATGGAATAGGCACATATGCATATATGTAGAAAACTTTTAACTATTTTTATAATAATTAAGCCCATTTTTTTAATTAAGCCCATTTTTGACATTTACTTGAACATTACAGTAAATCAGAAAAAAACTAGAACCCTAGTATCGGCAATGACTTAGAAATCATTTCCTTCAAAAAAAAAAAAGAAAGAAAGAATCATTTCCTTCTTTTTTTGATATCCTAACTAATACAAGATAAAATCATTCAGAATTCTTAATTGCATTCAGAGTAAAGACAGTAACAGCATTTTCTCACAATACATTCAATGTCAGGACATTTTTCCTTCTTTCAATATTGGGGTACCTTTAATTTCCTCTTTTCTTTGTAGTTCTGTTAATAAAACTATCTGCCCCCAATATTTTGCATGATACCTTTTCACTGTTAAGTAAGGACCATTAGCAAAACATCCTGAGCCTATCTCAAATTCATTATCTTTAGTTCTTGTAACATTTTAGATAATTATTATAGTCTGTTTTTTTTCCTTTGTGATGCTCTTGTAATTTGTGTTCATATTTAGATCTTTATAGAATAATTGTAAGAGTTTGTCTATTGATAAGTGAAGTAAAAAGTGTTATTTTGAATATCCTACATATACAACTTCTTATTCAGCTTCATATTCTGTCATCATTTCAATAATGGTAGTACATTCAGGGCAGGCAAATTCATACTATAATTTCCAAAACTGATTGCTAATTGTCTAATCTTTGAAATTAACAGCTTTTATAAAAGCCATAATTACATAGTTTAATAGTTTTTTTATATAATGTGGAAATGAATCTCTTTAAAATATGTAAGCTTAAACAATCATTAACTTGATTTTTTTTTTTTTTTTTTTTTTAAATTTTAGAGCAAGAGAGAGCTAGAGAGATCATGAAGGAGGGAGGAGCTAAGGAAGAAGCAGGGAGTCCCAGTTGGGGCTGATGCCAGAATCTTGGGATCATAACCTGAGCCAAAGGCACATGCTTAATGACAGAGCCACCCAGGCGCCCCTCATTCACTTGATATTAAAGTAGTTGTTTATTCTGGAAGAATTTATTATTTCTAAAGTCATACTAGTTATATTGTCCACTGTATTTTTCTTCTATTTGCATTTAGTCTTTTCTATATTACAGCTTCCTGAAACTTGAACTTTGGTATAGTACAACTACATCTTTTTTTTTATCAAAAGGAACATATAATTGGAAATACAAACAGAAATAAACTCATTGTAATCCAATTTCACCAAAATAAGCTATTCTATGAACCCAATAGATATGGATTTAGATACAATCCCATTGTAATTTAAAGTGATTTTGCAATGTTCTTCTTAGAACATTCCAGGTAAAGAATGATGGTGAGATCTATATTTCAGTCATTTCCAAGGTAGTTATTTTTTATAAATAGGTTACACATCTATTATCTATTAACAGTTTCCAAACATTGTGTAAATCCTTGCTTTAATAATTTTCAAAAACTATTGTTTGTGCCAAAAGTGACTTCAGCTATTCAGATGAAATATTTTCTCCACCCCCCTTTTTTTTAAGATTTTATTTTTAAGTAATCTATACACCCAATGTGGGGCTCGAGCCCACAACCTGAGATCAAGTGTCACACACTCTACAACTGTGCCAGCCAGGTGCCCCCAGATGAAATATTTTCTTAAATGAAACATCTCTACAATATTTTTTCTACCTTTATCACGTGAAATTTTTTTTCTACACCAAATATGTTCTACATCAGCATTTTGATATAGAATATTCTTCCATATTTCATGATTCATCTGTGCATGCATTTTATAACCCCCAACTTGTAAACATAATTCTTTTTGAATGGGAAGGGGCAAAAATTACTTCTACTTCATATTTATGAAATTATATATTTATCAAAAATTATTTTTCATCTCTATTCAAGATGGAATTTATAGACATCTTAAATCTATGATGCTGAGAACCCACATTAGAGGAAGAATATTTTTATAGTTTGATAATTAAGTATTTTAAATGGTTTTTATATTATTTTATTCAAAATCACATTAACTATGGAATGCCTTGTGAATTATTGTCAGTTTACACATTTGTTTTTTCTGTAGGTGAGGAACCAATTTATGAAGAGGAGTAATAGTTTTCACTAACGTTTAATCTATAGTTAAATTTTATAAAATTTCAATATGATACAAAACTCCCAGCAGACTATTTAGAAAGTAGAAATCACTTAGATTTTATGTGATGAACAAATTTAGTCTAATATGTTCATAGTTTTAAAACCAGTATGATTATTTGTTAAAATTTAAATGGCATGCATTAATGAATAAAATCATTATTTTTTTTTTCTTGAGACTATAAATGTGAAAAACAAAGAAAGGGAAAATGCCATTCCACAATTTTGCTTTGACTTGCTAACTATTTAGGCTTAATGCATTTAGATTCCTTTTTAAAATGAGATTCTTTTATATATTCAGAATTTGAAATTACCAAGCAACATTTTAAGAGCCGATGTGCATGTCTAGATAGTTTTTAGGGGTGTATCTTGTATTTTATAGCAATAAACTCCTGCCTGAGTGCTTATAGTTCAATAACTTCAGAATTACTAGCACAATGACCTTATTACCTACGTATTTTCTCTTTGTTTCTTTGTTTCTTTTTCTTTCCTTCTTTCTTTTTTTCCTTTTCTTTCTTTCTTTTTTTCTTTTTCTTTTTTTTTCCCCCCTTCAGAGGCTGGAGTTAATCTGAAGAGCACTACTTCTTTCTCTCCTGAAAAAAGTTGCCACTGATATTTTTACTGGATAAAATTAGTGTTTCAATTCACAAAGGCTAATTGTTGAACTGGTGCCCTAGAAGACATTGTCCACAGGAGCCAAAGCAGAAGTCTCTGATGCTGGCGGAACTGGCTCGATCAGACCATGGTTCATCCCCTTTTAAAGCCAAAATTTTTTTTTTCTTCTGGCCTACAGTACTTTTTTTTTTTAAAGAAGGAAACAGAAAGCCTACATTGGCATCGAGTTCTGTATCAGTCCATGTTACATTGCCATCCATGATTTAAGACTGTAGAATCTTGAATAATCTATATCACTTTAACAAATAAATGTTTTACTATGACAGAATTTGTACGGTGCCTGATTTGTGGAAGTATCAATTGCTTCAAGGGTGAATGGTGCAATGATGACTGTAAGAACTAATAATACTATTTTACATTTATGTAATGCAAAACCTTAAGGAATCAAGTTTGCTTCTAATATTGGACCTATTTCTGCCATGACTAAAGTGCACCCACGTCTGTGGGAGTGCAGTGCAGCTATTTTAAGAGCTTTACAGCAATCTTATGTTCAGTGTAAGACAGAAAGTGATGAGGGATCTCTTCTCCTAGTAGAACTTCAGAAAGCTTCAAAGTAGGCACATATGGTAATGAATCCAAATTGATTCTTTGTTCTTCTGGAGAGCCAGAGCAAAGAGGTTTTAGTAGCTTTAGTCCTTATATTTCATTGTAAGTGCCCATTTAACCCTTTTTGCACAATTCCAGGGTAAATAAAGAACAGACATCTGATGTTCTTTGTTTTAAAACCAGCATAAATAGGAGTAAGACCTCTTTGGTGGCTAAAAAATGTTAATACAATCATATGTAGGCAGTATCCAAGCCTAGCATTTAAAGGCTGGTCTTGATATCGAGGAGACCTGAATTTGAACTCTAGATCTGAGCAAATCTGGCCAGTTACCCACTCTTCCATATTCGCACAGGAAAAATATTGTAAAATTTGAAAATGTATGTAAACTTATCACTGTACTTGGTGTAAGCAGTAAGTTTAATTTAAAAACAGTATTAGCATTGCCATTAGCAACTGAATTCAGATTCTCTCAAATATTAGAGATTTTGTTTCTGTTCCGTTACAATTCTGTTAGATATTGATCATTAAAAGCAATATGTAGTTTAAAGTTTTTAAGAAGCCAGGAAACTGTCTTTTAAGAAATTTAGCTTATCTGTTAGCCATTCCACGTTTCTTAGACTATTATAAATATCCAACCATCCAAAGAGAAGTTACAGAATATTACCCTTTAGATGGCACTTGGAATCTGTGCTCAGAGCCTAACTAAACCATTTAAAGAGGTTCACCCACTTAGACTTGCAGACACACACAATGCATGCTTGAAACAGAAGCAACAAGTTTGAGTTGAAATGTAGTTAATTTGTGACCCTCGGCAAATGGCTTAATTCTGTTTCCTGGCAACTCTAATGCCCTGGAGCAATCCTGTGTATGTGCGTGTACATGTATATATGCATGGATAAATGTTTTTGGTGACAAAGGTGACAAAAAAGACACCACTCGAGCAATGCATCCACTGATCTATTCCTGTGGTCTATAACTTTTCAAATATAAAGTGTCAGGAACACAAATGTCTTTCCTGGATCTCTGTGCAGAGTTTAACTTTTTTTTTTTTTTTTCAGAGTTTAACTTTTTAAGGTCTTGGGAAAACCTGCTAACTTTTCTTTAAGGGCATTCTCCTGTTTATATGTTTCCCTCTCCCTTGGGCCTGATTCTTGTCTATTCTGATATTTTTCTTGATGATAATGAAACCTGACCTCCTCACCTCTCTAGGATACTCACACTATTGTGTTACAAGGAACATGATTTTTCATATAATTCAAGTGTGTTAGAACTAAAATGACACTTAATCATTTCAAATCTTTGCCCTGCATCCCCCACATCTAAATCTAAAACTTCCCCTTAGGCACACATTCAAACAACAGTAATGAGGCCCTCCAAGTGTACCTAGTTTCTCTTTCTGAAATGCCGTTTTTAAGGAAGACTGTGACACAGTCTCTGATTTTCTAAGTGTGCACTACTTCATTGTTTACTGACAGATATTTACTTTTTTTTTTAAGAGTTTATTTGTTTGACAGAGAGATAGAGAGAGAGCACAAGTAGGCAGAGCAGCAGGCAGAGAGAGAGGGAGAAACAGGATCTCCGTCGAGCAGAGAGCCCGATGTGGGGCTCGTTCCCACTGGGATCATGACCTGAGCCGAAGGCAGCCGCTTAACCGACTGAGCCACCCAGGTACCCCAGATATTTACTTCTTACAGTACGAGATTAAGAGAACACCAGTGTACACACATAACTAAATAGAAATAATGATCGCAAAATAAATTTTGCCAAATAAAAAATGACGTATTTTGAGGATAAGTAGAAACGATTTCTTAGCTGGGCTTTTAGCATCATAGGGGTGATCTAATGGATGGTAAAAAGTCTCAACTGTAAAGCTATTGAATATACATTGGAAACAACTTCCATTTTCCTGTTATTCTACAATCCCGAGTAATATTGGAAGTAACCTGGCTGCTAAAGACACATTGTATGGGGTGCCTGGGTGGCTCAGTGAGCTAAACATCTGCCTTTAGCTCAGGTCTTGATCTCAGGGTTCTGGGATCAAGCCCCGCATTGGCTCTCTGCTCAGCAGGGAGCCTGTTTCCTCCTCTCCCTCTGCCTGCCTCTCTGCCTACTTGCGATCTCTCTCTGTCAAATAAATACATAAAATCTTTTAAAAAAATATTGTAATTTGTATGAATATTTATAGTTCAACTTGTGACATAACTTACACATAATATAAATTACATCAAACACACAAGAAAATCAAAAGTATTTTGAATTCAGGGAAGGTACATGAAAATGGCTTGAAAACTATAGTTTATATTTTGAAAATCTACAGTCATGATTTTTGAAACCCACGATCTGTAGAACCAAAGATTAGTAATAAAGCACTATTGCTACTATTGAAAGGAATAACTTACACATGGAAAGGAAAACTCAAATAATTTTAATTTTCCTTTTTGTAATTTAGTAGCTCTAAGATTAGTTTTACAAATTTTTGTTGTTTGTTCAATGATATAATACCCCTTTCATATTTGTAGAATATTTTCTGATAAATTCTTGGTTTGTTTTGTCCAAAATATATTCAGATTATTTCTACTTTTACTCTGCTTTCCGTATGTTAGGAACTTATTCCTTTTTTAATTCCAAAATGTACTTATACTGGTATATCATAGATCTACTTATCAAATGGGGTGTGTGTGTGTATTTGTGTGTGTGTGTACATGTGTCTGTCAAAGTATATGCCATTATTTAAAAATGCAAGTGATACAGAATATATTATGTACGACCAAAGTAAAAGACCCTAGCACATGATTGTTTTATTTGATAAACAAGTATAATATATAAGGAAACTAACCACATTAGATTTTTTTAATAAAACCATCTTTTTATTGTGGAAAATATATATGACATAAAATTTGACATTTTAACCACTTTCAGTATACAATTCAATGGCATTATTTACATTCACAATGTTATACAATCATCATCACTATTTTAAAAACATTCTTATTACCCCATACACAGACTCTGTACCCATTCCCCTTCTCTCAGTCTCTGGCGAACTCTAATCAACATTCTCTATGCTTCCTATTCTAGATATTTCATAACAGGGAGAATCATACAATGTTTGTCCTTTTGTGTTTGGCTTATTCCATTTACTGTAATGTTTCCAAGGTTCATCCATGTTGAAGCATACATCAGAACTTTTTATGGCTGAGTAATATTCCAGAATATATGTAGCACATTGTGCTTATCAATTCACCTTTTAATGGACACTTGTGTTGTTTCCACCTTTTGGGCACTGTGAATAATGCTACAATGAACATTGTTATTCAAGTATATATTTGAGTTTCAGTTTTCAATTCTTTTAACTATATACTCAGGAGTGAAATTGCTGGGTCATAGGGTAATTTTATGTTGAATCTTTTGAAGAACTGCCAGACTGTTTTCTACTGTGGCTATACCATTTTACACTCATTCCAGTAATGCACAAGTGTGCAAGTGTTCCAATTTCTCCACGTTTATAATTCTCAATTTTGCTTAACAGTCATTCTAGTAGGTGTGGATTATCTCATTGTGATATTGATTTGCATTTCCCTAATCACTAATGATATTGAGCTTTTCATGTGTTTATCCTCTATTTGCATATCTTCTTTGGAGAAATGTCAACTCGAGTTCTTTGCCCATTTTTTTTTATCTGAAAGAAAGAGAAAGTGAGAGAGAGCAGAGGGTGGGGCAGAGAGAGAGAAGGAGAAAGAATCCTTAAGCGGACTCCCTGCTGAGCATGGAACCTACTGTGGAACTTGATCCCAGAACCCTGAGATCATGACCTGAGCTGAAATCAAGAGTCAGATGCTTAACCTACTGAGCCACCCCAGTTGCCCCTTCTTTGCCCATTTTTAAACTGGATTATTGTTACCAAGTTGAAGGCATTCTTTATATCCTCTGGATATTAAACTCTTCTCAGATATATTATTTGCAATTATTGTTTTCCATTCTGTAGGTCTTTTCACTTTCTTGGTATTATATCCTTTGATGAACAAAAATGTTTCATTTTTATGAAGTTCTATTATGTATCTTTTCTTTTGCATTTGTGCTTTTGGTATCATATCTAAGAATTCATTGCCCAATCCAAGGTCACCAAAATTTATCTCTATGTATTTCTGTAAGAGCTTCATGGTTTTACCTCTTACATTTAGGTGATTCATACATTTTGAGTAAATTTTTGTATACGTTTTGAGGTAAAACTCCAACTTTATTCCTGTAGATGTGAAAATCTAGGTGTCCTAGCACCATCTGTAGGAAAACTATTTTTCCCTTGTCGCATGGATTTGACAGGCTTGTCAAAGTCAGCTGACCACAGATGTGTTTATTTTTATTTCATTTGTCTATATGTATGTCTTTATGTCACTACCTATAATGTTTTGATCACTGTAGCTTTGTAAGTTTTGAAACCAGAAGTATGAGTTCTCCAACTTTGTTTTTTTTTTTCAAGATGGTTTGGCTTCTCTGGGCTCCTTGCAATTTCAAATGAATTGTGAGATTGGCTTTTCCATTTCTGCAAAACAGCAGTTAGAATTTTGATAAGAATTGCATTGAACCTGTAGATCATTTGGGTGGTACTGACATCATAACAATATTAAGTCTTTCAATCCATGACCAAGGGATGTCTTTCCATTTACTTGAGTCGTTTTGAATTTCTTTCAAAAATGTTTTATAGTGTCCAGTACACAACTCTTTCACCTTCTTAAATAAATTTATTACTAGGTACTTTATTCTTTTGATGCTCTTGTAAATGGAATTGCTTTCCTAATTTCCTTTGTGGATTCTTCATTGCAGGTATTAAAAAACAAGTAATTTCTGGGTGTTAATCTTGTACCCTGCAACTTGGTTGAATTTGTTTATTAGCTCTAGTAACTTTCTTATAAAATCTTTGGGATGTCTGTATATAGAATCACACCATATGGGAATAAAGATAGTTTACTTCTTCCTTTCCTATTTTGGGTGCTTTTTATTTTCTTTTCTTGTCTAATGGCTCTTGCTAGAAATCCAGCACAATATTGAAGGGCAGTGGCGAAAATAGATATTCTTGTCTTATTTTTGATCTTAAAGGAAAGCTTTCAGTCTTTCAAGATGAGTAAGATATAGACTGTGGATTTTTTAAAACTAGGTTTTATTGTGTTGAGAAATTTCCCTTCTGTTCCTTATCTCTGGTGTTTTTATCATGAAAGGGTGTTAAATTTTTTTCAAATGATTTTTGGTATCATTGAGATTATCATGTGTCTTATTAACTTCATTCTATTAATGTGGTATATTACATTGATTTTCTTATTTTTAATAACCATAGCATCTCTAGGATAAACTCCACATAGTCATGGTGTATAAATCTTTTAATATGCTGTTGTATTTGTTTTGCTAGAATTTTGTTAAGGATTTTTGCATCTCTATATACTAAGGATATTGTGTGTAGTTTTATTTCCTTGTAATATCTTTATCTGATGTTGGTATCAGGTAATGCTGGCCCTTCAGAATAAGTTAGGAAGTATTTCCTCCTCTTCTATTTTTTTGGAAGAGTTTGAGAAGAATTGGTGTGAATTCTTTCAGTGTTTAATAGAATTTGCTAGTGAATTAATCTGGTCCTAGAGTATCTTTGTTGAGGGGGTTGGATTAGTGATTTAATTTTTTATTGTTATGGGTCTGTTGAGATTTTCTTTACTCTTGAGTTAGGTTAGGTGATTTATGTATTTCTAGGAGCTTGTCACTTTCATCTAGGCTATCTAATTTGTTGATGTACAATTGTTCTTAGTATTCTCCTGTAATTCTTTTTGTTTATGTAAGGTCACTTTTATCCATTTTTTTGAAAGTGGCTTATTTGAAGTCTCCAAGTGTTACTGTAGTACTGTCTATCTTTTCAATTCTGTTCAGTGTTGCTTCATATATTTTAGGACACTGTTTGCTAGTATATATAAGTTACAATTGTTATGCTCTCTTGGTGATATGATTGGTTTTAGAATGTTTTTCAATGTCAAAAATTTGATTATCCTAATTGTTAACTGAATTTATTTTGAGTTCACTAAGTTCATTGTCACATCTATTTCACTGGTTTACAACCCAAACTGTCATTGGTTTCTTTCTTATATCATAAAGTAACCCTAGTCTTTGATTTCTGTCCTCCTAAATGAAATCCAGTTTTAAGGCTTAATACTCATCACCTACTTGAGTCTTATCAATTAACCAATATGCTAGTTTCTTTGTCAATAACAGATACCGACCTCTTGGAGACTGCTCCCACAAACCAGCGTTCTCAAATGCCACCTCATCAAATCACTAGCAAAGATTTTTTTTCTATATATAGGTTAGTAAAATGAGTCATAAGCAATTTTATTTGCCCTTATGATTTGAATACTGATATAAAAATTAAGAGAGAACATAAAAAACTATAATGCTTTCCAAAAGAATGTATAATTTATATGCATAAATCATTCACAATCTTTAGTAGCATAACATTGTGAATACCTATAAAGGCCAACAATAAGTAGTCTAAGTATATTATTGTAACATAAATGCCAGTCAATTGAAGTTCGTGAAGTCTTTTTGAAAGAGTTGTTTTAAGCTATGTTTTTGTCGTTCTGCCTTTATAAGGCAAAGTAACATCAGGGGTGCCTATTGAGATAAGGCATAATATATTGCATGACCCCTAGGAAGTATGAGATGTGTAAATGTCTAGAAGAAGAAAACAATAAAGTGGGTCCAATTCTCCAACTTGAATTAAGAAAATAAAATCGATGCATTAACAGTCAGACATTATCATATTTAACAATTTAGATATAAAAATTCAATTGAATGTGATTAGAAACTTTATTTGAATAAATTTCTGAGGAGAGTCACTTAGAGGATGTTCATAGGGAATCTCTAATCCCTAGAAAGACTCTTTTATTTCTAAGGGAAGATTTCAAAATCTCCAACCATCTTTATCAAACTTGTTCAATTGTGCAACCATATGTTAAACATTTAATTTGTCCTGGGCCTGGTACTGTCCATTGGGGATAAAGAAATAAATGACACAAATGTTCATATTTAGGTGGTAGGTAAATGTGTAGATATATTGTGTTAGTCTGTTCAAGCTGCTCTAACAAAATACCACAAACTGGGTAGCTTATACACAGCAGAAATTTATTGCTCAAAGTTCTGAATACAGTTGCATTCAGGTTAATTCCTGATTCATAGGTGATTCCTTATCACTCTGCCCTCACGTGGTAGAAGGGATTAGGGATCTCTCCAGAGACTCTTTTATAAGGCACTAATCTGATTCAAGAGGGCTCCCCCCTCATGATCTAAGAACTACCCAAAGGCCCACCAATTCCTAATACCATTATCTTGGTATTAAGATTGCAACATATTGATTGGGTGTGGGGAGAAACACAAAGTGTAAGACCTTAGCACACATATGTTTACATAAGAAGTATCATTGTTAGGGATTTAGAACCACAACTGTGTGGAAGCATAGTACAAACCAACCCAATGACTACCTGAGCAAGAGAGGTTAAAAAAAAAAAATCTTATCCCAATGGTGCTACTTAAAATCAGTAAAATTGTTCTTAAAAGAAACTTTGCAGGTCAGTAGAGTGGTATGATATATTCAAAGTGCTGAATGGAAAAAATCTGCAGCCAAGAATACTCTATCCAGCAAGGTTATCATTTAGAATAGAAGGAGAGATAAAGAGTTTCCCAGATGAACAAAAACTGAAGAATTCATGACCACTAAAATAAATAAGATTGAATAATGTCCCCAAATCATAATTCCATTTATGGAACCACAAGACTTTATGATCCTATTTTGAAACCACTCAGTGTTTTGCCACATCAACTCAAACCACCTTCACCAAGCCTTGAACTTTGTGTCCTTTTGTGCTATTTATTAGAAATGTATACCTTCCACTTTAGACTTGAAAGTCTTTTGAGATCAGGTATTATGTCCTATTCAATTTTGGATATTCTAGATGCTCAGAATAGTGTTTTGGATATACAAGTCAAGTCCTATATGTTTTCTGTGTAAAAATACTGCAATTGTAGCTAAAGAGAACTGAGAAATGGCAAATTTGGAGTCAGCTATGACAATAGGAAAAGTCTGTGATGAGATTAGGGTAATAACTAACAAAGAGAAATTGAAATAAGATACAAAAAGTACCAGTAGAATCTACATTTATTTATTAGTTAAACATATTTATTTTTCTTTAATACATATTTGTTAACATTTTGTGCTTCTTAATCTTTTGAGTGATCGAACAGAGAATAGGTGACCTTTGAACATCTGTGTGTTTGTATCAGATCAGTTTAATAAGTATCATAGAAAATGTTGTTCCTGGGCTAAGACAGCTCATTTTCATAGTAGATAGACTCAGCAACAGCAAGTTCTAAATCAAGATGGAGAATATACACTATAAGCATAAGAGACACACTGTGAGAAACAAAGAATAAATGATTACAAATGATTATGTGTTTCTGAGTTTGGTACCCCAAAGTATGGTGTGATTAACACTGAGAGCGGTGGAAAAGATGAGTGATATAAAGTGTTTTTTCCACTTTCCTGGCATGCATGATATTGTGATATTTATGTTATGTTAATGAGGTGTCTTTTGTCCCATAGCTTAGGAAGGAGGCTGATTACCAGGAGAACAAACCAGTAATTAGATGGTTGGAATTTCAATCTAATCCACTCACTGCACCTCTTGCCCCCAACATCTGGGCAGTGAAAAGGGGCCGGAGGTTTAGTCAATTGCCAATGATCAATGATTTAATCAATCATGCCTCTGTAATAAAGCGTTCATAAAAACCCAAAAGATTTGGGTTCAGAGAGTTTCTAAGTTGATGAACACATGAAGATTTGGGGAGAGTGGTATGCTGAGTAAGACATGGAAACTCTGTCCTTTCCCCATGTCTTGCCCTATGCATGTCTTCCATCTGGCTGTTCTTGAGTTACATTCTTTTATAGTAAGCCAGTAGTCTAATGAGTAAAATGATTTCCTTAGTTCTGTGAGCTCCTCTAGCAAATTAATCAAACCTGAGAAAGGGGTCATGGGAACCTCTGATCTACAGCAGGTTGGTCAGAAGTACAGATAATAACCTAGGCTTGTGATTGGTATTCTGAGTTTGAGGGAATTATTGGAAACTCCAATTTGTAGCTGGGAGGTCAGAAGCACAGGTGACGTTCTGGGATTGTGAGTGGTATCTACAGGGAGAAGCAGTCTTATAGAACTGAACCTTTAACCTTGTGAAATCTGTTGCTATCTTCAGGTAGATAGGATCAAGATTGAATAGAATTGTAGAGACACCCAGCAGGTGTTCAGAGAGTTGCTTGTTGGTATGGGAAACCTCCCCCCACTGGAATTGGTAACCAGAACCTCTTTTAACATGTAAACTTTTGATTGGTAATAATAGCAATACAAATTTGGAGTTTTGATACTGGGGATATGTATGTGATTATATACGATATAAAAGAAAATTTAAACCACCAGTCTGGGGTGCTTAAGTACCCTTCTCTTGCACTTCGCTAGGAAAATAAACTTATTTTTTCTCCAGAAGCCACTGCAGTCTTCACACAATATTTGTTATCCTCTCTATGATTAATTTGTTCAAATTACTTTCTAGATTCTCCTTTCAAAAACTGCTTAATACTCCCTTCTCTATGGTGGCTACGCTGACTGGTTTGAGCCAAGTGAATTAAACCATACATCCTTGGCAGTTGTGAATAGCTAAAATTGGCTGTATATGTTTTCTATATATTTCAATGTTTTGTGGGTTTTTTCATCATGTTTTTTACTTACTGTTTTTGTTAGTACTAATTTGTGTTTTATTTCAATAAATTAGGAAATAAATAAATTGCCATTGTAAAAGGTAAATAAATCTAAGCTCATTTTACTTTAAATGCCTCAAGAATAGGAGTTTTTGCCAATAATTTCATGCTGGTGTCCTTTCAGTGCTCTGCTGTTTTTTTTTTTTTTTTCTATCAACTCACTGACAAATGCTTGAATAAATAGCAGTCAAGAACTAAAATGATTATTTTATTTTTATTTTTAAAATACAATTTCCAATAATATGGGAAATTGAAATTTGCGATGATTCTTATTTGGATGTAAATACACTATTATTTATATCTCTGATATTGTGATCCAAAAACCATTTTACTTGTTTACATGGTAAATTAAATCCATAATAACTAGATACCAACACTCTAATGTTGCTTTGGGCAGATTATTTGACACAGTACAATTTCATCATTCTAAATTCCAGTTCTGTGGTCCAATTGCCCTATTACTTTCCCTACTCTCTTTTATTCAAGAATGAAATAACACAGTGTAAATACCCTTTTTTCAAGAATATTTTCAACGCTTTTTTAAATGACACTGGTCTCTACGTTTCTCAAACTTTAGTGGACATGAGAAATATCTCAAATAAATCTATTTTGGGTTTTCACTCTTGCTTTAGGAAATCTGTGTGTGGGAGGGGCAGAGTATATCAGTAGTTTTCATCTGCCATCCATTACTTAAGTCACAGTTTACTGAAAAATTGGTTGCAATTTTCAATTATATAAAGGTAATATTATAATACACTAAGCAAATTCCAAATGCCAAAAAATATTAAATTATTTTATCTCTGAAGATGCTTATTGCAATGGTTTCACCATTATTTTGAGCATTAGCTCCTAAGAAAGGAATATGAAGGTAGGTAGTATTAAAATTTTCCAAAGGAAAAAATATCTAGTCACTATTATTGCATTCCCTAGAATTTAAAATTTCCTCAGATCTAAAAATGTGGCCAAAATGGTGATTAATATAAGTCTTTGACACAAAGGAAGAGAACAAATCAACATTAGTAATCCGGAAAATATTCTTTTTTTTTTTTTTTTTTTTTTAAAGATTTTATTTATTTATTCGACAGAGAGAGCGGGATCACAAGTTGGCAGAGAGACAGGCAGAGAGAGAGGGGGAAGCAGGCTCCCCGCTGAGCAGAGAGCCCGATGTGGGGCTCGATCCCAGGACCGAGATCATGACCTGAGCCGAAGGCAGAGGCTTTAACCCACTGAGCCACCCAGGCGCCCAGTAATCCGGAAAATATTCTGATGACAGTAATGACATTTGCTTCATTAAAATGATCAAGTTATTCTCAGTTTCTTTTAAATCAGTGAAGATATACGGTGTCTATGTCAATAGTAATTCTATTTATTATGTAACATTTAATGCTCTATATTTTTACAACCATAAAGCTGCCTCAAATGGTTGTATTTGACAAGAAACATCTAGATTTTAAATCAATCAACTCTTTAATGCACCAAGTACACTATATTTATATGTTTAATTAGCATCCAGGGAAATCTAAACAGGAGAGTTCTTTCCAGTCTTTGAAGTTAGAGGCAAGATAAAATACTGGATAATTAATCAATGTCCAGTTGTTTTAGGTAAGTAAATAAGATAAATTTTTCTCTTTCTCCTGAGTTCTGAATATTTAAATTCTGAATAATATCTTATTTCTACCGTCACTATTTTTTTTTCATCTTTTTGACTTATATTCTTCTTCTATTCTATGGTGTAGATTTTAATGTGATATTCAACAGTTTGAATTTTTAACCTAAGGTCTATAAAATTATCTTTAAATTGTACTATTTACTCTGTACTATTCACTATTCACTCTGTGAGTTATAATTTACATATCCAACTATATTCTTATATTTTTACCTCAAAATATGTGACAATGACTTAATTACATAATTCTTTGTTTCTTCTTTTAGTTGGCTACATGATTCTTTCTTGGTTTTGACTGTAATTCTATTATTGTTACAGTCCTTAAAATTAATTATTTTACTATTGGTAATAATAATTCAATTTAATAATAACCAAAAAGGTGTGCATAAGATAAAGATTAAATGTACTAAAATAGTAGATGAAAGAATGCCATTTACAAAGTATGCAAAGGTCATGTAGAAGTAGTAAATGAAAATGAATTTCTTATTTATTGGATTAGAAGAGAAGCCCTAACTGGGGAAAACAGGTAGGGAATTGGATCTATAAATTTAAGTACAGTATATAAATATAGAGATGAAGACAGTACATATGGACAGGAAAAAGAGGTATATTAAAGAAAATAATAGAAGACTGGATCTGTAGGATGGATTTGCAAACTTTATATGGAATCTGAGGGCAGGTGTAGAGTAGAAAATTGTCAAAAGTACTTAATGAGGAAATTAGTGAATAAAGAAAAGAGTATGATAATGAACTTATGAGAGGTTCTTCTAGACCCAAGACATATTCAGTAAATGAGACACATAACACTTAAGTTTTGATAAGATAGTCATTTTTTTTGTTTCTTTTTTAATTTTTTTTTCAAGTTTTTACTTCAATCCCTGTTAGTCAACATACAGTGCTATATTAGCTTCCTGTGCACAACACAGTGACTCAGCATCTCCATATATCACCCTGCAGTCATCCCAAGTGCAGTCTTAATCCCCATCACCCATTCAATCTATCTCCACATCCCCTCCCCTCTGGAAACCATCCATTTGTTCTCCATAATTTGTCCAATGATTTGTCTCTCTCTCTCTCTTTGCTCTTTGCTTGTTTGTTTTGCTTCTTAAATTACACCTATGAGTTAAATCATATGGTATTTCTCTTTCTCTGACTTACTTTGCTTAGCACTATACTCTCTAGCTCCATCCGTGTTGTTGCAAATGGCAAGATTTCATGCCTTTTTATGACTGGGTAATATTCCATTGTGTATACATATACCACATCTTTATCCATTCATCAATCGATGGACACTTAGGCTGCTTCCATATCTTGGCAATTGTAAATAATGCTGTTATAAACATAGGGATGTTTGTATCCCTTTGAATTAATATTCTTAGATTTTTGGGTAAATACTCAGTAGTGCAATTGCTGGATCATAAACTAGTTCCATTTTCAACTTTTCGAGGAACCTCCATACTGTTTTCCACAGCGACTGTATTGCTACCAACAATGGATAAGTATCTAAGATAGTCAATTTTGAATTGTCTAGAGACTAAACCAGGTATGAAAGAACACAAATAAATAAGTTTAATTTCCAAAGAGGAACAACATAATAGTATAGGATACCGTGATGTGGAGATAATAAGCTAAAATTGAAATAGCAATGAACTTTACATGTGCCTCTGTGTCTTCTAGAGTTTTTTGTCATGCTTAGTTAGATATTAGATAACAATAGATATTTTCCACTTGTAAATTTTGTTTAATCTTACCCACATTTCCTTTCTTAAACTGCCAAAGCCTGGTACCCTAGAATGAGGAACATTAAAGTCAGGCTGAATCAAATGCCCTAATTTAGAAGCCCCAGTGTAGTATCATTAGGCCTTACTCAAAACTAATTATATTTGGCTATTGGTTGTTTGATTGATTTTTCCAGAGTATTAAAAAAAGCACTTACAGGGACGTCTGAGTGGCTCAATCAGTTAAGCGGCTGCCTTCGGCTCAGGTCATGATCCCAGGGTCCTGGGATCGAGTCCCACATCAGCCTCCTTGCTCAGTGGGGAGCCTGCTTCTTCCTCTACCTCTGCCTGCAGCTTCCTTGCTTGTGCTCTCTCTCTTTCTCTGACAAATAAATACATAAAATCTTTAAAAAAAAAAAAAGCACTTACATAGTGAGAATATAACTCAAGACTTCTGACTCTTGAATGCAACCACTAAAGCACATGCTGATGACCTTTTTATGGCACCATAGAAATAATTTATAAAGTTTTAAAAACCATAGTCTAGTATTTGGGGTTTAGAGCCAGGAGACATGTATATTAGAGAGGCAACTATTTCACCCAACAAATATAAATTGATTTTAGTTGTAAGTGTGGTCTAATTCACTTAGCTTAAATTATTTAAGCATCACTTATAAATGTATTCAATACTAAATTACAGTTGAAACCTTCATCTCCAAAAATAGAATGTTTCATTGTATAGGAGATGGAAACCTGGGTTCACTATGAAAAGTTGACACAGCATTATTTTTTCTAGTTTGGTTGTAAAATTTTATTTAGCATGAGGAAGCTGACATATTTTAGAGGACAGATATTTAAAGTTCTACAACCCCTACTATAATTCTTTAATATTTTATTTGCTTCATGCAGTACAATAATATATTTATATACCTACTTATACAGTGTGTTGAGCCTTATTCTCATTGGTACTCACAGGTCTTGATAGAAATGTTGAGTAAGCAAGTGTATTTTAAATATCGTTTCATCACCTTTGGATAATCCCTCAAATGTGACTAGATGGCACATCTGTAAGGTTATTGCCAATACTCCGTGGCAGCTCAAAAAATTCTTTATGTGAGGACATGCAATGGCCACAGTCTATTTAAAGCATGCAGTAGGCACTGCACAGATTGAGGCTGTGTTTTTCATATCATACATGAGATTGAGACTATTTTAGTTGTCTATCTGCAAGAATGGGCCTGGATGGATCCAATGGAGGTCAAGCCATCTTTTGTTGCCACTGCTATCTGTTCAGAAGACTAAATCCACTCAAGAAATGGGAGAGAGTCCCTGCACCAACAAGTAAGAAATTTGACTTTGGGATATGAAAATCCTGGGAAAATTCAGTAAAAGGTATACTTCCATGGAATTGTAGAAACTGCTTTTAATTAGATTGAACACCACTTGTATATATATTAGATCCTAGTGGTAGGCTGAACTCACCAAATATTAAGTAGTCAGCTCAGGCAAACAGCTGTTACACAAATTTTTTTTTTTAAATATTTTGTTTATTTATTTGACAGAGAGAGAGAGATCAGAAGCAGGCAGAGAGGCAGGCAGAGAGAGAGGGGGAAGCAGGCTCCCCGCCGAGCAGAGAGCCCGACGCGGGGCTCGATCCCAGGACCCTGAGATCACGACCCGAGCAGAAGGCAGAAGCCCAACCCACTGAGCCACCCAGGTGCCCCTGTTACATAAATTTAAATCTATTAAACTACTTATAATTAGCCACAGACAGAATGCATGAAGGTGAGTAGATCCGCATGTACAGGACTCTTTCTGGACCCTCTTAGAGAATGTTTTCCAGATTGAATAAACTTCAAATAAAAATCCAAACCAGAAATCACACTACAAAAGTATCTGAAAGTGTCTGAAAGTTCAAAGTTGCTAACTTAAAAGGTAAGAGGAAAGGAAAATCTTAATTCATTAATTATTTTACTCTTTAAATAAAGCATTTATTTTCTCCCGTTTGGAGGGCTTATGACCCCTACATTTTCAAAAGAGGGCAGATAACTTACTAAGTTAAATGTGAGTGATAATCCATAGAAATGTGTGCATGACACAAAGTAGAAAGTCAACAAATATTTGTTGAATGAATAAATAAAATTAATGTGAAGAAAAATATTTTTCAAACATCCTAAAGTAAGCCATCGAAATTATATGGGAATAATATAAATATAATTTGTTTGCAGGTTTGTTTGTTTTGTCTTACCATTAAAATAAGTTTTGTCCCTAAACACTTAACTTACCTTAACTGGGTTTAACCTAAAGACCAGTTAAAAAAAATTGACTATTGGGATGCTTTTTCTAATTTATATGACATAATAGGATAATCTGATGTTATTTAAGGGAATTGATCAGATTCTTGGTAGGATTTATTAGTTAATCTATGCAATGAAAATCTTCATCATTGTATTTATAAATATAGACCCATACACTTGGTTATAATTTCACATAATTATATTGAAACCAGGTGCAAATAGAAGAATGTACCAAGTCTGATTTTGAAGCACCAGCATCCTTTTTTCCTGCAGTTGGATTCTTATATTAACACTATTCTAAATCACTAAAAGAGAATTACTCTGAAAAATGTAAAGTAACCTATAACAGGGAAAGAAAGATATCCAAAGGTGAACATTACATTATCCAAACCAGACAGTACTAATATTTCTGGATGAGGGAGGCATCCTACCATACACCTGTGTCTGGGGTTTTGCTAACCTGTTGTACCTGAGAGCCACTTTCACCCTTCAGAACTTCGGGGATGGTGGCCTGAGTACCAGCGTAGTCCCCTCCCCACCACTGGAAAGAAGTCCATAGTAACCCCCATAGTTTCAGACCAGGCCCTCTCTTCAGTTTTATCCCTCCTTTCCTAGAGCTATGAGAAGCAGAGAATAAATTTTTTATCTATCACCTTCATAAACTTATATCTATAATATATATGTATTTTATATGTATTAATAATAGTATATATCAACAAAGCATATTTTCCTTTTATTTTACACAATGTAACACCCTGTTCACTTCACTTCATAGATCAGTGACTCACGCATATTTCTGTTTTCTCTGTTACAGTACTCTTTGAAAATATGATATAAAATAATGCAGAATCGGGTTTTTAAAAAATAAATGGATCATTATTAATCACACTATATGCTTTACCTGTTGAATTAAGGTTTTTATTTTTTCTTTTTTATGTATGGTATAAACACAACTGTGAGAAATTCCTACAAGTACTTCTAGCGGTCAGTGGTTATTGTCAATTTGAAGATTCTTGATGCATATGACAAAATGACGTTGAGAACGGTTGGATTAAGCCATCAATCCACCAATAGTGCCTGGAATCACGTTTCTTACCAAACTCTCATTAATATGGGGAATTACCGTTAAAGAAAAGAAAGTCTTTGATCAAATTCTAGCCTTGAAAAAATATTGTAATTATGTGGGTAAATCCTCAAGTAATAATGAATTTGGTCATTTTTACATGTTTATTAGTCTATATACATTCCCACAGTTTTATGGGGACAGTAATTTTTTTTGCATTGATTTCAGGGACTTTACACATAGCATCAATAACTCGTTGTCATGTATATTGACCTATTTCTTGAACTTGTCATTTGCCTCATACTTTCATGTGATAATTTGCAAATATTGGAGTTTCAATTTCTATGTAGTTAAATTAATTTCTGTTTAGTTCTTTGTTTTTATGCTTAGACAGTTCTTCACTATCTTTATAATAAACATTCAACAGTATTTCCTTTAAATTGCTGTATTATTTAGAAATTTCCTTTTAACTTTCTGTTCTGAAATATGTACTTGTCATACGGTATGTGCTAGACAAGTGTTATTTTTGATTTTTCAAATTTTAAAATTTTCTCATTTGCATCATTTGTTAATTCCTCTACTATTTAGTGATTTTTTTCCCATTATGTTTCAGAAACCAAATACTGTATAGACACACTGACATACACACAGTTTCTACACATTCGATTTTGTTGTATTGACTTGACTGTCATGTCAATTTTCCTATTTTGGGGGCACATTATTTAACTTTATACTACATGTTTAAGTTCAGATTTTTCCAAAACTCTTTTTATTTTATGCATTTATTTGCCAAAAGTTGTCTTGTATTTTTCTTAATGAATCAATAAAAGAATTAAGGGAGAAATAACATTTTTATATATTTGAGCCTTCCAAGCCAGGAAAATAATGTGATTTCTTCAAATCTTCTCTTTTGTCTTTGAGTTAAGATTTATAATTTTGTCCTGTGATTTTGTACATTTCTTAGTGAATTTAAGAGTACCTTTCAAAAGTGAAAAGGATATTATTTATGTTATTTTTTCTGAATTATCTGATACTTGAATTGCAAGGTAATTTCTGCAAGTGTTCAGTTGCATGGCACTGAATGGCGGAGCAATATCACAGAGCTTTTCAGATATCTCTGGAATCCAGCATATTTGTAAACACATCTCAGCATTCATAAATGTGTGACCTTGAGCAAGATACTTAAGTTCTTTTTACCTCTGTTTTCTTACCTATCACATAGAGTTATTAGCAGAAAAATTTCTTTAGGTTTCTTGTAAAATATAAATAAGTTAATAATACTAGAATATTTACAACAGTGCTAAACAATTGGAAGTGCTCAATTATAAATCTCTATTTTGTTTAGGTTCTCAAGTGTAAGATGTTAGCTATTATTTGTAGCATCATATCTTACTACTAAAATATAATGAGACTACTGATATGGTTGGTAAGTTAGTATGATGAAGAAAAGGAGCTGTAATGCTGTCAATGTGTTTAGTCAAATTAATTAACTGAGTCATCTAGACATCAAATACAATGAGCTATCCAGAAGTGTAGCACTCCTGTGAAAACAAGCAAGAGCATCATTTGATTCTGGAGACAGGATCTATGAGAGTTGAAGGAGTTCAAACTCTAGCGACAATTATTTTAGTACAGTTAAAAAAGTTTGTTCATCAGTATTACAATGACTTTCTGATTATTATATTTCGATGCTATTATTTAATGCAAATTACATGAGTTCTTGGTAATGCATAATTTAGTAAAACCAATGTTTTATCTTCATAGATCTTATTTTATTGAAAAAAATAACCTGTTGAGTAGTGACACAAACAAGTAAACTTTGAAGTAAATGAACTGGCACTTACTATTTTATTCATAAAAAATAATAAAAATATTCATTCCTAATTCTGGAAAAATAGTGAACTAAGAACGTTTATAAAATTTCAGCTAAAAAGACCTAAATTTGCTGAACCAAATAGCAATAAAATAAAAAGTCAGTAAAAATAATGTCCACCTATATTTCTATATCTCATTGAGTTAACATTGTAAGCTCAATATAAGAGTAAAAACCTTTTTTTCAGGAAAAAAAAAATTGTCAGTCGTATATCCATAAAAAAGTGAATTGAATCCAGATGATTAAGAGAAATGTTTAAAACAATATTGCACAAATAAATTGCTACGTCTAGAGTAAATCTGAGCAAACACAAACTGTGGAATACATTAATGATAATAATTACCTATTTGGGAGTAAATAAATATGACAAATAAGATAGGATCAGGTTGATTAAAATTAAAGCATTCAAACTCTACATTATTCAGGAGGCTAGAAGAGACAGTGATTAAATTATGAAATTTCCAAAGCCAAAAATAATTGTGAAAGTGTAAACATATTGTTAAATACAAATACACAAAGTTTAATTGCTAATGCAGGAGAGGAAATAATAAAAAAATGAAGCAAACATAATAAATAAAATAGCAGACATGTAAGTATATATAGTAATACATGCTATTTATATACCTGTAATATGTAGGAGTATATATTACTCATTATATTTAGAAATAAAGGATAGAATAGAGAATAAAAATATCAAATGCATAAAATTATATGTATGTGTGTGGATCTGTGTGTATGTATACAAACCAGCATATATTTATATGTGTGTGCAAATAGGTGACAAAAAGAATTACTTAGATTATTTCTTTGATTTCACAGAAAGATAAAACTGTGCTGGAACTATATATCCCTCAAATAAATGTTGACGTCATAAAGCAAACATTTCAACATTGACAAATGGAAATTGAAAGTAAGATTTGAAGATTTTATTAGAAATATGGGGTGCCTAGTTGGTTTAGTTCATTAAGCATCCGACTCTTGATCTCAGCTCAGGTCTTGATCTCAGGGTTCAGAGTTCAAGCCCTGCATTGGGCTCCATGGTGGGCATGGAGCTTACTTAAAAACAACTAACTAACTAACTAAACAAAATAAATAAAAGAAACTATCTACAACAGATAGATAAAATTGACAAAATTGAGCAATGATACAAAATATTTTTTTAAAGATATACCTATTTATTTTTTAGAGAGAGAGAGCAGGGGAAGGGGCAGAGGGAGAGAAGGACAGAGCAGACTCCCCACTGAGTATGGAGCCAGATGTGGGGCACAATCTCATTACCCTGAGATCATGACCTGAGCCAATATCAAGAGTCAGACACTTAACCAATTGAACCACCCAAGCACCCAGATACACAATATTTTAATAATGTAATTAACAAATCTGATCTAAAGAATATATATAGACTATTGGTTTAAAAAATTAAGTAAATACTTTTCTTTAACCATGTATGAAATATTTATAAACACTGACCATGTATTGAGCTGCAAAAGAAATCTCAGCACAGATTAATGACTGAGTTTACACCAAATAGAATCTCTTTCTCAATGGATTATTAGAAGTCAATAATGAAGAGATAGGAATTAATGTCTTGCTTGCAGGAATTTGAAAATATACTGCAAAATAATTTACTGAAGAAAAAATTTCATGTGAAAAATTAGACACATGATTACATGAACATAGCATTACAGTACCTCGAGGATGTAACTAAAATGGCATTTAGAAGGTAATTTATAAATATAGATTCATATATTAGAAAGGGAGAAAGATTGAATATTAATACATAGCAACTCAGAAAAATGCAAAAGAATAAGATGATAAATTGATAGGTATGGAGGGAAATTAATACATGTTACTGTTGAACTTAGAGTAAAAATAAAAGAAAATATAAATGACAAGAAAACCAAAATCATTTCTTCAAAAATGGAATTAAATGGAAAAATCTCATCTAGGATGATTGATTAAGAAAGATAAAGGAAGTTACAAATAGTATATAGGATATTAGAAATTTAAAATATGAAGTGATATTATAAACCAATTTACGATATTAAGTTATATGTTATTTACATATAATATGTTATTTCTCACTTAAAAAAGAAATAAAACAATTAAAATCCTAAAGGAAAGACAACTATTACAGAAAGATGCAATTATCTAAATTGATTTGATAACAAAAGAAAAAAAAAACAGACCAATAAATACACACACACATGAACTGCACATGATTTTTTAAGACAATTCTACCAAACTTCAGAGGCAGATAATCTGTACAATACAAACTGTTCTAAATGATAGGACAAGAAGAAATTCATTCACTCGTTTTATGTTAAGGATAATATTAGCGACAAAGACAAGGAGAATAAAACTGTACAAGAAGAAAACTATAGGCCAATTTCCACTATGAATACTGAGATCACAAAAGCCTAAACAGTCATCATCCTTAAATTA
Organism: Potos flavus; assembly: GCA_028534135.1. Lineage (NCBI taxonomy): Eukaryota > Metazoa > Chordata > Mammalia > Carnivora > Procyonidae > Potos > Potos flavus. The sequence goes on from CM052896.1 coordinate 77,261,145, forward strand.
AAACCTCATAAGCAAATACACAGATACCCACCCCTGCCTTTTGTAATAAACAATGTGCTGGAAATTGCCGTCAGTAGCATCAAACCGAGGAAAATAAAGGGACAAAAACAACACTTTGTTATGAATGGACATGTCCATCTAGAAAACTCAACATGTTCTATAGGCATGTTATTTCTACTAATAATAATGTTCAGGAAGTTTGTTGCTTATAAGAACAATAGCACAAAGCAAAAGTGATCAAATACATTCAAATGGTAGGATCCACACTGTCATTGTTTGGGTTCTCCTGTTATAAAAATCCCAAGAAAGGATTCTGTTATTGTTCTTTAATCTTTAAATAAATGGTGATTTATTTAAGTATCTTTCTTGGGCTCCTGAGTGGCTCAGTCATTAAGCGTCTGCCTTCGGCTCAGGTCATGATCCCAGGGTCCTGGGATGGAGCCCGCATCAGGCTCCCTGCTAAGCAGGAAGACTGCTTCTCCCTCTCCCACTCCCCCTGCTTGTGTTCCCTCTCTCGCTGTCAAATAAATAAATAAAATCTTAAAAATAAATAAATAAAAAAGATAAATATCTTTCTTTACATTTCTGTATTATTATTTTTGACATTGTTAGTTCAGTTTAGATTGTAATGCTCTAATTTTTCAAACAAAATTTTCCAGGTTTAATGCCATGAAAAATAAAACTTAAGCTAGAGTGTATATTTTTTAAGTAAATCATGAAAACTGGCAACATTTGTTATTGATTCTGTATAAAATATATTTATACTTATAAATTTTTCCTTGATGTCATAATTTTATTTAGCATGCCAATAATAGTCCGGAGCTAAAATTTATTTCTTAATTGGACTAATCTTAAATTTTTATAGTCTTTCCATCCTTAAAATGAATTTGAAACATTAAAATCTCACCAGTTTCTTTAATGTGGTAAAAAAACACATAAAATTTATCTTATCTACAGAAGAGTAGTATTAACTACAGGCACATTGTTTGTAATGAAATCTCATTAGTTTTGCAGTCTTAGAGTCTATTTTTTTGCTCATCAAGTTTACATATTTATGGCTACAATGAAATCATCTTAAAGTTCCTCTTTGAATATGTCTCTTTGCTTATGTCATTTTTTAAAAATTCTCCTCCATTTGATTTGAAAACTACTTTGACTTCATTTTCCAAGTAAAATGGGCAAACAGCAAAATACATATACGAATGACATATTATTTAAAATATCTCATCTAAATATATCCATAGACTCAACAAATCTATATAAAGAAATGCATCATATCAGTAATCAATCAATAAAAATGAAAACATTACCTCAGAAATAAGATTGTAACAAATGTACAAGTTACAAAATATAACGTACTTATGTTAGGGAGAATATTGTCTATCTTCCATATATAGGTTTATATTAATATTTACACTTTTATATCAGCAATAAAATCTAAAAATATGTATTCGAATTTTTCTGGCCAGGTCAATTTGATGTTCATTGTTTTCCATATAAGTGACTGTGATAGTCTGTAAAAACAAGTCTTAATTTCATTATTTAGCATATAAAATCCTTCCCAAACACCTCTATTCTAGGGGATTCTAACAGGTCTTTGTTTTTTGGCTGCAGATACAAGTACTTACAGACGTGAAAACCAAAATCTAAAATAGTCTCTGATTTTGATATTTTCAAGACAGCTCTAATCAACTCAGAGCTGCAAGAAGAATGGCAGGCGGTTCTACAGTAGTTCTTGCAGATAATTCTAACATTGAGGAAGAAAGCAAAGCACTTCTCTCTACCCTCACTAAACTCATTAAACTAACCTTAGTACCTGGGTGCCTGATGAGCTGGTTTGTGGTGAAGATGGTGATGGGTAGAAATGGGCTTATGTAGTGCCATAATCTACTCTCACCGAGTTGGTATTTGCTGTTCTAACTGGTATCCACTTTATACCATGCAGTCTGACCCTTCATATTGGGAATGTGGCCTGGCCTGGAAATGATCAGATACTGGACTATGAAGAGCATTGAGTTCAAACTCAAAGACAAGTATTTGGTATTTTGATTCTGTGTCTTTTGACAAGTAATTTAAGCTCTGAATCCTATTTTTATTATAGTAAACTGTGAATAATAATGACTACTTTCAAAGATTATTATATGGATTAACTAAGATAATGTACGAAGCTATTGTGTATTTTTGAAATGGGAGGAACAGATGTAAGAACTTCAAACTGTTTATTACTTGATCCCCAAAGTAGTGATTGAGAGAAACATTCAGAGGGAGGTAAAATAGTATGTCTATTCCTTTTATTTTACTTATTATAGAAAATATTCCTAGATGTAATTTCTTAGTTTTCAAGCATGATTCTTATTACATTCACACACACAAAAATTAGACAAACCAAGGTAAAAGTTGGGAGAGATAATCTCTTGTTAAAAAATATATCTTCCTTGGGATGCCTGGTTGGCTTGGTAGATTAAGCAGCTGACTCTCGATTTAAGCTCAGGTCATCACGATCTCAGGGTCATGAGATCAAACCCCATGTGAGACTCTGCTTAGCAGGGAATCTGCTTGAGAGTCTCTCCCTCTCCCTCTGCCCCACCACTGCCATTTATCCCCTCATGCTCTCTCTCTTTCCCATTCTAAAAAAGAAAAGACTAAATAAACCTTTTACAAGTTCTAACTTTTAAACAACTCAAATATAAGAATCTCCTATGTATAAATGATGCCTGTGTATGCATTAACTCAAGTTTGTATTTTCATGTCTCACTGTGAATGATCTACAATATTAATGTAGAAATGGTTTGAGATCAAAATAGGAAATTGTGATGGAAATAGATGGTTAGAGAAAAAAACTGATGGCATAAAATGTCTTTTAATTGTTTTCATGAATTACATCACAAATTACAATTTGAAAACAACCAGAAATCCCCTGAAATGTTGAGAAAAAGAAATTTTCATGGTTTTGTATCTCCACTCCAGATATTTTGGAAGATGGGACCATGTTTTGGTTTGAAATGAGTTTACTTACCTTTAAGTGGTATCCTGATAAGATAGTATGCTTCTCAAAATGTTGCCTACAGCATTAACTGCTCTCTTCATGCCTTTGAAATTTCTTATTGAAAGAAAATTGGCATAAGTGAGCAAATTAGTACTTGTATGGCAATTTTCAGTCTATGAAGCATATAAAAATAGAGATGAATTAAATAAATTTCTAGAGGAAATTATGAGAATAGAATTTTTCTGTTAAATGTGGCAGTGAATTATCTAATGATGTCCATTAACAATCAGCTGATTAGTACATTGTCCCTATAATGACAAGTCTCTAATCAACAGGCACATTTAGTGTCAGCATTGGTCCAGTCAGGGAACAAAAAGGAAGGACGTAACTACTTTGATCTTTTCAAGTTCAACAGGCATTTGACAGGCTTTAAGTCATTTTAGTGATAGCAGCTATCTTTTAATTGAATGGACCCTTAAAAATAGAACAGAATCAATAAAATAAGACGAAATCAGAGAGGGAGACAAAATATAAGAGACTCAACTATAAGAAACAAACTGAAGGTTGCTGGAGGAGAGGTGAGCAGGGGAATGGGGTAACTAGGTGATGGGCATGAAGAAGGGCATGTGATGTAATGAGCACTGGGTGTTCTATGCAAATGATGAATCACTAAACTCTACCTCTGAAACTAATAATACACTATATGTTAATTAATTGAATTTAAATTTTTAAAAAACTGAAAAATAGGACAGAATCTTCAATTTAGATATATCCTAGAGTCTTTCAGATGGCATTACGTTATATACACAAGAAAGGTGATATTTCTATTGATGAAAACATGATAAAATTTATAAAAGAAAATAGCACAAAAATAGGAAAAATATGAAAGGAAGAAAATTATTTAATTGAATGAAAACAATACACAAAGAAAAATGTAGGGTTTCCTGTCTTTTTGTGGTATTCAAGATTTTACTTTTGAGCTTTTTATTTAATATTAGCATCTTGTTTATGGGATTTCAATTCACTTTGTATCTTTCAGGAGCATGTCTTTTTTTTTTTTTTTTAAATAAATTGTGACTGCCTATTAGGGGCACAAATTAATTTTTAAAGGAAAATGTTGTATTTGCTTAAAATGGAACATAATTAGCTGCAGAAATTCAGTTTGTTTTTTAAAACCAGAAAGGCCAGTGCTGCAATTGTAGGCTCTATTGATTATTCCTGTTTGGAACAGTGATCATTAGTAAATGTTTTGGCCCAGAGATTCAAATTATAAAGCTTGGTGCTGAGCAATCAGGCATGATTTACTGTGGAAGGCAACAGGGGATGAGGTTTTCTACAGTGTGGCAGATGGAGATCGGAAAACCATTACAGTCAAGAAATGCAGAAATGTAGCTTCTTATGATAATCATATCTTGTCTACAGCTTCATTCTGTGATAATGATAGAAATTCCATGATTATTGCCTTTCAGTCTTTCAAACAAATATTTTCTTTCTATGAAACTTTCTATCTGCATTCATCCATGTGAATACACATGTATCTAAGAAACCTCTACACATCTTCATGTATATAAGTAGCACATTTAAGGAGGTTTTTTTTTTCATTCTGCTGAACAATCTTCCTTGTTTATTGTAACAAAATCAATTAGCTAGTAATTCAAAATGGGAAGTTGAACATGCTATGTATAGATTATATCTTTTTTTAAAGATTTTATTTATTTATTTGACACAGAGAGAGATCACAAGTAGGCAGAGAGGCAGGCAGAGAGAGAGGGGGAAGCAGGCTCCCCGCCGAGCAGAGAGCCCGATGTGGGGCTCGATCCCAGGACCCTGAGATCATGACCTGAGCCGAAGGCAGAGGTTTTAACCCACTGAGCCACCCAGGCACCCCCAGATTATATCTTTTCACAAGTATTTCTCTTTCATCATCAGAAAGAGAAGCATATTTTTAAAAGGTTTATTTATTTAAAAAGAGAGAGAGTCGGAGGAGGGCAGAGGGAAAGAACCTTCAAATGGACTCCCTGCTGAGTCTGGATTCCCCACGTGTTCTCAGTTCTCATTGGCTGGTGCTGGGCTCTACCTCATGACCCATGAGATCATGGCCTGCGCCAAAACCAAGAGTTGGATGTTTAACCTACTGAGCCACCCAGGTGCCCCAGGAAGCATATTACTTTTATTACTACTACTCCAAGTCTAATAATAAATATGACAATAAGACACACAAATAGAACATATATTATAAGCAGTGTTTAAAACTCGAGGTAATTTATATTTTTGGATGTAAATCATGACTCCTCAAAAGGAAATTATTTTAGGTGTTGCATTTGAAATTAAATGCTTTTAAAATAAGTCTGTACATGTTTTCCTGTACTTTTTTCTATTCTCATATATTCTGAGAGTATTGCTGAGTATTTACGTGATGCAATGATTTAAATAGATGCAAAAGTAAGGGCTTCTTGGTGGTAAGATTCTCAGGAAGGTCACAAAGAGTAGAGTGTGAGTGATCCATGACCCCGGACATGAATTCCATGATGGGAAAGGGTATACTCCAGGAGATTTTTGAGGGATAGTGGTGCTGGGTAATAGGAAAGCCAAGTATAGTGGTCAAAAATGTATTTCAGGATAAACCTGCTATTGATTGCCTTACATTTTATTTACTGCCATTTGTTTCCTATTTAGAAAACATAACTATGACCAAAAAGAGACACATTCTTTTCCTTTACTTTGTTCTCTAGCTTTTATGGTTATCACCCTAGAATCTCACTTCTCTGAAGTGCTCTGTGAGAAAGCTGGAAATTTCATCAAACTCCTGTTATATCAGTGCAGAGCACCTTGTTTGTTCCTGATTATAATTCACGGAAGCTCCCAGCTTGCGTAGCCCATTCTCACACGGTGACTTGCACTTGAGGCTACTGAGGAAAGGATGCAAACATGTGATTCGGGGACTGGATAAAATATCCCTCCCTTTCAAACCTGATAAGTAATAACCTCAACTATGAGGTTTAGAGGATTTTTAGCATAAAAACTAAAGGTGGAGACAGTACTCTTATTTATTTATTTAATTAAAAGGGTATCCCAAAAACATATGCTAGAAAATATATGATTTCTTAATTATGAGAGAAAGATCATTAATAAATGTCAAGACTGTCAAATGTGGCTATTATGTAACAAAAGAACTTCCATGATGCACACAGGAGAATCAGCTTCATTCAGTCTTAAATCACTCTCATCAGGATTATAAAATGTCTTTCATTTGAAACTTTGTTGTTGAAAACTCAGAAATGTCACTTTATTTCTTTTTTCAAGGTTGAACAGAAGAATGGGGGATTTGACCTCTGAGTGAGAGAGGTTTGCAAAGGGTATAGGACTGCCGAGAAAAGTTTCTAGAAATCAGATTTTCAACTATAAGTTGTATTTGCCTCACTGGGTCATTGGATTAAAATGAGAGGGCATTTATATTTCAGTTAATATATAGCATGACACACAAAGTTACTTAATATGTTTCTTTTCTAACTTCCGATAATCTCTCCTTTTCTTCCTCCAAGTCAAATGTTTGCAAAACGCTGTTAAGAAAGATAAGTATTGCATATGACCAAGGGAACATCCATATATGGCCTAACAATATTAAAGTTAAGGCAACTTTGCCTCGTCAGGAGTTTCTGATTCCCCCACCCCTCTCAATCTTCCCTCTGATTACACACATACACCACAACTTGATCGAGTACTCTATGGCATCATTCTTATCTTACTAAAATCACTTACTATGCACCAAATATCTTCAAATAGTTATTGTAAATTGATTAAATTGATCCACTCTGGGAGCCAAATGTGATGGTATTGCTCTCAGACAATATAATTTAGAGCCTAAAGATTAAGAAATTAATTTTTGGCAGCATGTTTATATCCATAGCATTTGTTTTCTTTTATTTAAAAGTAATTATTGCTCTACTATACATGAAAAAATAATTTAATAAGATATTTCAACCAATGAGTGTAGAGATGCAGCTAAAGAGGCATAAAAATGGAGTTAGGAAGAAGAGATGCAGGTATCAGGTTTGCTAATCTGAGGAATAAATAGTGAAATAATTGGTTGAAACTGACATATCATTCTCTTAATTGGATGTGATCTGGGGTGTCTGGGTGGCTCAGTGGGTTAAGCCTCTGCCTTCAGCTCAGGTCATGATCTCAGGGTCCTGGGATCGAGCCCCACATCGGGCTCTCTGCTCAGCGGGGAGCCTGCTTTCTCTTCTCTCTCTGCCTGCCTCTCTGCCTACTTGTGATCGCTCTCTCTGTGAAATAAATAAAATCTTAAAAAAAAAATGCTTAAAAAAATTGGATGTGATTTGGATTGTACATAATGCTTTGTGTTCTAGAGAGGTTCTAGAGAGAAGATACTTTTTTTTTTTCCCCTTGAGACTGGCAATAGTTCCCAGAAACATGGGAGGAGTTAACAAATCTTATGGAGTTATTATTCTCCAAAGAAGAACTATGCTAGATGTTACCTTCTCCTTTACCTTCTTCCTTATATTATGTACAAATCCAAATCACATCCAATTAGGAGAACGATGTGTCAGTTTCACCCAATTATTTCAGATCTACAACTGGGCTACCTTAGGGTTGAAATCTCTCATTGCGTAAGACTATATGTTTTTAACAGCATGATCCTAGGACCGAGACACTAGAAAACTGGATCTCCCCTTTTTAGGGTACAGCTAAGAATCTTTTGGTTAATGTAAATACACATAAATGGACTTCTGAAAACAATACAATAGACAACTATCAAGAAAATGGATTTGCTATTGAAAATTATGTAACAGTGTTCTTAAATTTGGCATTTTGAATCCATCTCAGTTTAAACTCCATCCCTTCTTCCATCTTCCACTCATCTCTTCTCATGATATATTGAGTGCTCTTGACATTCACAGAATTCCTAAAAGGTTCATATAGATTGTATTTAACATTAAAATGATTTCCTCTCTAGAACTATATTTAATGAAATGCCTAACCCAACTCTCTACAACCCATTTAATTCTCTCAACTAAGAAATTTAACCTACACAGCTGTTGGTGTTCTTGACTGGCAATCCTAGTTTCTTAATGATTACATATATGTATTTAGATTTGTTTTAGTGTCCCTCAGAGAAAATTAATTACCTCACTTTAAAAAGTGGAATAGGCTAGAAAATATAGTAAAATAGATTTCTTGAATTACTATTCACATATTGCAAGTCATTTTGTGTTATAATGAACACAATTTTATAAGTACTAAGAAGAGAAAAAAATACAGAAATCTGAGCAATTACTAAGCAAGGTAGAATTACTTAAGGAATGCTTCTTAGATCTGTACACTTGAAACATTTCAAGTCAGTAGCTTTATATTTCACAATTCTATTCTGCAGTGGTATAATATTTACTCTATGGCCATGGAATGGTGGCTAATACATGTTATCCTCAACCTTAATGCAGCAAGACTTTGTTTAATAAGATCAAATTCAATATTGGCTAACTTTATGAACAGAAAGGTCAGTGGATATTTAATCGTTTTTGAGTAACCACATAATTTTAGTCCATACAAGGGCACTTTTGAGAAGGTAAAGGATTACTATTAACGGTTATGGTGGGCCATCAGGCATAGCCTGGACTGTTCTGTGGCAAACAGGATATAATGTCTTCTTATCTGGAAGTTGTTTGAGGAATACTGCACAAGACCCCTCATTAGCCAGAGCAGAGTTCTCTATATCTTGAAGAGTTACCTTTGATGGTCATCTATAGCTATTACAATGTTTTCCTTATTTGTCTCAAAGAATTTTCCCCAGATTTACTGAGATATAATTGACAAATAAAATTATAATTTATTTTTAAAAATTCAATATTGGCCTTTTAACACAAGTTGGAATACAACTGCTTTTATTTGTAGTTCTTAAGTTACAAGTTGCAATTTTAATAGAAGAAATATTTTTATTTTGAAGGAGAATAATACTAAAACTAGGCAAATAGTGCATTAGTTGCTTCTGAGTGGATCAATATGTTATAGGCCGTATTGGTCACCAGAGACTGCAGCGCACATTATGCGGCCATCGTGTGGGGTTTCGGCAGGGCCATTTCCCTTAATGACAATGAAATTTAAACTGCTGAACTTTCAGAATATGACTTAAAAGTATACTACTTTACAGAGTATATTTTCAGAGGATGCAGTAAGCTTTTTGTGATAGTACAAATGAAAGCATCGTGTGACATCACATCTGGTACACTTTTAGTTTTGGTTGTTTTTTTTAGGCTTAAAAGTTCAGCAGAGCCTGATGATTCACAGACCTGTACCCCTGGGGCAAATAATACATTATATGTTAATTAAAAAAAAATGTTCAGCGGATGGTGGCAATGAATACTAAACAAATACAACCACAGGTAGATACAAATTGTACCAAGAAGTCACAGTTAAAACCATTGTGTAAAGGTGTGTCTTTTCTGACTTCTCATTTTAAATATAAAAATAGAAATTACAGATGTGGTTTAAACCAAAAAAATCAGGTACATCATCTTACCTGTTGTCTGATGTGGTTCTTTAATTTTTAAATGTATGGAGGGAACAACATGGTTTAATTAAGCAAAGGGTGAACTATATACTGTTTATACGGTATAGAAATAGACATCTTATTTGTGGTAATATTAAGTAGTTGACAACTATCACTACAGAAGAATCTACTGTTAACTTTTAGTTCATCTTTACTGTTGTTAATAACTTTGGGTTACCATTCAGTTATGCAGAAACTTGGGACCTATTTCCTTTGAAATCCTTATTCTATGCTCATCTAGACACATCTTAGATTGTACACTTTCATATAGGCATTTGTATCAGAATGCTAGAGTTCAGGTCCACTACATGACTGTGTCATATTGAGCAAGTTACTTATTCTTGCTGCCCAAGTTTTCTTATTTGGGAAATGCAACAGTAGTTCCTACAGGCCAGATAGAGAATTAAAGGAGTTAATACAGGGATACCTCGGTGGCTCAGTCAATTAAGTGTCTGCCTTTGGCTTAGGTCATGATCTTAGGGTCCTGGAAACAAGCCCCACATCTAGCTCCCTGCTCAGTGGGGAGTTTGCTTCTCCCTCTCCCTCTGCCCCTCCTCCTGCTCATGCTCTCTCTCTCTCAAATAAATAAAAATTAAAAAAGTGTAAAAAAATGAGTTAATACATGTGATGTGGCTAAAATAGTGCCTGGATTATTATAAGTAATAAATAAATGCTAATAATTATTATATCAATGTTATATCATTATTTATCTCTCCCCTGCTGCTCCTCATTCTCCTACTGCCATCCAAAGAAGATATGTACTAAAGGGTTTAGTTTCCTTGTGAGACTGAAAGTTCAGTCTTTAAAGTACTTCAATGATACTATAATTGATATTTCTTTTTTCTTTTTTTTTTAAGATTTTATTTATTTATTTATTTGACAGAGAGAGACACAGTGAGAGAGGGAACACAAGCAGGGGCAGAGGGAGAGGGAGAAGCAGGCTTCCCACCGAGCAGGGAGCCCGATGCAGGGCTCCATCCCAGGACCCTGGGATCATGACCTGAGTTGAAGGCAGATGCTTAACGACTGAGCCACCCAGGCGCCCCTATAATTGATAGTTCTGACCTAATTTTTGTTACTGGTCAATTCCAGGTTGATACCAAAATGCTAGCTATTAAACTAATACCAATACAGTTAAGCCCATGCATGTTTTTTCTGATTCCGATGCCTCAAAATGATTTGAAATATTTCTATGCATGCCTCTTACTACAGGCAGGGCATAGGAGTACAAGAGCTCCTGGCTCTGGGTGTCTCAAACAAACCAGGTTCAACCACTCGCTGTCAACAAAATCCAAAGGAAGAGTGATGAGTGGTGGTGAAACCAGAAAGGAATTTATTTCAGTGAGACTGACACTGGGAAGACAGGGAACTAGTGTCTCAAAGACTATCTACTCCAAAGTCTGAAAATCCTTTTCCAGGTTTAAACAAGGAAAATGTGGGACAAAAGTGGGTGGGTATATGCAGGTAGGTAATTAAAGTTAAAGAGATCATTGTCTTGGAGTCACTCACGGATGGGGTCTTTTTGACTCAGGCAGTCCTTATTGCTTGAGGGATTAGTTTCAGTTTCCAACACCGGATGCTTTGCCCTCAGGGTCTTATAACTGAGCCAAAAGACAAGTTTCATTGAACTAGAAAGTTTGAGGTTGAAATGGAGGCAGTCAAAGTCCTCTTTCATTTTATATATATATATATACACACACACACGCTATAGTATATGTATATATAACATATGTTGTATATTTTATACATACACTAAATTATAAATTATATATATATTTCTTGTGACTATGGATGGAGAGGATGTATAAACCTTCTTAGTTTTATGCACACTAAGATTTTCTTTGGATTGTTACCAGGAATAGACAACTCCATTATTTCTGAAACCACATAGACTAACCTGATGTCTAATGTTCTAGCATTTAACAGAGGTAAATAGTACCTACTTGCTGCCTCACTGGAATTATATTGCTTATTTTTGAATAATTTAAATGGGCATAATATAAAAGTCTGGCTGTAAAGCTCAGAAAAAAGAATGATACTGGGTTTGGGATTCCCTCTTGGGTTTCCTTCTGGAATTTTACCAGAGCTGTAAATCGAGAGACCGTGTTACTAAGTCAGCTTCCTTGAGTCAGTCTGTCCCCAAGGCCAGATAATCTGGTGGCAATGACTGTATAATTCTCAAAGATCAAGCTGCTCCAAGTTTTTGTAAAATAATTGGAGAACATACATAAAATTAGCCCTTCCTTTGACTTCTCTCTGTATCAAAAAGGTATAAGTGTCCCCCTGCATAGAAACAAGTTACTTTACTTTTGTGATTCATTTTCTCCTAATGGTTGTTCACTTTGTCCTTATAACCTGACTCTAAGTGTTACAATTGAGAAAATAATGCTGTGTTACTTACTGACCTTAAACACCAGAGATGTTTGTACAGAAGGCATTTCTACTACTCTGAAAATGATGTCTATCATCATTCCTATGCTTTGTATCTCCACTTACTGTCCTAAGCTTTAAGTCATTGGAGTTCACTTTGCTTATCCAAGAGCCTCGGCCCCTTCCATTCCCTGGAATTCTATATAGAGCTTTCTACCTCAGTGGATGGGACAGTTGTTAAAGATTCTCTTTGGCCTCAATCATGGCTTTGAGTGGAAGAGAGATAAATCATCTCTCTGCTGTTTTTATTGGGCCTTCAGCTTCCCTCCTATATTTTCATGTTGTTATGATTTTAATGCAATTACAGGAGAGTTTATGCTTTTTAAGAAGAATGTGGTTATGAAACCCAAAATGTAATCATTGGGACCAATTTCAGATAAAATTCATTTTCATCTTACTCATTTTTCACTTGTTTGATTTTTTGATTGGATACCCGACTGCTTAATAACTGTGCATTTGAAACACAGTCATTCTCTATAAGAAGATGAATTTTAGATAAATGATTCCTCAGCTAAGCTAACTCAATGCTAAGTATTAGATAGACTCAGTCCCTTTATAAAAATGTAATTTCTTGGGCACCTGGGTTGCTCAGTCAGTTAAGCGTCTGCCTTTGACTCAGGTCATGATCCCAGGGTCCTGGGATGGAGTCTTGCCTCAGGCTCCCTGCACACTGGGGAGCCTGCTTCTCCCTCTCCCTCTCTACCTCTTCCCCCTGCTCATGCTCTCTCTTTCTCTTTAATAAATAAAATCTTTAAAAAATGGAATTTCTTTTCTTTTTTTTAAAGATTTTATTTATTTATTTGACAGAGAGAGAGAGAGAGATTACAAGTAGGCAGAGAGGCAGGCAGAGAGAGAGGAGGAAGCAGGTTCCCTGCTGAGCAGAGAGCCCGATGCGGGGCCCGATGCGGGGCTCGATCCCAGGGAACTGGGATCATGACCTGAGCCGAAGGCAGAGGCTTTAACCCACTGAGCCACCCAGGTGCCCCCCAAAATGGAATTTCTTAAATGAAGACAGTGTCTTTTGAAAAGAATACTGACCCATTATCAACTGATTATCAAACATTAGGAAATCAGCATATATTATTTTTAAACCCGCAACAGACAGAATAAACTAGAACAGCCTTGTTTCTACAACCCAACCTAGAAAATACTGATGCAAAACATTTCACTCTTGGATGAGACACTTTTCTCCCAACAGTATACTTAGGAGCCATGTATCATTCAACAAAAGATCCACAGAGCTCTTTTCATGCTTCAGAGAATTGTTACAATTACATCCTTCCAAGGTGGGTCACTTAGTCTTGTACCATATGATGTTACTTGGGTTTTCCAATGGAGGTCATAAAAAAGATTGATTCCTATCCTTTGTTGTTTTGCCTTCCTTGCCATATGTAGGGCTGTGTAACATGAGCTCTTTCCTTGGTGGCTAGTCTGATCTATTGCTTGTTTCAAGGCTCCAGAGACCTAGAAAACTAAATTGCTCCCATAGCAAGCACCCTGCAATTACTCAGGCTGTAACTACATAGACCTAACAAACCACATTGCTCCCCAGGTGACTTTATGGCTTTCTTGTGCCTTACTCTTTCTGCTCTTAGGACTTCTGCTGCTCCAGGGATCCAGGAGATTGAGCTTGAGCCTTTCCAGAGTCATTTGATCTTTGCAAAGCTGTATTATACCCAGTGTGTATCCAGAGAAATGCTTATCAAAACTCAAGTACTTCAAGACACTGGGTAGATCTTATTGTCAAAGGATATGTATTGACCTTTTACTAAGAAACAATCAAGATCAAAAGAAAAGAAAGAAAGTAACAACCAATATCTACTAGAAACATATTTAACAAAGCAATGTCTATTTTTAGGTTGTAAACACTCTAGGAAGGGGGGAGGAAAGCAGATATAAAAATGGATATATTTTAGTAAAAAAATGCTTATGGTTTTATATATTTGAAATTAGAAGCCATTTTTAACTTAAATCTTCTCATAAACTTTTCTAACGTTTCTTGAACTATTCTGAGATTTAAACAAATCCTCCTGCAATCAATCCTTGAAGTTTGTGTTGTTCTTTTTGCAAAATTCTTCTACACAGAAAATGGGAAATATACATTCTTTCTTAATGAGTATGTTTTTATTATCTAAATATACTATTTCACAATTTTAGCAGGCTAGTTAGGTGTTACAAGTTGTAGTAAATTTGATATGCTAATTAACAGACGGAAGTGCTGAATAGATGGAATGCATAGAAGAAGCTATTTTGAGAATAAAATCCATATAAGCGTGAGCCAGTTTACTTAAGGGAATAAAGATATTAGTAAACAAGATAATATGTTAAAATTGCCATATTTAAATTATTTTCTGTTCAGACCCTTGTTTCTCCAAGTTTGCTTTTTAAAAATTTATTATTTATTTATTTATTTATTTATTTATAACAGAAAAGAAGGAGAGTTTATTGAAAACTACATACCGTTGGACAGAACACCCAGCATTGGGGTCGAGGTCCCGTGGATTGATGGGCAACCGCTCTGCGGTTGAGGCTTTTGGTTTCAGAGGACAGTGCCTGAATCCATGCCTCAAATCTTGAACGTGATGACGTCATTTTGTAGATATTCTCCTCAGGGGAGCATAGGTAAATCGCCCATGATTCGCCGCAGCCCCACCACGTCGTCCTGCCCCAAGGGAAGCTTCTTCTGCAGCAGCCCGGACCTGAGCCCCTGGCCACGTGGCCACCTGCTGGCTCTCTCTGGGACCCAGGTTCGGATTTTGCCAGCAGCTTCGGCTCCAGCTTGCTTTCCAGGCGTGGCCTGAGGTCCCTGCAGAGAGCTCCGCCCCCGTCCCAGAGGCGGTCGCAGCCCTTCTTCACGTTCAGAGGGTGGAGGGGCCGCCGCTCGCCTGCTGACTCGGTGGCCTCCCTTTCCTGCTGAAGCGGAGAGAAGGGAGACATTTTGCCCTTCTTGAAAGGATGCAAATATGCCTGTTCAAAGGTGAGTCTTCTTTAGCTAATATCAGTCCAAATATAAGATTGTAAAAGCCTACCAATTTCTTTTCCCAGTTGAAGAGCAGTTTTCATTAATTGGTTACCAGAGAATACTAAAGTGCTTTTTTGCTGATTGGCCTTTATCTTTATTTTGTTTGTGTATTTATTTATTTATTTTTTAGCCTTTATCTTTAAAGCTGGTGGTTTTGCTCAATATTGTGTGAGGAACTCAGTATTGTAACATTTGAGATAATAAATATAATACAACTTTTTACTTAACAAATACATATTATTTACCTAAATTTCTGTATGAATAAGAAAGACGCATTTACATTTAGATTTCTTTACACACAAAATTAACGGTATAATGTAGCTTAAAATCTATGCAGCAAAAACATTTCTTCTGTAAGTCTCCGGGCATAAACTCAGAAAAATTAAATCAATTTATAACATCCAAGAAGGGCAATCTTTCGAATAACCCTTGCTCCCTTTTTAACTTCAGCTGGGTACTTCCCTGGAAATGCGTACTTCATTGGTTAATTTTGCTCTCCACAATTAATCTGACGATTGGGTCTTGGGCTAATTTCCTTTTCTTTTCTTTTTGCCTTTTTTCTTTTTTTTCCTTCTCTTTCTTTTTCCTTCCTTCTCTTTCTTTCTTCCTACCTGCAGGATTTATGTGAAATTTACTTCATTTGCATTTTTGTACTGGTGGAGAGTCCTAGTGACTACAGATAATACAGTAATTATCCTTTATCCAAGTTTTCCATTTCCATGTTGTCAGTTACCCAGGGTCAACCACAATCTGGAAGTAAAAGATCCTCTCCTATCCCGAGAAGGTCTTTAGTAGCCTAATACTAAGTCACAATGCCTACCTCCTTCTCCTTCATCTCACATCATCACAAGAAAGATGAGTACAGTACAGTAAATTATTTTGAGTGCTTGAGAGTGCACATTCACATAAGTTCTATTTTATTATAATTCTATTTAATGCTAATCTCTTAATGTGCATAGTTTATAAGTTAAACTTTATCATAGGTAGGTACCTATAAGAAAAAACATAGTATATATAGCATTCGGTACTATCTGCTGTTGCAGACATCTACTCCTGGTCTCAGAAGCATCCCCCATGGATAAGGAGGGGGAGTGTAGTGTAGATGCAAATAAGATTAGAGTTAAAATGAAGTTTCCCTCCAAATGCAAGAAATTCAATTTAACAGGACTTAAAACGATTTGATGGAACGTCCAGACACGCTGCTCAGGTGCACAATCTAATCTCAACAAAATGCTGTTGTTTTCTTTCCTAGAGGAAAGAAAATCTTTTCTCTTTTCTTTCTTTCTTTTTTTTTTTTTTTGTTTCCTCATTAGTTAGGACCCAATTCCCTCCAAAGTGAAAAAATAGAACCAGAAAATGTAACCTAGGGGGTGAGGGGACGGTGTGTTTGGGGGCTGGGTGGACTCAGGACTTAGGAAATCTTCCTCCTTTCCCTACTGCGCCAGAAGCTACAGAACAAGGGACACCTGGACAAAGGGGCTGAAACAAAGTAGTATTTCGCTTCACTCCCGCCTCAGCGAGACTTCGGGCCATGTCTGCTCCCCCAGCACCAGGGCCACTGCCCTGCACTCTGTGCCCAGAGACAGACTGGCCCAGGCCTCTGGAGCCCTAAGGTGACGGGCCCTGGGGAGATGTGGGCCCCACCCCAGGTGGAGACCCAACTCGCCTCCTCCGTGTGGGCTCTCCCATCACACGCACGCTCTCCCCAATTTACTTGGTCTTAGTTGTTGCCACCCGCAGCAGTCAGGTTTTCCCCGCGCCCCCAGGGGCCCCAAGGGCGGGGAAGCGGCGGCGGTGGGGGTTGACAGGAGGGCTGGGGTCTGTTTCTGTCTGTCAGTTTTGGCCAGCCGGGAGGGGCCCTGCTCCGTCAGGGTTGGGTTCCGAGAGCTTTGATCTCCCGCCTGGACACTCAGGACCAGCCCCTGCTCGCAGTCCTGGAAACCGGGATCATAGACGTCCACTGACGCGTAGGGGCAGAGGCAATGAGCCAGGGCCTTGATTGCTGGGTTGCAGAGCGAGAGGCCGGGCGAACAGGGTACCTGCAGGCGCTTTGATCAGCCTTTATTATCCAAGAGAAACAAAGCTCCCTGGGACAGACGCCCGAGGGCTCTCATTCCCCCGGAAACTCCACTTCGCCCTCACTTCCTCGCTGTGCACTCTTGGCCTCCGGCGCCTAGGCCCAATGACCCCAGAGTAAACTATTAGCTTCTCCAGAAGACCAGACCTCAGGCTAATGGTTTCCCGGTCCGAAAAAAGTTTGAACCATTCTTATTTTAATTGGAGCATTCTCCTTCAAATGAATTAAATGATAGTAGTAGTTTTAGCTTTGCTTGTGAATTTGCATTATCAAAGATGTGGATTTTTTTTCTTCCATTATGAGTCAGTGAGTAAACAATTTTAGAGAGGAGTAATGGTATTTGTTTTGTTTCCCTTTTTATCTTCTTAGCTCCTTAAAAGCTCTGCACCTTGAATAGGAAGAGAACCTGTTGGACCAGGTATGCTCGTTTTATCTTTCATTTTATTCTAGTTTAAAGATTTAATTTATTTGAGAGAGTGGGGGAAGGTCAAAGAGAGAGAGAGGGAGAATCCCAAGCAAACTCTCGACTGAGCACCAGCTAGAGGTGGATCTCATCTCAGGACCCTGAGATTATGACCTGAGGGGAAATCAAGAATCTGAGGTCTAAGGGTCTGAGCCACCCAGATGCCCCACTTTATCTTTCACTTTAAATATCACCTTGGTCTCTCCAATATCTTAATTAAAATCCATAGTATTTACTGATGGTCAAATGATTTTAAAAATTTGGTATAGTCACATTTTGCAAACTACAGCATTTTAAACATTTTAAAAAAGGCTCTGAACACATAAAACAATTTTTTTTTTTAAAGTGAACATGGGTAGATGAATAGGGCATTTTAATTTGTTTAGTTCTACTTGTTAAAGCTTGCTACCAGAAAAGTCTCCAAAAGAAATGGTAAGCCCTCTCCACCTTTTGTAAAAGAAGACCAACTTACCAACAAATAAACCTGTCTTCTTTTCTCACAATTCTTATGGGCCTAGTCTATCATAAATGGTGAAGGTAGAGTTGGGTCATAAAGTGAGTAATTCAGCACACAAGATTACTCAGAGTGGAGGTGAGGTGATGGTGATAGTGGGGAGGTGCCCTGAAGAGAGGAGGGAATCAACAATATGTTGTTTAAATTTCTCTGAAGTAATGTCTCTTGACAAGAAAAGATGGCTCAAGGGTAAATGGAGTGAGGGAAAAATTTTAAGATATAGTTACTCTTTACCATTTAGAATTGAAAAATGAACTCTATTTTTCTTAACATTTCTATAGCTATTGCCATTGTTTTTTTCAGTGCTTCTGTGCCCTGTGGAAGTACTTAGTATAGATGTCAGTGTAACAGTATAACTCCTTAAGGCAAGAACAGAGACAGGAACAGGAGAACATAGCTGCCAAAGCATGTTATCACATCCATTCTGGCAATGTTGTGTGCCTCAAAAAACAGTTTTACAGTTCTGTAAAGAGAAGCAAAAGAGAATGTTCACAACTTGGGTTGCTTGTGAAACAGACTCCAAGATGGCGGTTTTCTGAGGAGAGCTCTTGAGATGTCCTGGGGAAGGGAAGGAAAGGAAAGGAATCAGGACTGGACTGAGGAAGAAGTTAAGCTTGTTAACTTCTGAAGGTGGCATGACCTTTCAGAGATCTCCTCAGTTGAGGCGAGAATACTGGTTGCAGACCACCCTGGGAAAGGGGTCTGATGTTTGGCAGGGTCCTTCTCTTTTGCTGAAGGAATCCCCAAAGGGGCTGGCAATTTAAAGTCGTCTGCTGGCAGCACTCCTAGCAGATGGGGAAACAAATCCTTCATTCCTCAAGGGGGAGTGATGAATGGAATATAGTTTTATACTGGCAAAAGAATTTGAAATTTTCCTGACATCTGTTTCTCTTCCCTCTGCCTCTTCCAATCCATCCTGCATTTAGCTGCCAAACAAATCTTGACTCGTTTATAAAACTACAAGTTCTCCTGACTGCATTTTGAATGAAATTTTACTGTTTAAATTTCATTTTCCCTTTTTGTCTGCCCTTTGCTTCATTATAATAAATTTTTATTTCATTGTTATTTCCTCCAAAGAGACATTTATAAAAATGAATGTATCTGCTTACTCTTCCTGGAACACAGGTGCTCATTTTAGACTCTCCATCTCTGCTCATGGCCTTGCCTTCACCTCAGACATTGTCTTTCCTGTGTCTTTCCACCTCACTTTGGGTTTCATTTCTTCCTGAAGCATTTCCTTCTAGGTTCCACTGATCTCTTTTTTGTTGGCCCTAAATGTACTTACATTGTGTACTTCATCGAGTCTTTTTCTAGGTGACTAGAGACAAATCAGGAGAACAGTCACTGTGCTTGTCTTTTTGTTTTATTTTGTTTTCTGTCACAGTTGCTATCACATTACTGGGGCCAGAGAGGAAACTTCAAAGTACTTGTTGCTTATCTGACTCAACTATGTTCCGTATTTTCTAAGGTAACCAATAGTGGCTTTGCTTTAGTGTGGTACTATTGCCCCTCTTCTGAAGCTCTAGACCACTTTATCTATTTCTTTTTTTATAAAGAATAGACATTTGTCTTTAGTTATTTGCATACATGTCTTATTTCTTTTAATAATTTTTAAGCAACTTTAGGGGAGGCCATTGCTTACTTCCTACCCCCCCCTTTCTTTTATCCTGAATGTCTAGTCCAGTGGTTCTCATGTAGAAGTCATCAAATGTTTGTTCACAGAATGGTGTTACATTAATGGAATTTAAAACTGGACATTGAAGGCTAGAAAAGAGTGTATTTTCTGGGGGAAATGGAAGATGATTCACTACCATGAGCTTGTTGCTTTCATCAGTTATTGCTCTACTGGAGGAAAAATACATTGTCACTATTTTTTTTTTTTAAGATTTTATTTATTTATTTGACAAAGGGAGAGAGATCACAAGTAGGCGGGGGGAGGCGGGGGGGAGCAGGCTTCCTGCTGAGCAGAGAGCCCGATGCGGGGCTCAATCCCAGGACCCTGAGATACTGACCTGAGCCGAAGGCAGAGGCTTTAACCCACTGAGCCACTCAGGCGCCCCTACATTGTCACTATTATCATCAGGACTGTGTTATTTTTCAATAGCCTATTCTGTGAAATATAGAGCTTCAAGATTAATGCCAATTTTTCTTAAGATCACCTTAAATATTTGCGTAAATAAAGGCCATATCTCCTCCTGACTCTAATTAGGCCGCCTAGTAGATTTGGTAATTGAAGCCCCATGTGAATACACCATTTCTCTTGTTGACATTTCTCCACTGATATCATATAAACCTTCCTATCCATAGATAGAAAGTAGTAATTTAATATTTCTGTTCTTTTTGCTAAATAGTGAAATTATTCTCCTCATCCTGAATTTTCCTCACAAACACAATTTTCTTTTAACATCACCATTTAGTCAGAAAATTTGTTGTCCCTTACACTGCTAATGTGCTTTTCAAATTCATATATCTGAGGGCAGAGAAGATAAAATGAAAGATCATTCACTTTAAGAAATTCAGTTAGAAAAAAAAAAAAGAAATTCAGTTAGAGAAATGAAGACTTAGATTAAGTATTAAAATTAACTCATTTTCATCTTCTGATTATTGACCCATAATTTTTCTATTATAGCTGTTTTACATAATAATTATATTAATAGACAAGTAGAGAAAAAACTCATGTAATAGGAAGGTATTAGATACAGCAAATATAAAAAAGCAGGAAGAATAATTGAATTAACCATAGGCTCTATGACATTATGAAGTGTTTCCTTTACCTCTTTTCTAAACATAATAGTCACTGTTTTAATTATCCTATATATTAAAATGTATAGTTTGGAAATTCTGATTCTATATAAAGTGAATTTTTTTTCCTTAGATAAGAATATTCAGGATATTGTGACTGTAACTCAAACTGTTAAAAATGTTTCCAAGCTAACATCTAGGCAAATTGAGATTTCACTGTTTTATAAAAAAATAAGGAAAATAAGGAAAAACAATGTGATCCAGTATGTATACATCTGAGCTCGATGGCAAAAGTGGCCTTGATTATAATTTTTTACTACTTCTGGTAACCGTGACCTTTGCCATGTAACCTTATAGTGTTCTGTATGGGGCTTGGTGGTTTGACTAGCTTTGGCCATGAGGTAGAAGTTTCATTATATGAATTCTAAGTCAGGCCTCAAGAGGCCTTGAGTGTCTCTACTTGCTTTCTTATATTTCTTCCATTGCTATGGGGGATGCCCTCACCACTACTGGGAGATGAGAGATACGTGATTCAGAGGGGAGTATTCCAGTTCTCCCAGTTGATTAGTCTGTTGCTAACCAACAGATCCATGAGTAAACAAATGCTTATGGATGTACAACACAGCGCTTTCGTGAATG
Organism: Potos flavus; assembly: GCA_028534135.1. Lineage (NCBI taxonomy): Eukaryota > Metazoa > Chordata > Mammalia > Carnivora > Procyonidae > Potos > Potos flavus. The sequence goes on from CM052896.1 coordinate 77,282,586, forward strand.
TTACAAGTCATTGTAGTGGCAAAAAATAGTCTGTCAGTGCTGTGGAGAAGATTTATATCAACCATTGCCATACAAAGAGATATTATTTCACTCCCAGCAAAACTAATTACTATGAGTGTTTACAGTGGAGTATTGGACTATGTTTTTTTAAACTTCTAAGATTTCATGTCTTTTAACATATATGCTCAGCTTCAAAAGTGGAGATTCACTTATAAAATTTTACTGTAGATTCACAGGAGCTCTGTTCTTTAAGAGCTTAAATAGTAATAGCTTTCTCTAGGCTGTCTCCAATTTTTTCTCTTCAAATTTTTTTAATACTTATGAAATAATTGGGGAAACTTGTGTACGTGCTTTCATATTTTAAGCTCACATATGAGGTTTTTTTTTAATCCTAAGGTGAAATAAGTAGATTTATATATATATATA
>CM052896.1:77283511-77304196 GCA_028534135.1 Potos flavus
TTCTCAGATAAATTTTAAGGAAGGCCTATAAGAATATTCCATTGAAACTGTGCATGCTGACCTCTTCTAAAGTCTTTATATAACCTAGGACCTGGGTCGAAGACATCTGCTTGTAAAAGGACAAAAATAATGTTACTGTAGTTCCTTAAGCAATACAGGCTTTCAATGAGTTGTCCAGTTGAGCGACTCTGCACACAGCAGGAAAAAGTAGATGATTAGATGCTAAAATAAGCAATCCAGTCCACTTAATACCAAGGAATTCAGAGAAGGGAGATGAAAACTTGTAGAGGTATACTATTGTACATCATGTGAAAAGACAATTTAGCATGCCAAAAATCTGTGAATACATTTCTAAGTGTTCAGTATTTATGAACAGCTATGAGATGGAAAGCTGCTTTGTGTTATTTGTCTTTGCTTCCTTCACAGGATAGCACCAGTGACTGACCCCCCAAATTGTTTCAATTCAAATCCATGCAGGGCATTATGCCTAGGTGTTGAAAGCCTGGGTTCAGACCAGATTGCCTTGGTCTGAATGTCAGCTCAAGTTGCTTAATTTCTTTGTACTTCAGTTTTCTTGTATGTGAAATGGAGTGAATAATGGTACTAACTTCACTCAGTTGATGTGGGGTTAATGTTAATCACATAAAAGTGTCTGGCATATACTAACGACTTTACAAATGTTAGCTATTTTATTCAGTTAATATGCCTTTCTTGAAGTCACACGTAGGAAGTTTATTTCCCTGCTCTACTTTTGAGCATTACCTAATTAATGTCCACACCCTAGGTGCCTTAATCCATTCACTGAGTGAAGACACAATGACAATTGAGCATATATTGTTGGAATATTTATACAATTTTAACATATCATTTAAAGAGGTTTAGAATCTTTAAAGTTTCAGATAAATTTATAAAAGCTTCCCTTTTATGTTTTTCCAGTGAAGACTTAAGTGCTGGTATCCATCATATGTTATTTTAAGACTGTTTGGAATAAAATAGATTGGTAGGAAAGATTAAGAGAAGACAGATTTGATTATTCTTCAGACTTTTAAAGGCTTGTCATCATTATCACTACTACCAATAACGGAAAAAATACACAATGAGCATTGTACTGTTTTGGGAGTGACTAGGAAATTTGTGGAAATATTTTGAATGCTTCCGATTAATAGTTTATTTCTTAGAAAATAATTCTAAATAAATTTATTCTAACATCACTTTATAGTAATCTAGAACATTCTGTCAAACATTATGAAATTTAAAAGTTAAATCATAGCAATTACTTCCTAAATATTTAGTGTTCTTTTAGGCTAAATGTTTAACATATATGGGCACATGGGTGGCTCAGTTGGTTAAGTGTTTGCCTTTGGGTCAGGTCATAATCCCAGAGTCCTGGGATTGAGTCCCTGCTCAGCGGGAAGCCTGCTTCTCTCTCTCCCTCTGTCTACAGCTCTGCCTACTTGTGCGCGCTCTCTCTCTCTCTGTCAAATAAATAAATAAAATCTTAAAAAAAAAAAAAAGCAAAATACCATACAAATGAAGACAATTGTTTAATGTGCTGAATATATACTTATGCATCTATTATTTTAGGTACGTTGTAAAAGATATTATGTGCTTTGTTTAAGATCTAGAGTCCATTTTTACTATTATATTTTTTGCAGAAGTTTGAATTAATTTACTCTTTATTGAGTGGCGTTAGAATATAAACTATTGGCTGGTCCATAATATCATTATACCATTCGTCTTTGGAAATATCGAATTTATGAGGCTCTGCTTTATATGAGCTCATTTTATAATGAGATTTATAAGTGAAAACACTAATGTTTAAAGACCACTTCATAAAATTTATATAATTAACTTGCACTTACCTTGCTTCATTTAAACTATAGTGTAAAGAGATGCCTGAAAGTACCATAATTAATAATAACTCCCTTTTCTATAACATTTATGCTTAGAACATTTTGAAATTGCATCATTTTAAAATTAACTCTAATCCTAACTGCCTTCTCCTCCTCTCCCACAGCATTGTTGGCAGTGTGTTTTGATGGTTCTCTAAGAATGCAAATTTGCTAGAATATAGAGTATTTACCACAGAACACTGAAAAAAACAATCTTTGTATTTAACCTGGTTAACCTTTGTTTCCATACAATCTATTCACCGAGGAGAAAAAGATCATTTCATCTAGTCATTCAGTTTTGCATTCAGCAAATATTTATTGAGTGCCTTCCATGCACTGAGTTAGGTTTGATAGTCTTCGTTTTCATGAAGCTGATGGTAGAGTGGTGGTTATAGATATACAAAATCATATATAATTTGGTGTTATACATGCCATGATTTGTATGAGTGCCTTTTTTTTTTTTTTTTTGATTAAAAAGTTTGGTTTCCTATCCCCCAGAGCTATTGGCATTGCCTTTAGTCTTAATTACCATTAACATCAAAATTCCTGGTCCTGTAACTTCCTGATCAATTGTATAGTCATGGGAGGACTGTCACACCAGACACAGACCCTATGAGCAAATAATAAATGATAGACAATATTGCAGTTTTCTCTAAAGCAGTCACCCTTACATCAAACACTAAAATGCAAATCAACTGCATATCTGTTCTTTTTCTCTGTCAGAACAACATTTTCCTGAGGATTATTGTATCTCCATTTCAACAATTCACAAGTAGCTGAAATCATGTAGCATCTCTAATTAAATTCCAAAATTCCATACCATGTGGAGAATAACTTGCCCGTGGTGGTAGTCAGAACAGTGTCAAGTTCATGAGCTGGAGAATACAAATGCAACTTTGAAGTTAAATTTCACATCAAGAAGTGCTTGGGAAATGTGTTGCTATGCAGTCTAAAGATACCAAATTATATACACAGCTAACTTTCTGTGTTACTAAGGAGGAAATGCTTTGCAATCCCATCCATAAAGTAGAATATGCAATCTGTATGCAGTACACTAACAGAATACAGATTTTTGCATTCCATAAGAATTGCAATCAATACACTACTAATATCTGGCCTATGATATTAGATTGCTTTTGACTCCCTGAATATTTGCATCTTGCTCTGTCCCTGCTGGATTTGATAGAATCAATTACTATAGTTTTTACCTTGGTAAAATGTAAAATAGCATTCCTGTTCTATGCTAGAGGATATTTAGTGCTCAGGAGATGATAGGAAATTGCTTTTATTCTAAGTAGAGATTTTACGTATATTTATTTTTTATTATAAATTGTTACAAATATTTTTTTTTCCAGTTAGTGGCGTGTGTTTTCATTTTCTTTGTAGTATTTATTGAGGGGAGTTCTTAATTTGTGTGAAAATGTTCACTCGTTGTTTCAGTGCTCATGCTTTATGTATACTCCTCTATTCCCAAAATCGAGTATGAAAATCTGTACTTTAAAAAAAACTTTCCTTTCTAATTAATGAATTTACTTATTGATATAAAATTTTATAAATGTTATTTCATAGGTTTTTAGCTTTTTTTTATATCAATATTCACTTGTCCCATCACTATTTATTAAATAATTCATCTTTTCTACAAAGGCCTGTAATTATTCCTCTGTCATATATTAAGCTTTTACATATGTGTAGGTATTGGTGTTAGCTTCCTGTCCTATACTATTTTTTATTTCTCCATCACCATGTCAGTATACTACCACTTACTCTCTTAAAGTCTTCTCTCTTTGTAAGATCTTTATTTCTGCTAAATCAAATATATACTCACCACCATTTTTTTTTTTTTTTTGGTCCTAAATGTATTGAATATTCTTTGGCCTTTTGAATTCCATGTAAATTTTAGTTGACTGTGTCAAGTCAATGAAAATTTTGTTGGGATGTTGATTGGAATTGCAATGATTCTTCATATAGTTTGGGAAGCATTGACATCTTTATAAATTGGTACAGTGTCTGTAAAAGTATTGTTTTATATACTTTCTTAATATCTTTGAATTAAAAGTTTTATAATTTTCTTCTTTCTTTTGCATATTTATTCCTATGGATGTATTTTTGTTCTTGTTGCTGTTTTAAATGATAATACATAATACTATTTTAAATTCTAGAAATTGCATTTTCTATCACTGATATAAATAGGATGTATTTCATTTTTTGATCTTACAGATAACAACACTGGTCGTATCTACTGATTCCAATAATTTTCATAAGTTATTTGAAGTTTTCCAAATAGTACTATCTACAAATGATAACAAATTTGTTTTTCCATTCTAATTTTTACCTTTTTTTTCATTTGTCAAATTGTGCTGGCTAGAACCTCTGATATTATATTGAATAGAAGTGATAATAGTGTGATTTCTTTTTTTTATAGACTTTTTTTTTTTAAGATTTTATTTATTTATTTGACAGAGAGAAAGAGATCACAAGTAGGCAGAGAGGCAGGCAGAGAGAGAGAGGGAAGCAGGCTCCCCGCCGAGAAGAGAACCCGATGTGGGGCTCGGTCCGAGGACCCTGAGATCATGACCTGAGCTGAAAGCAGAGGCTTTAACCCACTGGGCCACCCAGGCCCCCCGATAATTGACATATTTTATTACTGGATCTTGATTTACTAATATTTAATGATTTTTGTGTCTATGTTCGTGAGCGATAGCGGCATAGTTTTCTTGTAATTTTTTATCTGCTTTTGCTGCTAGGATAGTGCTGGTCTCATAAAATGATTGGGATGTGTTTTGAAAATTTCCAACTATTATCCTATTATTGATTTTTAGTTTAATTCTGTTGTCATTTGAGGATATACTTATATGATGTCTCTTCTTTTGAATTTGTTAATATGTGTTTTATGGCCAAGAATATTGGTTATCTTGGTGAATGTTCCATGTGAGCTTGAAAAGAATGTGTATTGTGCTGTTGTTGGATAGAGTATTCTAAAAATGTCAAGTAGATCAAGTTGATTGATAATGTTACTTAGGTCATCTATATTCTTATTGATTTTTTGTCTGGTTAACCTACCAATTAGTGAAAGAGGGGTGTTGAATTCTTCAACTTTAATAGCAAATTCTTCTAATTCTCCTTTGTGTTTTATCAGTTTTTGTGTCATGCATTTTGACATTTTTGCAGTTAGGTTATGTTAGGACATATTTATGATTATATTTCTTTTTAAAGAATTGACTTTATTATTTTGTAGTGCTTCTCTGTCACAGTGTTCCTTGTTTTGAAAACAGCTTTGCCTGAGATTAATGTAGTTACTACAGCTTTCTTTAGATTATGTTAGCATGGTTTGTTTTTATACCACCCTGTTATTGTTAACCTGACACTTTATATGTAAAGTGGGTTTCTTTTAGACAACATACAGTTGTATTTTCTTTTTAATTCACTCAGACAGTCTCTGTGCTTGAACTGGTATTTAGAATCTCATATTTATATGATTTAAATATGATTATACTCATGTGTAAGGTGATTGTTGGTATCATTGGATTACTATCCACTGTTTGTAAAAGTTTTATTTTTTAAATTCATTTCATGTGTTTTTATTATTTCTTCCTCTTTTCTGCTTTCTCTGGTCTTAATTGAGCGTTTTATATTATTTCATTTTGTCTTCTTTTTTAGTGTATGAATTAGGCTTCTTTTTAGTGGTTGACTTAGAAATTATAATATACATTTTTCATTTCCTACATTTCCCCAGTCTCACCTCAGCACTATTCCAACCTTTGAGATAGAAGGTGGAAAGGAGGGGCGCCTGGGTGGCTCAGTGGGTTAAAGCCTCTGCCTTCGGCTCAGGTCATGATCTCGGGGTCCTGGGATCGAGCCCCGCATCGGGCTCTCTGCTCAGCGGGGAGCCTGCTTCCCCCTCTCTCTCTGCCTGCCTCTCTGCCTACTTGTAATCTCTCTCTATGTCAAATAAATAAATAAAATCTTTAAAAAAAAAAAAAGAAGGTGGAAAGGATAGGATACTCTTCAATGTGTTTCTTTCCAAGTTCTAGAGGTTGGAAGTTCTAGAGGTTACCAAGTTCTAGAGGCTTCTGAAGGTTGCAGGTAGGGTTTAGAGCAACACCGAGTCTCATTCATTTTCATTAGGACCTTCTCTTTGTTTCTTTTGCAACTGTCTTATGAAGGTTTTGAATGAAGGTTTTTATCAATTTTGTTTGATTTCTGCTCTTGAAAATTTTTGCTGGTGTTTATTGTGCTACTTAATTTTGTTAGATATTAAGTGGACATGACATTGTGATATAGGTTGATTTTGACACTTAGAAGTCTAGATGAATAAAATTTTACTGAATTTATTATGCAATAAAAATATTCCTAGTGCCTTTTATTTTACTGAAATGGTTACTTGATAATATTTTCAAATTGTATAAATCCACATAATTATCTTACTCTTATCTTAATGATAGGATTATAGGCAGAACACATCTTTCTAGGTAGTTCTCTCTTCTCTCTTCTGTATCTTTAGTAATACAGTAACCAACTTTCCTTACTTAGATTAGAACCACTGTAATGATTTATTCATCTAATGTCAATTGCCCTCATGTTTTAAGCAAAAATACAAATTGCAACCTGTATCATATGTCTCTTCTTTTACTTGCTGCTGCTGTTCTAAGCCAGACCCCCACTTTTTCTGATTTTAACATCTTTAAAGTGTCCTATTAAAGTGAAGGGTGGCAAAATATACCACCTCAAAATATGCCCCTTTGGCATAAGGATTATTTTGAGCTAAAGGTACTTCAACAACAGCAGGTATAAGAAGAATGTACTGACCTCCTCTTTTCTTCCTGAAAGCAGGAGATAAAACTCCCATGTGAAAGATGTTCTCCTTATACAAGGATGAAAGAACATTCTTATCACCAAAGACAGGAATAGAGAATGAGAGAATTCTGTACAAACAAATCTTGTTAAAATAACTCTTCTCTTTCTTTAGCTTTTTATATATTTTAGTAACTTTACCACAACTGCCTCCCTTTGTTCAACCTAATATAAAAGCATTTAGGTTTTACCACTTCTTTGGAAAATTTATTTCCTTGTGAAGTCTCCTGTGTCACTGAAAACATACATAAAATAAATTTGTATGCTTCTCTCCTGTTAATTTTTCTTATGTCTTAATTTAATCCTCAGGCCCAGCTGAAGACCCTTACAGACTAGAGGTAAAATTTTGCCTACTATGCAAAAATAAAGATTTCTTAAAGGATCCTGCTATTACGTCTCTGTTATATCTCTAGGCCATCATTTTTATAGCTGGTGTGTAATTTTATTTCTCAAAATGAAAAAAAATGAAGTCTTCTTTAGTCTATATAGTTAAATTCAAATAAATTATCATGAATTTAAAATTTTTTAATTATTTAGTATCCACCGACCTAATCTATGTGCGTGTATTCTATCCTCTAACCTCTAGTCGTTAATCAATGCACCCATGTCCTAAAGCACTATGAGCCTGCTTTCTTTTCTTCCTTCTCCTCTCCTCTTAGAAGTGTAGATGAATAAAATTTTACTGAATTTATTATGCAATAAAAATATTCTTAGTGCCTTTTTTTTTTTTTTACTGAAATGGTTACTTGATAATATTTTCAAATTGTATAAATCCACATAATTATCTTACTCTTATCCTCCCCTCTTTCCTTCCCTCCCCTCCCCTCCTCTGCTCTCCTTTCAAGATTTTATTTATTTATTTGGGAGAGGGCAGGAGCAGAGGGAGAGGGACAAGCAGATTTCGTGCTGAGTGTGGGGCCACATGTAGGGCTCGATCCCACAACCCTGAGATCATGACCTGAACCAAAACCAAGATTCAGTTGCTTAACTGACTGAGCCACCCAGGTTCCTCCACTAAGAGCTTTCTTTTATCTATATCTTTGCCTGTGCTCCTCTTTTAGCCAATGATATCAGTTTAATTTGAACTATGAAATATTCTTCTGACTGATATTCATATTTTAATCTGTATCCGATCAAATGAAGGGTAGAGATATCAATGCATATAAGGTTAGCAATATGAAGAAAAATCAGTTTCATTACTAATAGTGTAGTAAGTAGGCATTATCTTAGTTTATTACTGCACAGTTGGAGTTTATGGTGCTTTAATGAAGGATGAAGAAATAGAATTGAGTAGAACATCATCAGATAGGTTCATAAGGACAATAACATTAAAGACTGATATTAAATACCTTTATGTCTTTGCACAAGAACAGATATTAATATGTAACATCATCTTTGAATTGCATGCTTAAATATAATGTGCTTTGGAAATAATACAGCTTAGTAAATACATAAAATGTTGAATTTGTTACAAAGGTACATATATATGATTACATAAAGGAAAAAAAATTAACTTTTGAAAAAAAAGTATTTGAAACATAAGGAGAATGTTTTGAGTATCACTTCTCAAACAACTGAAAGGTGTTCAAGGAAAACTTTCCTCTGTGGAGCTATAAAATAAGATGCTAGGAGAAGTTAAACATGCTGTAATTCTTTTTTTTTTTTAAATTCAAGTTAGTTAACATATAGTGTATTATTATCTTCAGGGTAGAATTTAGTGATTCATCAGTTGCATATAACACCCAGTGTTCATTACATCGAATGTCCTCCTTAATGCCCTTCACCCAGTTACCCCATCACCCCACCCACTTCCCCTCCAGCAACCTTCAGTTTGTTCCCTCTAGTTAAGAGTAGGTGCTTTAATTTTAATTTTCTTGGTGAATAGCATGAAAAATGACAACTACAGGATTTTTTCCACCTCTATGAATGTTTGCTTAACTTTATTTTATTGTGATCTCTGGTGATATTTTTAAACATCAGAAGGGTGAGACAACAATTGAGAAGATGTGTGTATGTACACACACACGTACACTATTAGCAAGTCACTTGAAGTAATTATAAACTAAGAAAAAAAACTTTTTCTTAGAAATAAGAAGGGGGGGATGCCTGGGTGACTCACTCAGTTAAGCAGCTGACTCTTGGTTTTGGCTCGTGGTCATGGGGTTGAGCCCCATATTGGGCCCTGTGTACAACTCAGAGTCTGCTTCATGTTCTTTCTCCCTCTCCTAGCTTACACACACACACTCTCTCTCAAAGAAATAAATAAAATCTTAAAAAAAAAAAGAAAAAAAGAAGAGGATTTTCCATGACTCTGGTAAAAGATTAATTGGGTCTATTCAATTTCATAAGATTTTATAGCTACACTCATAAACCACTTCCTTTGTAAAGGGTAAATTTTTTTTTTTTTTTTTTGTAAAGGGTAAATATTGAATGAAGACATTTTCTAGTCAGAATTAAAAGTAAGTTATGACTTGAATCCCCATGATAGTATTTCATCCCACATTCCCATTTCAGTTTTCTGCTCTGGGACAGAAGCTCCATGGGAAAGGAGAATGCAAGATCAAGAAACAAGAAAAGTCAGTCAAGTCAGTTGGACATCTATAACATTCTACTCTATTAAAGCACTTTTATTTTATAGAATAATATATATTTTCACTTCTTTAGAGAAAGTGTGCCATGTCCTGCTTTAAGATAAATTATGACAAAGAAGATTTGACTGGCAGAATCTTCATAGGTTCATTTAGGCATATAGTCCTAACCTATAACATAAGAGTTATAATGGCTTGGTTCAAACATGATTCAGACAGTGAAGAATTCACAAAAATTTTTGAGCTCTAGTATATGTAAGTTTTACTGGAATCTATCCCATGTGCTCATTTTCATTCCAACTATACCTTAACCATATGTGCCAAACAGAATACAAAATGGCAGAAATGTTACATTCTCAAGACAAGTATTTGTGAATTTGTGAACTGAATAGTTTTTATAATGACCTCTCCTTTCTTTCTTTCTTTTTTTTTTTTAAGATTTTATTTATTTATTTGACAGAGAGAAAGAGATCACAAGTAGGCAGAGAGGCAGGCAGAGAGAGATGGGGAAGCAGGCTCCCTCCTGAGCAGAAAGCCTGATGTGGGGCTCAATCCAAGGACCCTGAGATCAAGACCTGAGCCGAAGGCAGAGGCTTAACCCCCTGAGCCACTCAGGCACCCCAATGACCTCTCCTTTCTTTCCCTTCCTTTGTACCCTATTGGAGTACCACATCTGAGAAACAAATCTCCAGTCTGGACTTGACACTCAGCTCCAGAATCATACTTTCAACATGGCTATGGAGATGAGGATAAAGCATGTGTCCTTAATCTGTTTGAAGTAAAAATGTGAATTCTTCCAGATTGAATGCTTAGAGGATCTAACGTGTAATAAAACCCGAATTCTCTTAAAAATATGGATGCTTGCCAAACGTCACAAAAATGCCAGGATATGTAAAAAGGGTAGACTGGGAACTCTCAAGACAAAAGGCAATAATGCAAAATTTAAAATGCTGGCCGCGTGTTCTACTTCATGATGTGAAAGTTTCTTAAACAATATTTTTTGAATATATAAAATTAAGGACAGTAGTAGGGGAAATTCATATTAGAAAAAGCTGAATTGATTTGCCTGAGGTATCTTAAGTTCAAAAAAAGAAATGAAGTCTCTAAACAACCAATCTCATGCTCAATTCAGTCTATCATGCTTGGAGTAGGTGAACTGATATGTAACTCAAGGTCATTGAAAATTTCAGAGTAGATGTCTCATGAAACAATTTTAATGAAATGAGCTTTTCCAGTACACTCACAGGTGTGTAATAGCATTTTCTTTTGATCTTTAATTCATTTATTTCACTTTCTCTTGAGTTGATTTAAAGTAGAATTTTAATAGTTGCAAGCTCTTCGAGATAACTCTTCATTACCTAATTTTGTATTCTCTGGAGCAAATGACCTTGCCTAAGAAGGAACGTAAATAAGTACAGATTTAGATGAAATATGATCGGCCTTGATAGGATGAATTGATTGTGACCATAAATGTATTATGATTTATTTCTAATAATATTAAAAGGGAATCCTAAAAATAGAAATAGCAGTCAAATTACAGCTATGTCTCATATGAGTATAGATGTAAGACAAATCCATTCAGTATCTGATTGTAGATCACTGCTATTGAGGTTAACCAAATTTCCATCATTTCAATTTTTCTATGTATATAGTAATATTTTATGATAAAGAGTGATAGTGATATATAAAATATTTTCATATAGTATGTTGTATATTGTTATAATATATAACTATATAATACATTATACAAATATGTATCATTTTAGCAGAACTGATAAAAGAAAAATTATTGTATTATTGTATGTTAAGATAATCTACATTTAATTAAAAAATTCAAGTGACCATTAGTTTTGAAAAATAGTTCTCTAAGATTATAAGTGCTTTGCTCATGAAGATGTTAACTCCAACCACTGAGTAGAAAATTATAGTATTTCGAGACTAGAATAGGAAAATAAGATCTCAGAGAATCCATGAATGCATACTATTAGAATATATAACAGTAGGGGCACCTGGGTGGCTCAATTGGTTAAGAATCTGCCTTTGGCTTAGGTCATGATCTCAGGGTCTTGGGATGGAGCCCTGCATTGGGCTCTCTACTCAGTGGTGAGTCTGCTTCTCCCTCCCCATCTCCCTCTGTGATCTCTCCGGCGGTTTCTCTCACAAATAAATAAATAAAATCTTAGAAAAAAGAATATATAACAATAAAGACACATAAATAAATCCTAAAATTATTGGGTCAACATATGTAATTATAATTCACATAAGGAAAATCTTTAATGAGAAGGAAATTCTAAGAAATATAGAAAATATGGAGAGTTAAGTCCTAAGAATTTTAATGGCAAAATAACTGTTTACATACATGATGCTTTCAGGTTGGTTTTAATAGGAAAAGTAAAAATAATACTTATTATTGATAAATGACTGCAAACTGAAAAATTCAGTTTAAGAAATTGCAATTAGATGCCTCTTTGCCAAAAATGTTACATTGTATGTTGTATCTCCATATATTCACGATTTTTTAAAAACAAAAATACTTTATTCTAGCTTTCCTATCTAGAAATTTAATATGAAAAAGGAGGGCAAGCCGATGGAGTTAAAATTTTTTGCATAAGTTTCCCCCACTGAATTTTACAAGTCCATATTTTGTTTCACTTCCTTTAAGCAAAGCATTTTCTCAGGATTCAAATCAAGGAAAACAATGGGTGGTGAAATGATGCATGGTGTCGTATACATGAAAGAGCAGTGTTTTCAAAATTAGAAAACAAAGATTTTCACCTAGCTTATTTTAATAGCTGGCCAATATAGCTATATTTTGCTCCAGAGGTTCATATATTTTCTTGGGATTTCTATATGGTCTTGGTTCTCATTAATCCTTTACGTAGAGCCTCATATTTAATGACTTGAAAGAAAATCTAATGGTGCCCTTGTGATCTGATCATCCTTTAGTTCAAAGTGAGGCAATTCTATAACACCAGAATAGTATTATTTTTCCTACATGTCTTTCTCTTCTGGCCAACCTTACGAAACAAACTTTTTTTGTTTAATTCCATTTTCATCAGCACTGTCAAGATGCTGTTACCCTTCTTTGCCTTCTGTTATACTCTTGCCTTGCTACGTTATTTTTAGTCAGTACATAACCACATGGGAATCAACTTTTTGTCTCTACCCCAAGACTCTTAAAGTTGATGAAGAGGTTTTGTCAGTGATATTTTTAGAGGTCTCATCATCATTCCCAAAGTGTCTGAATATCCATGTATATGTAACCGGCATTCTAACCAACATGGATCTTGAAATTTGCCTTTAGATGCTTATTGCTCCTCCCTCAACCTCTGAGGTTGTCTTTGCTATTGGCTTGGTGCCATCACTAACCTTACTGGAGTTACAACCATGTCCAAGTCTCTAGTATTAAGGGGAGAGTCACTAGTCATTAATTCTCCTGCTGTTGTTGATGTTGTATCTGCCATGACTTATGTGGGTATTCACTCACCGTCACTTTCACTCACACTGTTGCAGTCAGTCTTTGATGGAGTCATTGTTAGTGAAGGCGAGAGTTTTGTCTACTTTTGGGCAAATAAAGGGGATCTTTTCCAATCCTCCTATTCTATAACTAATTTTGAACTATCTGACCCTTTAAATTTTGATATGACTGAAGTTTTGAAGTTAAATTTGAAGTTAAGTTCTTATGGAAATTCAACCATCTGAAATCATTACCTGAAATGACTGAGGCTTCAATGGCAGCACTCTTCTTTCCAGGGCTCTGACATAGATCAGATCCCATTGCTAGAGGGAATCTCTGAATAATGAGTTGCACTTGTGCTATTTTTAGGGTAGAGTCACATGACCTATTCTTATGTGTATCTAAATGAATGCTTGTGAGTATTAAAAGCTGTAATTTATCATTTTGAGTTATTATTTCTGATAGTTATTTTTTTCCTGAGATTTCTGAGAATAGTATAAAAGAAGGCCGTTGATATCTGGTTAGAATCTCCACCTAGGTAGGGAGTTATATTAGGTACTACTGGGGCTCTACTCATACCCATTATGGTCAAATGATTTTTGGCTACATAGTGCATGTAGCAGATGCTATGGGTACTCTGCTCAGATGCCCTCAGGACTCTTTCTATGCATGTCTCCTCTGGTTTCTGTGTTCTTTTGCTTCTAACAGCTATACTTGTGACTCTTCCAGGAAATTTCCAAGAGCTACTTCAACCACTTTGTATACATGTACAGAGTCAGAAGTGCCTGTGGGAGTTATATAACCAATGGGTACCCTTAGCCACTGAGTGACTGGTGGACCGATTGGAGAGTAGAAAAGGCCAGCATTGCACAGTGAAGTTTAATTTACACTCTCAAGTTTCCCTGCAGGATCAAAGTGAGCTTACTCCATGTGAAGATTCTGTGGATCCCGCTCTGCTATCCACAAGGCTTTGTTGACCTCAGTTTTCAGCCTGTGAAAGGAAAAAAAAAAAAAAAAAAAAAAAGAGAGCGATCAGAGAGAAGGAACACCTGCCTCTTTATAAAATGAGGGATTAACACATACCAGTTCTATTTGTATACTGTTGGCAAGAATCAGTAAGAATGCCAGACCTAAATGTCAGAAGGCTGGGAAACTACTTCCTAGCACCAACTCTTTACCGTGGAAGGGGAACACAAACTGTGGAGTCTCTCTAGCTATCTGAAACACTGTTGATTTATTTGAATCTGTTCTCATCATAATCAGCCCCACTGGTAAAGTCCATATAGGTTTAACATCTATTATGAAAAACATGGATCGTGAATTAAAGTCTGCTCTGAATGTGTGTATATATGTACGTGTGTGTATGTGTTTAACATATTTTTAAGTGTTTCTCATGGAAAAATTGTGTTAAGCGTATGGGCTACAGAAAATAATTTTAAAATATTATGAGTCTTTGGGTGCCTGGGTGGCTCAGTTGGTTAAGCAACTGCCTTCAGCTCAGGTCACGATCCTGGAGTCCCAGGATCGAGTCCCACATCGGGCTCCCAGCTCCGTGGGGAGTCTGCTTCTCCCTCTGACCTTCTCCCCTCTCATTCTCTCTCTCTCTCTCTCAAATAAATAAATAAAAAATTAAAGAAATCTGAGTCTTTAAATTTACAATATAGGAGACGAAATTAATACACAAACCCTTGGCTGAATTGCTGAACTGAATTAACAAGTATTATATTAGTTGTATATGTGGGTGTATACACATACACACAAATAGATAAGTGAATATATGTAGATCTATCTTAGATCAAAAGAAGTAAGTAATTATAATTTATAAGAAAGGGAATTTTTACAATATAGGTAACATTAGAACTGATACTTCACAGAAAGTACAGTTTTCATGGACTGGACAACTCTAAAATATTCCATACAGAGTGAACATTTTGGGCAAATTCTTAAGGATTTTTAGAGCTCATCATGGTTAATGAAATTATGAATAACTTATTCATGGACTGTTCTAGAGTGTATATGGTGATGGTTTAGAGATAAACAAAATTTAGGTTTCAGATGAATTTGTGTGCCACAGAGTGGAGATTGCACTCTATTCTGAGGGAATCAAATAACATTCTTTGTGGATGGGAAAAAAAATCTTCAAAAAATTAAACTGAGAGATGTGAATATTTTACTTTACAACTATATATTCCTTAGGCTGGCTTTCAAAACCATAATCTGATAACCTGAACAGCCTTTGGTCAACTCCTTACCTGAGGATTTTTTTTTCTTCTTTTCTTCTCTTTTACAACATATAAGCGTTTCCCAATGTTGACCTCTACCACAAAGCTTTTTCTGGCTATTCTAGTTGTCTTTTGAAGTTCCTCCACTGAACTTTCGTGGAATTGATTTTACCTGCATTTATAAATTGATTTACCTGCATGTAATTGATTTTATCTGCATTTATATATACAAACTTATTTTTTCAATGAAATTTTAGACATTTCGCACCTAAGCTTGCATTATTTGTTTGTTCTGTAGTTCTGAAACAGATAAAACTGTACCAAAGACAAAGTACGAAGCACGACTACTTTGTTCATTGATTGGCAGAGAACTTTCTGCCATACAAATGATATTGTGTAACTCAGGTAGTGGGAGCTCTTGTCAACACAACTGTAGGAAGGAACTAAAAGTATTTTCTGTAAAGATAATGTTTGCTCTATGTAAGGGAACCTGATAGAAATGTGGTTACGTTAAGGATTCTCTAAGCAGTTCAGAGGCTGTTATTTTTTTAAATGAACATCTTTATTCCATGAGATATTAATGGCTAGGCTCCCTACTGTGTTGTCTGCTTGCTCAGTCTCAGACCAATTCTATAGCAGTTGGACACTTTCTAATTAATCATTGTAGATGGAAAATAAATGTTTCTGAAGTATTAAGTTGATAGGGGAAAGCTTCAAGATAAATTAATTCTACTAGAAAATATCTGCTCTTCTCTTGCCTGATCTGTAAAGTGAAAAAAAAAAAAAAAAGATTCTGTAGGCTGTCCACAAAAATTCATTGAATTTCTGCCCTAAGAAAGCTCATGATATTGCTTTGACCTAAATCTGATAGTAATTTAGTGCCAGTTTCTTCCACAGTAACCCTAGGATAGGCCTGAATCTGGGAAAAACAAATTACCTGTCTTGTCATCTGTTTCAACCTGTAACTTGAAGACTTGCACCTTATTATCATTATTAGAGCAGTATTGTCTTTGCCAAAGAAACCAGAGATTAGTGCCTCTTCTATTATCAGTCCCACAGTGCAAGTGTTTAATAATAATATCATCAACTTTGTACATTGGTGTATAAGTTCATATTTGTTGAAGGGCTTTTCATTTTTTTCACTTACTTTCCATGTGTGATTGCAACGACTTGCATAGTTTTAAACTGCCAACCACAAATTCAAAAATGCTAGTTTAATCTATTGTCTGAGTGCCCGATTTATATATTCAAATTTCTCATGGATGACACAAGGTCCCTCAAACTCCAGTACTGAATATGTTTTCTTTTTTTCTTGCCAAAACAATTATTTGCCCTGTATTTAGAATTCAGTTTAGTGGTACCACTATCCCTCCAATTATCCAACCCAGGCATCTTTTTTGTATTGCGATCATCCCTTTAATTACTCAAGCAAGGTCTTCTAGACCTTCTTAAATTTCCTTAACTCCCATTCTGTCCATCTTTTCTACATATTTAGGTTCAGGTCCTCAAAATCCTATATAGACTCTAGTAGCATAGCCTCCCAACTGTTACTACTGTGAGCTGTTCTCTCTGGCCCGACCTGCAGTTCATACTCCCCACTGCCACTGGAATAATCCACGTATCCTTTTCCTGTTTGGGACACTGAATGGATCCTTGCTGACTACAGGACAGCGTCCCAGTACCCCTTCCCATGTTGCCGAATCTTCTGCAGGTTCAAACCCCCATATCACTCTGAGCCTCATTCTTTACTCCCATACTGCACTATATATAGTTTCCATTGCTCACTCAGCTGTTTTATTCCTTAATGTTTTGTAAACACAGTCCCTCCCTCCTATTGTGCATGAACTCTCTGTTGGTTGCTAAACCCATATCCATTTATCAAAGGCTTACTCAGCTGACATACTGCTGAGGTTTCACTGGACCATTTCCCAGTGCAGTGCCTGGCATGCCCTTCCCAAAGCAGTCTGTTCTATTCCTGCCCTTTTATATATTTATAGCATATATAACATTGATTTGCAATATTTTTCAACTTTTATCTACCCAAATAGTGTGGTTCTTATATGCAGAGACCTTATAGTATTCTTGTTGAAAATTCTCAGTATATAATGCAGTGCCTAACTATTGTAAGGACTTGTATATTTTAGTTACGCATACCTGATCTCATTAGATTTTTGTAAGATAGATCAGTAGAAATTATACTCATTATATACATGAGGGCTCCATATTATATGGCTAAATAAATAAAAGCATTAGGAGATAAGCTAAAAATATAAAACAAAATACTTGGCACTTACCCAAAATAAATCATATATATATATTTAGATTTATTTATTTTAGAGAGAGAACATAGCAAGAGGAGGGGCAGAGAGAGAGGAAGAGGGAGAGAAACAGACTGCATTGGGCACGGAGCTCTAGGCAGGGCTTGATCTCACAACCCTGAGATCATGACCTGAGCTGAAATCAAGAGTCAGATGCTTAACCAAATTGAACTACCCAGGCACTCCCAAAATAAATTATATTATTAAAAATTTCATATATTACATATTTAGACTTTTTACATGCTTACCCAATGAAAACTAAAATTCAAAATGTAAGACATTTGTATTTAAGTTACTTGTTATTTTGATTACTGTGGCAGATAATTATGAGAGTCAGCATCCTTAGTAGTTAATAGTATGTCTATTAACTGTCGTACTTAGCGGTACGACTTCTGAGTTTGAATTGTGTTTGGGCATTTTCTAGTTGTGTGGCCTTGAGCAAGTAATTCAATGTTTCTATAATTCGGTCACTTCATCTGTAAAATCCGCCCTGTGAGTTTGTGAGGATTAAATCTTATTATGAGTAGAATTATAGTTCCTGGCACATATTAAAGAATCTATAAACACCATAATTATTATCATCTATAATTAGCAACCATTAAGGAATCCTACTGAATACATATACATATACATATGTGTGAAACGTGTGTGTGTGTGTGTCTAAACATGGACTACAGAGTTTCTCAGACCAAAGTTCTGAAGTCTGTGAGCTTACATCGTCTGTGCTTTCTTAATTTTTATTTTCAGTTAGTAGTGAATCAACATTAGTGTAGGACTTGACTCTGGTTAAATAGGATTCTTTGTTTAGTTATGACAGATTCATAAAATCTTCAAAGAATCACGGCCTTATGGAAATGCTTTGAACACACTTACTAAAGGAAGCACTGCGTTTGTAAAGATGATAACTTAGGATAAAGGTATTTTTAATAGAATTCATTAAATAACAAATGGTGTTTCATACCATGATTGAACATTTCCAATGTTTGAAAACATATTGCCTTTTCAGATGGTTCATTTCACCTGTGGGCCCATCTGAGATTTAGAAAAACTTTTGGTAATAAGAATAAGGTTAATTGGAATTACCAAAGACTTTGAATATGGTCAAATCTTCAGTTGAAAACTCAATTGAGCACTCGCTTTCTGTGTCCAATAGGCAATATAGCAACTATCTTGAGATTCAGTTACATAGCACCTGATACCTAGTAAACATTCTGTGAATATTTACTCATGACTTTTTTTTACTTTATAAGAAATTAAAATCAATTTATTTTCAGCTTTCACCCAGTAGTACCTTAAGATTGTACGATATTAGTACCTTATTCACATAAAGTCCTTCGTTTAAGATAAAGATCTAGAGACTTTCAACTATTTTTATAACGTTTTTCAAGACTTATAATCTTATTAACTGATCATGCTTCTCTGGATGTGTTTCTATCTTTAATATTTTTTAAAAAGATTTATTTATTTGAGAGAGAGAGTGTGTGCATGATTGGGGGTAGGGGAAGAGGAAGAGAGAGAATCCAAGCAGACTCCCAGGCTCGACCCCAGGCATGACCTGAGCTGAAATCAAGAGTTGGATGCTTAGCCGACTGAGCCACCCAGGCACCCCTCTATCTTTAATATTTTTTTGAAAGGCAGGTTGTATAAAGAAAACAGTCTAGGTATGGCTTGACTATAATAGGCATCAAGTTGTAGATGTTTATTTTTAATCAATTGAAAAGAAGGTGAAACTTGCTTTTACATTCATCTTATGACACTGACAATTAATACTGAAAGAATAGCAATCGATACTCCTAAGCTGCTTTATAGTTTTTACCATACTTTTTGCTGATAAGCCACATTTCTTTCCAATCATTTTTGTGCAATTAGGTTTTTGGACATAAGATATCCCTTGTGTAACCTTATAATTATTTTGATTAAATCCGTCTTGTTAAATTTGGCCCATCACTTGAACCTGTCAAGATCTTGGAGCATGATCATCATGCCTACCAAATTCATATAATTCACACATTTTCTGAACTTGCCTTGAATATTTTAATGCAAGTCATTAATGAAATAGAAGATGAGGCTCTGTGACTTTCCACATCATCAAAATGGGCAGTGATTCTGTATCAACATTTAAGTGTGGCCTGTTAAGCAGTCAATTTACCTAATGTTACAAGTGTCAATTGAAATTAGAAATGTAGAGACTTGAAAATTTTCTTGTGCTTATTTAATACTGGGATTTTGGAAAATGGTAAAGTGCTTTGTATTAGATGTTTCTTCCATTAATATAAACGGAGGAGACTAAGGCTATATTAATTTTGAGCTTAAGTAGTAGAAGATTTAGACTAATGGTATCAAGACTTCTGTCTTGGGACACCTGGGTGGCTCAGCTGGTTAAGTATCTGCCTTTGGCTCAGGTCATGATTTCAAGGTCCTGGGGTTGAGTCCCACATTGGGCTCCTTCCTCAGCGGGAGCCTGCTTCTCCCTCTGCCTGCCGCTACTCCTGCTTGTGTGCGTTCTCTCTCTCTCTGACAAATGAATAAAAATAAAATCTTTCTTTCTTTTTTTTTTAATACTTCTATCTTATAATCTTGTACTTAAGAGGGAATAAGCCAATTCAGAGAAGCTCTTTTCTTCTGAACTACTTCCACACTTCTATGCCCTACCCTGGTTTCTGTCTCTCTTATACACGTACACACACACTCACACGCTACTGAAGTAACTGCCTTGGTGAAGAGGGACTAGTAAGAAATCAGTTCTGATGTGACAGAGAAAAATTTGAGACAGTCACTATAAATTTCTCACTCCTGGGTGACTGGGTGGCTCAGTCAGTTAAGTGTCTGCCTTTGGCTCAGGTCATGATCCCAGGGTCCTGGGATCGAGCCCCATATCTCCCTGCTCTATCTCTCTCAAATAAATAAGTAAAATCTTAACAAAAAAATCTCTGAGTCCCAGCAATCTTTAAACTGTTGTTATCTGCTTAAAGCCCTCCTCAGTAAATGGAGACTTGATCTGGCTCTGATCCTCCAGCTCCGTCTGGGAAAGGAGAACAGCAATAACTAATGATGCCCCATAACAAAGGAGTGGTTAGACATATTGATCCAATAGCAAAGCAAGCCCAGAGCAATGAATTTTCTCCCCAAATATCAAGAATATGGTAATAGAAGAATTGGATCCACTCCTAATTTTTTTCTGCTACACATCTAATAAGTACACTTCTTATTTTTAAAGACCTTGATTTAAAGATGGACTAGTCAGTAGTCTTATAAGACTAAATTTTTGGTGCTGCCCAATAGAAGTTAATCTTTATCAGGCAGACAGGAAAAGTGAGATGAGCAACTGCCCATACAGTACATAAAATAGTGTCTGTC
>CM052896.1:77304696-77334609 GCA_028534135.1 Potos flavus
GACAATATACCAGATGGGGTCAAACTGAATCTTAAAGAATAGGTTGTAGCCTAACAATTGAAGGTTGGGATGGCTTGAACCAGTGAGGAGGGAGAGCGTAAGCTACAAGCAGAAGCAGGAACCAAACCCACACATGCTTAGAAATGAGGCGATATTTAATAGCTCACGTGTACTACATGCTGTTTGAATGAATGTGCTTCAGCACCTTTATCCATGGAATGAGGTTGATGAAAAAGAATGTTTAAATATGCTGCTTTTTCTCAATTCTGCAATTCTGCAATTCTTTAACAGTTTTTTTCTTTTTTAAAAAGAACAATTTTTAAATTATTTTAAATTACTATTTCATCATAGATTTTAAAGTATTTTAAGGCTTATAGTATTCAAAAGAGGTAATAATAATACTAGACCAAGATTTTCTATTGCTCGTATGAAATAATTTTTGAAATAAATGCATTGCTTTCATTCCTCCTGAGGCTGGCTAACATTCCATTCTTGATGTATTAGTGGGAACCCAAGTGCTGGAGCCCAGGGTGATGTTCTGAGTCTTTTACTCGACTTTCTGCTTCTCTTGTACACTTAACAACATACATACCCTAAAGTGAGTACATTACAGGAATAAGGAGAATTCTGGATGATTTCCACATTTTGAGGTGTTTGACATATTTAAAAAATATTAAATTGCTATAACATTGTGAATGTTTATATATTACAAATAATACATAACAAACAAATAAAAAGATTGTATATCTAATCCCACTAATATATAATATCAAGAATTTAAGGTATATGCCCTCCGAGAACTGGAGACCTTGCTCAAGCAGTTTGCATGTTCACTCCCCTTTTGGTCATCCCTGCCGGTTACTTGATATACTCTATGCCTCTTTATAACAATAAAAATAGAACTTAACCAATAATGTAGTTATCCAATTTAATATAAATCCAATATATTTATAATGCATTTCCAGTCTCTGTTGGCTTTTCAAAAAAAATAGGATATACCTCAGTATGTATTCTTCTTGAACTTGCTCTTACAAAGTGTATACATAAAATTAAAAACTAGGCGCCTAAGCTTATGATTGGGATACAAATAATTCTGGTCATAAATCACATATCTTATGAGATAGAAAATAATATAGGGACACATGAAATGCCAACCTTTGCCAATCATTTTGAAACTTAAAGATGTCAGGGTGCCTGGGTGGCTCAGTGGGTTAAAGCCTCTGCCTTCGGCTCAGGTCATGATCTCAGGGTCCTGGGATCGAGCCCTGCATCGGGCTTTCTGCTCAGCAGGGAGCCTGCTTCCCCCTCTCTCTCTGCCTGCCTCTCTGCCTACTTGTGATCTCTCTCCTCTCTGTCAAATAAATAAATAAAATCTTTAAAAAAAACAAAAAAACAAAAAAACTTAAAGATGTCAAAGGATGTTTGTCATGTTCTGAAAACTGAATATTTTTTGAAAGTTGCAATAGATTTCATTTAGGAAGAAAAACTGGATTATGATTAAAGTAAGTATATTTTAATAGAGAAAAAAATGAAAAATCAAGTTTATTTCTATTAAAGACATTTCCATAAAAGAATGGCTAGTCTCAAAATAATGGTAGTGATTGATGAAAGAATGTCATCCTGTGGATGCTATAAAAGATTAAAGCAAAGGGACGCCTGGGTGGCTCAGTTGGATAAGCGGCTGCCTTCGGCTCAGGTCATGATCCCAGGGTCTTGGGATCGAGTTCCACATCGAGCTCCTTGCTTGGCAGGGAGCCTGCTTCTCTCTCTCTCTGACAAATAAATAAATAAATAAAATCTTTAAAAAAAAAAAAGATTAAAGCAAAGAGTGAGTCCTAAGAAAGGGAAAAAAAGCATAAAATACAGAATGAAATTTAACTATAAGGAATTAAACTGTGGTGTTCATGAATTAAATAACTATTATGGGCTAAATAGTATTCCCTCCAAATTTATATATTGAAGTTCTAATTTCTAGTATTGTAGACTATTTGGAGTATTTGGAGATAGGGTCTTTAAAGAGGTAGTTAAGTTAAAAATGAGGCCCTATTCCAATATGACCGATGTCCTTATAAAAAGAGGAAATTAAGACAGACAGTGAGAGAGAGATCATGTGAGGACACAAGTAGAAGATGGCCATGTACAATTCAGGGAGAGAGGCTTCAGAAAAAACCAACCCATTTGACACCTTGATTTCAAACTTATGACCTCCAGAACTGTGAGAAAATAAATTTCTGTTGATTAAGCCACTTTTGTTATATTGTGTTATGGTTGCTCTAACAAATGCACCAATTAAAAACTTAAAGTACAAATTAATGTTTCTATAATATATTGTAAGCATTAGGAGAAACCTCTCAAATGAACTAAATTATTTGGTAACAAGTCTTTCAATAAAACTGTGTCATTAGTATGCTAAAACTTCCTAAAATATGGAGGTCAAAATGAACAAAATCTGTGGGAACTAAAGCAGAATAAAACAGTAATATTTAATAAACAGCTAATTACAGATATCTTCCAGTAAATCTCACTAATGCTCCTTTAGTGAATTATAGGGGCTAAAAAACACCATGTCCACCTTCTGGTAATGTTGATGATGTTGGTGACAATAACCATTGTCATGTGTTAAGCAGTGTACCAAGCACTTTATTATCTCACTTACAGAAAAAGTCATTATTTTTTCCCTTACTTTACAGATGAATACCAGAGTATTCAAATGATTTATCTAAAATTACACTGTTAGCAATTAGATTACCAGATTCTCTACTCGTTTTTTTTTTTTTTAAAGATTTTATTTATTTATTTGACAGAGAGAGAGAGAGATGACAAGTAGGCAGAGAGGCAGGCAGAGAGAGGGGGAAGCAGGCTCCCTGCTGAGCAGAGAGCCCGATGCGAGATTCTCTTCCAGGACCCTGAGATCAGGACCTGAGCTGAAGGCAGAGGTTTAACTCAGTGAGGCACCCAGGTGCCCCAAGATTCTCTACTCTTAATCACTAATATTTGCTCACTTAAAAAAGATAGACCATGAGAAATTCCCCAAGAGTATGGGCATACAACGATAAATATATACAACAACTCCATACTGAAGTACATATGATGCCCTAGTTTCAGTGTTTCATTTTTTTTTTTTTGTCATATGGTAGTATTGATGAAATCGGAAGGACTGCTACTATTTTAATATGTAAGCGTTGGTGTGTTTATATATATATATGCACATATGTATAGATATAAATATATATAGTATATATATTAGTCTGTAACATTAAGTAGTAAAATGTGATATAATTATATAATTAGTCATCTTCATCTTTCATTTACATAAGTACACTCTTATATATTTAATGATATGTTACTTTTTATTTTTTTAATTTATTATTTTTTTTTCTTAGAGCAAGCTAGTGGGGGATAGAGGAAGAGGGAGAGAGAGAATTTTTTAAAAAGATTTATTTATTTATTTGAGAAAGAGAGCGAGTGAGCAAGCACGGGGAGGGAGAGGGGCAGAAGGAGAGGGAGAAAGTCTTTTAAGGAGACTCCCCTCTGGCGCAGAGCCTATAACGGGGCTCAATGCCTGGTCATCCCCACAACCCTGAGATAACAAGCTGGACTGAGTCGAGGCCTAACCAATTACCACCCAGGTGCCCCAAAAGTGAGACTCTTAAGAAGGGTCCATACCAAGCATGGAGCCTGACACAGGGCTCAATCTCACAACCCTGAGATAATGACCTGAGCCAAAATCAAGAGTCAGATGTTTAACCGACTAATTCATCCAGGCACCCCACATGTTACTTTTTAATGTTACTTAAAAATAATTACTATTTGATCGAACTTTTAAGTGGTGAATGTATGTAGCTATACATACTTGGTAAAGTATTCAGTATTCTTTTTTAGGAATTGCCATACTGCAGGCATATTTTAACTTTTAGTAAACAGTCTTCTTTTAGAACATAAGATTATACTTTCTTCATTTCTAACAATTTTTTAAATTAGTCTTTTTTTGTTTCCTTTCCTTTCTATCTCATCCTATAGTTTTCAGGTTTACCTCTGCAATATCTTTTATGACAAGGTCAGAGTTGTACTTCATGACTGTCAAGGTAAAGTTCATGAGAAATCAAGCTCTTTAATTTATAGAAGAAAAAAAATGTTCATAGAAGAAGTCTAGTAAATAATTTCTGTAATAAGTGAAAGCTAGACCGTAATCAAATTTCACCTTTCTAAGTCTGAGACAAGGGGATAGTAATATTTCCTATGTCAGTAACTATACATTACTGCAGATATTTTGAATGAAATTTTTATAATGCACAACTGCAGAGATTAGATTGTAATACAATCATATAATATTAATAACAACATTAAAATAATAGCTAATAATGAGTTTTTACCGTGTGAAATATCTTACATTACCAATTTACCTGCATTTTCTCAATTGTAGTAATATTATTGGGTGCATTTTATGATTGTTCTTATCTTTGGGATAAAAACATGGAGGAATGACACACAGTGATTATGTAACACAGTCAATGCAAGTTCAGTTGGGAATTCTACCATACCTAGTTTGGTATGATTTGAGAACCAGAGGCTTCTAAACTCTCCTATGGTAGCTTTTTTTTAAGATTTATCCATTTATTTTAGAGGGAGAGAGAGAGAGCACGGGTGGGAGGGACAGAGGGAGAGGGAGAGAGAATCTAAAAGCATACTCCACACTTAGTGCAGAGCCTGACAAGGGCTTGATCCCAGGACCCTGAGATCATGACTTGGGCAGAAACCCAGTTGGATGCCTAACTGACTGCATCAGCCAGGTGCCTCCCTAAGGTAGCTTTTAAGATTAGATTTCTTTGTATATGTGCTGCCAAAGCGAGCACAAGATTAGATTTCTTTGGATGGGGATATTAAATATGACTAAAGTTTAATTGGCTAGGTGGACTTTTTTTTCAAAGATTGCTCCAGGACAAGCTTCCTCTCCAGCAGATAGCTACAGGATATTGAGAGCAAGTGGAGACAGATCTTTGCATAAAAGCAGGACTTTATGTACAGTTTGACTTTTCGTGTAATTTTTCATAGAGGAATCTTCTCTAAAGATGGGGACTGCACAGGTTAGCAATCAAGGGATCTCCCGTGCACAGCTAGAAACAGGAAACTGGTAAAGTGTGGAGGTCCCATCATATCTTCCTTATCTTTCCTGACTCCATAGAAACTTTTCATATTCTGAGGAATGTGTTATTTAGCATATCTGATTTCAAAGGGTAGATCAGAAGTATTTTTTTTATATTCATGAACTCATTTTACCTGGAAATTGATAGAAAAGGGAGTCATTTTATGTTCCTGAATCAAGATTTATAATATACCAACTCCTGAAAATGTTTGCACAAGTTATAACAGTAGCATTTTTACATAATACATTTTTGTACTTAGGCTGAGAGTCAATAGATTTAGATTTTGTGTAAAGGTAGAACTTTATTTATTCCTTTTAGTGAGCACGAAATTGTGCACATTGAAGTTTGGTGACTATTAATAGTAATATATATCAAGAAGAAATATTAATAACAGTCAATACTTTCAAGTGTGATATGACTCCCAACTTAATTATATCTTATCTGGAAAAGAATAATAACTAATAATATATTCAAAAGCAGACAAAAGGCAAGTCGAAGATAAATGTTAGCCAAAAGGTTACACTTTCAAGTTAGTACCTCAGAAGATGAACTCATAGTTGGAAGTAAATGAAACATTTTTCACTTCTTCTGACAGAACTTGATTAATTCAAGAAATGCTTTCTCTGCTGCTTAGCTTCTCAGCACTCACACCATCTGCCCATATTCGGCTTTGGTTTCTATTTGGTTTCACTTGTGAAGTAACATAAAATGAGAAACTCATTAAAAACTTTTGAGACACATCCCATGTAGACACACAGAACCACTCAGTAGCTGCCAGTTTTATAGACTCAGATATAAATGATCTGTATGGAATAGTTCTGTATGGAATAGTTTGTTTGTTTTTTTTTTAATTCAAGATTTTAGGGGCACCTGGGTGGCACAGTCAGTTTAGTGCCCTACACTTGGTTTCGGCTCAGGTCATGATCTCAGGGTCCTGAGATCGAGTCTGGTGTTGGGCTCTGCTCTAGGCACAGAATCTGCTGAAGACTCTCTCCCTCTCTTACTCTTCCCACCTGCCCCCCCCATAAATAAATAAATAAATCTTACCAAAAAACAAAAAAATCAGAATTCCAGTTTGGGTAACTATGGTTAGTAATGAAAACCACATTCGGAACATAAAATGCTCTGAGGTTGATAGGTATTGTGCTGGATTAGCATATCCTTGTGAAGC
Source organism: Potos flavus (assembly GCA_028534135.1). Classification (NCBI taxonomy): domain Eukaryota; kingdom Metazoa; phylum Chordata; class Mammalia; order Carnivora; family Procyonidae; genus Potos; species Potos flavus. Next base: position 77,311,012 of record CM052896.1, read on the forward strand.
TCACTTTGGTTATTCAAACTTGAAGTTTTTCCTCTGAGTTTCTATAGTATGTATACTTTTTAAGTACTATTTATTGCTTATTAATTTTCATTAATTTTCTAAGCATGAATATTTCCTGTTCCTCACTAATGGAAGGCAGTGATCATGTCTTTTAAAAATGAGATAAACATTATAGTAAAGACTACCACTTGTTGATTACCTCCCAATTCCTAGTCTGTTGTTAGACTTGTAAATGATACCTTCCTATTTTACTTTTGAATATCATAGGAAGGTACAACAAAGTTTAGTCTCAGTGATTTCTTTTTTTCCATTATCTGCTTAGTGGTAGGTTTTTTGTAACATGTTTTCACTGTTTATATTTCATTCCATCCTCAATAAGATGATATATAACTGGGAGTTACTGTATTCCCATTTATCAGAGATTAAGATAAATTAAATGATTTGCCTGCGATTATAAGTAGTAGCATTCAGTATAGAAGTGTTGAATCACTATATTGTACACCTGAAACTAGTATAACACTGTATGTTAACTATGTTGGAAATCAAATTAAAAAAACAAACAAACATGTAATAGCATTCATTCTCTACATTACAGCCGTAGCAGCCCTGAATTAGAATGAGTGGCACCATATTAGGATGTAGTAGAATATTAAAGAAAAGAGATTCATGAGAATTCTCCCAAAATATTACATCAGGACAATTCTATATGCTTTTTCAAAAGCCCAGTGCTCCTTCTTTATGAGTGGAATATTTTTTGACATTAACTGATTAATGAATTTAGGCAATCCATCTTAATATCTTTTAGAAAAGAACTTGTTTAATACCTATTTCCTGAGTTCTCAATGTTCATACCTTCAGAAAGAGTCTGGAGTTTGTATATGTATGTATATAAGAATAGTTGGTTCTATTTCAATATATTTTTATTTTCTTTTTTTCCTGATAGTAACTATTGTGGTTTGAGCATAAGTTATTGTGTGTAATATTGCTCTATGTTATGTGTTTACTTTTTTGTGTGTCCTGGGGGTGTTTTTCTGGCATGTTATAGCCTCCATTATCTACCCAGTATAAGTTAAAAAATAAAAGAATAATTGCATAGTAATTTTTAAACACTGCTCATCTTTTCATATCATGCATAAGTATTGTCAATTTTACATTCCTAATTTAAATGTTTCAGTAACAAGTAAAATGGTAAAAATATTTTATTATACTTGATTCTACCTTATGAATATTGATACAACCATGACTGTTTATAGCAAAGTTAGACAGTACTGCTAGAAGTTGACAAATGAAATAAACAATTCATTTCAAGAACTATACTATTCATGTTAGTCTTCTGTTGTATGACCTATGCTACTTTGCATATGGTGGGCTGTTATATTTGTGAAACCTCTCCATGATCTTGATTGTCCATCTTGCCTCTACCATTTTTGGGTGGGCACAGAAATGCTCTGAAACTGTACAAAGCAGATCTGGCTAGACACCATTTGCCAATGTTCAGAGACCTCCATGGGACTTAAATGGCCCTTAAGACATACAGTCATAAATAAGTTCCCTGATGATTTCTGTCCTTGCCCATCCTTCACTTTGAGAATTTAGCTGGCACAGGTATGGTAGGAAAGGAGGAATTCTGGTTAGGCATTCTGTCTTCCCTCTCTTTCCTGTCTAGGATCTTGACCAAGCCTTTTGAAATGAGAAACCACAGATTAAAGGTTGTTTTCAGGTGCTATTAAAATAGAAAGTGAGTTCTATTACTAGAAGTTTAAGCTCCTGTTTCATTATTTCCTCGATTCTGGTGGTAGGTGACTAATGAGGAGGACTTTAAGAATATGATTTTGATAAATTTTAAAAGAAGTTGAATTCACTTTTCTTGATTTTTGAATGGAGTCGGGCTGTCTTCGGTTTTGCAAGTGGAATTCTTTTTTTTTTTTTTTTTTTTTTGGTTAAAAAAAAGTGGTTTAAATATCAACTGGAATTCTTAATAATTTTCTTATAAGTGAAATTTATTCTGGTTTCAAACATATCCAGAAGTTTGTGAGAAAGGAAAATAGGAATTTCCTGACATTTCAGTGACAAGGCTTTACATTAAACTTTCATTGTCATCTTTCTTTCTTTCTTTCTTTTTTTTTTTTTAAAGATTTTATTTATTTATTTGACAGAGAGGGAGAGAGATCACAAGTGGGCAGAGAGGCAGGCAGAGAGAGAGAGGGGGAAGCAGGCTCCCCGCTGAGCAGAGAGCCCGATGTGGGGCTCGATCCCAGGACCCTGAGACCATGACCTGAGCCGAAGGCAGAGGCTTTAACCCACTGAGCCACCCAGGCGCCCCCATTGTCATCTTTCTTGAAGGAAGAACAGGAAAAAACAATCCTGAGGGGAGTTTCATTTGCATGTTGCTGAACAGCTTGATGTCCTCAATTGGAACACAGCAAAGTGCACAACAGGCCACCTGATTTTTCATAGCCGAGAATGAAATGGGAAATTGAAGAGAAAGAAGAATTTCATTCCACTCTACTTATTTAGTTTAAATTCACTTTAAAAATATGAAATGTCTCATTCAGTTTAATTCATGCAAATGAAGCCTATAGTGGATGACAGAAATCATATGGCAAAGACTTTCCCAAATGCTGTGACTGAGAGTGAAGCAGTTTTATATCGTTTTTGAGGGGGAATACCACAAAATACTGTTGAAATGGCTGGAGATTGTATTGAAGACCTTTGTAGGTTGGAGGAGATTAATAATTTAGGATTCATATTAAAAAGAAGGTAAGTAATTTAGCAAAACATTAGAGGGCTTTCATGTCTTTTAAATCAGTTTTCTTTTTCTTTGCCCTTTAAGTTGGTAAAGAGACTACATGACTATATATTCTCTTGATAAGTTTGTATATATGAAGACATAATCGAAATAATTTAGCCTATAGAAGTCCTTTGTTTTGAAACATCGAGATAATTGAAACAAAAGAAGAATGTTGGCTGTCTTTGGCTCTGTTCATTTAACTATTGTTACATTATTAGCTTATTTTTCTCTTTACATTTTTTATTGCATTTTAAATAGCAAAATAACAGATGTGATTGTTCCTTGAAAACTAAAGTGTATATAATTTCAGTTGCTATCTTTAGTATTGTTGTTATTCTACCCCTACATAAATTCTATATGTGCACGTGTTGTATATTTAGTCACGAATATTCATTGACTATTCAGTTTTGTTACTACTTTGTCTTTACTTAGAGTATTCCCTTCACTTGTTTGTGGGTTCGTTGTGCTGTCTGATAGACTTTTAATAGTACAGTCTCCGAAAACTCCACTATTTAAAGAGATGACATTAAGTAACTGGTCTCCTAAAATTTGACTTAGAGTCTTTTTTCTTTTACTACTCAATAAGCCTTTGTGTTTATACACATGAGCTTTAGTTATGGAAAAATTCGTTTGTATTATATCTTTGAAATGCTCTTCTCTCATTTCTTCCTTCTCTGTTAATTATGCTACATGTCAGCTGTTGGATTTGTTGAAATATTCCTCTTATTTTTTTAATCTTTTCCCCTACTTTCCATTGTTTCATCATTCTATTTTAACTTATTATTTCCACATTTATTTTCCTTGCTTTTATTGAATTTATCCTTCCAGTTATAATATTTAATTTGTAAGAACTCATTAGTTTTGCTGAATATTCATTGTTACATTATCATGTTCTTTATTTTTGCAATATTATAGCTTTCAGAGTTATTCATTATAGTTTTTTTGCATGAGGGTGTCTTTCTCTTTTCTCTGTATTCTTTTTTCTCTGGATTCATTTTTATATTTTGCTTTATGTTTTTTTTCTCTTTCTTTCATGTAATAAGTTTTCTCAAATCGCTGCTGAAATTTAGATATCTATTCATATATAAGAGTGAAGTATAAAAGAAATAATTAGACTCTTAGCATTTGTAGTAAAGTTTGCGAATAGCTGGAGGTCTTTTCTCTTTAGTCATTCTTCATCTCCAACAAATATTTATCTGGTCAGCCCTGCAAAATTTGTGATGCCCAATGCAAACTGGAAATGCAGAGCTCCTTGTTGAAAATTAAGAATCTCAGGACAGCAATCATAGAGCTTTAAAATAAAAGTGTGATCCTTTTAAGTGTGGGTCTGCATGAGATGACAGAAGATGCATACCAATGAATCTGGCCCTGTCTCTAGTCAATGTTTGCCTGAAATCCAATGTTCTGTGAACAGCAGTCCTCTGTAGTGAACAGAACTCGGTTACTTCTACTTTCAGTTAATTCCCCATTTTTCAGCCTCGTATCTCACTTATACCTTCTGCTTTCTCCTTTTTTCTCTGTTTTCAAAAGCCTCTTTAATTTCTATTGAGAATAAGGATTACATTTGCTGTGGTGGAGTGATGTGTTCTCCAGCACAAGGGCAAGAGGCTGGAGCCATGGTGTCCATCTTCTCTGTGTACAGACTGTTGACCAACCACTCTAATTTCAGCCTATCCCCTACATCTTTATTTTGGAAACTTTAAGTCCATGGTCCCATGAATATTTTTTAAAATAATTTTTAATTATTATATATTATATATATTTAATTATTATGATTTTTAAAATAATAATATGTAAGTCCTTTTAAGGACTTAAGTATTAGTTTTTTCCCTCTTAACTAAAGTTCATCCTATTCTTCTATCTCCTTTCAATCTTCCAAAGCTTTATTGGAATCTCTTGTCTTTGGTTACCTTCTCTCCTATTCTCTTTATTCCTCTGGTTTTATACTTGGTTTTTCTGCTTTATCTCATTTACTGTGGTGTAGTGTAGACTAGAAGATGCATTGTATGTCCAATCTGCCATAGGTGAGTAATAATCTTCAAAATACTATTTTAAAATGTAAAGTAAATTCATAAAAGTAAGTTAATTTCTTTATCAGTAATTCATTTAAGAGTAACATGATATACACTTGACCCTTGAACAACTTGAGGATTATGGGTGTTGACCCCCTGTGCAGTTGAAAACCCATATATAACTTGACTCCTTCAGAACTTAACTATGATGGCAGAGTGTTGACCAGAAGCTTTACCAATAACACTAGTTGATTTATACATATATTGTATGTTATATGTATTATATTCTTAAAGTAAAGTAAGTTAGAGAAAAAAAGTGTTATTAAAAAAATCATAAGGAAGAGAAAATCCATTTACAGTACTGTATTGAAAAAAAATCTGCATGTAAGTGGACCTGCACAGCTTAAACCCGCGTTGTTCAAGGATCAACTGTACACTAAAAATTACATAATAATTAAAAAAAATCATTGGATTTTATTGACATTTCTTTTGTTATTATGGAAAGTAAGGTGGAATTTGGGGAGAAAATGAATTTAAGATTGAGGGGAAATATTAAAAATTAAATAAACTAAATATATGTCTTTAACCATCTCTCAAACAACATGGCAGTTCTGTCTCAAAGTTCAGACAAAAAATGAATTTGTCTTCCTTTAGTAAAGGAAGTAAATGAGTAAATTTTTACAAGTCTTCCAGCTGACTAACTTGACTCCCTAATCTCCATTAGTTACTAAAGATTTATTGATATTATGGTTAACAAAAAAATGAGGTGCAACAAAACCTTTGCCAAATTTAAACATGGAAGAGAATAAGAGGAGAAATGACATTGTTTAAAATGGATGCCATTCTCTTTTGCTGGTTTGCTTCTGTAAGGTCTCATTAAGCTCCACTTTATTCTTTTATTTTATATAACAGAAATGGCCTTGTGTCTTGATATTTTAAAATACATCCTTGAAAGAGATTAGAATTATTTATTTTTAAATATTACTTTGGAAAATTTATTATATTACCATTAGATTGCTGTAATATATTCCAGTCATGGATTTCTTGAAAACCACTTGGAAATTTATATTTTGGAAATTTTCACTTAACATCCAGGAATGAAGGGAGCATTGAGTGTATTCAATTACGATCTCCAGTTGGATGAGAATGGGATAGTGACCATAAAGCGTCTCTTGTGTCAGGAATTTTCTCATCATGAAGGAAGCAGGTTACTGTGGGACAATGAGAGCCTTAATTTGTTTAGAGCCTCTTCATAGAAACCAGAAGAAATATATCATCCTTATATCTAATGTATCTTTTTTTGAATACCATTCTCTGGATGCATATTTTTTTCTAGTCATCATAGATCTTTAGACTATTAAGAGGCATGTGTTTCAATGAACAACCTATTGTGCACTATTCTTGATATCTTTTGATATTAGCATAAGTACATAGCAAGGAATTGAGGGTACCAGTTGTAGTTTCAGAAAGACTTGGGTCTTGAGTCCCAGATTACTGCTTACAAGTAAAAAAATTTGGGTAAACTTAGCCAGAGCCAAAAGTTTTCAAAATTGTGTGTATATTGGAATTACTGGGAGTTTAAAAATATGTATAGTTGACTCTTGAACGACCAAGTTTGAACTGCATAGGTCCACTTATATGCAGATTTATTTTAATAAATGCAGTATGGTGCTATAAATGTATTTTCTGTTCCTTAGAATTATCTTATAACATTTCCCCAGCTTACTTTGCTGTAAGAATACAGTATATAATATACATAACATTCAAAATATGTGTTAATTGACTTTATGTTGGGAAAGGTTTCAGTCAATAGTCAGCTATGAGTAACGTTTGGGGGGAATCAACAGTTATATGTGGATTTTTGACTACACGGGAGGTTGGTTGTTCAAGGGTCAATTATATTCATCAGTAGCACACATTCTGGGTCAAATAAATCATAACCTTTGGTTTTGGGTTCTTGTCTCGCAGAGCTCCCTTAGTGATTCTCATGAGTAGTAGGGGCTGAGAATGTCACCTCTAAGCCGCATTTTCCTCATCTTTAAAATGGGTGTAATAATAGCCCCATTATTATAGGGTCATTTTAAGAATTAAATGAAAAAAAATGCATGCATAGTACATAGCACAATGCCTGGAGCATTATAAATAATTCATATCTCCCACTCCCTGGCTGAACTATAAATACAGTTAAGGAAGAGACTGTATCCTTCTTGTTCACTGTTTCATGCATGGAACATAGAAAGCATTTTTGTGGATTCAATGAATTACTTGCGCTGTGTTTGAGAAGAGGGGTGAGTCATTTTAGTGTTGAATTTGTTCAGCCTCAGAGACCCTAACAAGAGAAAAAATATATATATTGACTAGGTTCTGTTGTAGAACAACTTCTTTTCTAAAATGATCATCCTAGTTATTATTTCTTTCAGGCTAATACATTACCTTATCTTACCAGATACATGTATCTGCCTTCTATTGTATCTATAGAGCTTTCTTTTTAATTTCTCTGTCCCTCCTCCCTTCCTGCCCTCCTTCTCTCCTTCTCATTATTCCTTCTTTTCCTTTTTTCTTTCCTCCCCCTCATTTCCTTTCCTTCTGTCCCCCCCCATACGAACCTTTCTATTTTAGTCTCTATCATAGACAATCTCTCTTAAAACCTTTGGTTCCAGAATAAATTGCTCTTCTCTTAGCCTTGCCTGTCAGCATCCCGTCTACTCTGCTTACTTACCACAGGTGGTAATTGTGAATTTGTCTCCTGAGTTGCAATACCCTCCTTCCTTGTACTTCAGTGCTACATATCAATAATTAACTATCCAGCTTTGCAAATGACAAAAAAAAAAAAAAAAAGTAGAGGTTGTAGTTCCGGAATTAGCATTATTCTTCTTCCACAGACCTGATTTTAATGCTATTCATTAAATCCTTTTTTATATATTGATTTATTCCACAAAAATATTTTGGGTCATTAACATGTGTCAGGCCTTTTATTGATACTAAACAGAGCAGACATACACCTGGCCTCAGAGAAAGGCATAAGCTTGTGGAAATCTCAACAAATAAGCAGATTATTATATAGTGTGATACATGCTACAGGGGAAAAATTAAGTGCCTTCCCCACACATTGCAGAGTTCACAGAGCAAGGGTCTTCACTCGGTCTTGGCTATGTGGGAGGCAGGACCAGGGGTCATGCCATCTGAACATAGTTCAAAAGGAAGGTAGGAGTCAGCTTTGAGGAGTAAGGGGTAAGGGAGGTGGATAAGGCTCAGTGTTGTGGAGTAAGGAGATTGGTAACAAATTAAGTTGGAGAAGTTGAGGGAAGCCGGGTATTAAGGAGCTTGGACTTTATCTTTAGGACACAGGGTAACCATTAAAATTTGCTTAAATAAGTTGGATAATGCATGATAGAATTTCCTTGAAAAATCAGATTTACCTGTCAGTGTGAAGGAAAGGAAGAAGGTGGCTGAATATATGCAAAAAAAAAAAAAAAAAAAAAAAAAGAAAAACAAAAAAACCCCCAGAGAAATAGGTACAATATGATATATTTTTTTATTAACATGTAATGTATTCTTTGTTTCACGGGTACAGGTCTGTGAATCATCAATCTTACACAATTCACAGCACTCACCATAGCACGCACCCTCCCCAATATCTATCACCCAGCCACCCAATATAAAATATTTTTAAGCCAACCAAAAATAATCTCACCCTTACCATTATAATAACAAAAATTTATTGAGTACTATATGCCGGTTTTCTAGGAATCATACTTCGTAGTAACCATCATATAGGTAGATTATAGTTTTATAAAATGATGATGATCTGGGAAGTAGTAACTATCAGTGTTAACTGCACAAAGGAGAGGTCATGCCACCTGAAGTCAAAGCTTCACTTCACCACTTGTTTCCCATGTGACTTTGGACTAATTGCTTGATACACATAAATGCATACAAATAATTAAAAGTTTTTTGGGTCAGTTAGGGGTTCCTTCAACCCATACCTGCCACTTCCTTGTTCAGTGGATTTTAGTAAGATAGTGAAAAGAAGTTGTAAATAATAGCAAAAGAAATGATGTTCAAATCTGATTGAAGTCAAACTTTATACCTCCTTCAAAGAAACAAACATCAAACAAAAACTAGATGAAATAAATTGCCTGCAAGCAGGGACTCTGAAATTTGGAGTAGGTTAAGCAGTAGAATGGCATAGGGAGAAAGGGGACATAAGTAGACTGATTGCCTGATGCTGTTTGGGGGGGGGGGGGTCTCATCTGAATTATAAAAAAACTTCATAGAAAATACATGTGCCTTTTTGGAATCTTGTCTTTATTGCTTTTGAACTGTGTGATGTTGGGCAAATGACCAAACCTCTCTTTTCCTCCAGTTTCCTACTCCACACTTACATAAACACTAGTATTGAACTCATAAGATGTTGCTTAGATTAAATGAGCTAAGAAATATAAAATACTTCAGTAGTTCTGGCACACAATGTCACCATATATGTTATCTATTATTATTAAAACATCCTTGTATTAAAACATCCTTTGGATTTCACGTGTTGACATAGTTGCTTAGTAGTAAGTTGTGTATAGTTGTATCCTAAGCTTTTAAAACTGGAGGGCCATAGGCAAGAATTTACTGTCTTTGCTTCCTGAGCTGTGGTATTTTCTGCCTTGCTAGAATCACTGTTTACTTTTAGTGTCAATCAGGGAGAGCTTCTAAACTGTCTGTGAGTAGGGCTCAGGGGAGGGGGCCAGACAGAACAAGTAGCAATTGCAGTGGACATCCCTTTCTATGGAAGATGGTGGTCATTTCTAGTGGTCCCACTTGAGGATGTAATGTCAAACATGCATGTTTCAAGCATAGTGCAGGAACTTATGTTCATAGTGTTAGAAACGAGATAATATTCAGGAATTTTGAAGAAATAGTGCATCTGGAAAGTGATTCATGTACTCCTTTATCTAACATGAAATGTAAAATGAATGCTGGTTTGTTTTGTTTTGTTTGTTGTTGTTTCCTGGGAAAGGAAGGATCTCTGAGTGATAGACTACAACATGACAAAAAGTTCAGACATTTTTTAGGGGGCTAAGATGTGTGCTTGGGAAGAAAAAATTCATACTACACACTAAACACTCTTGGGGAAAGATGAAAAGAATCAAATGCCTTGGAGACTGAGATACACAGCTGGATAATGCAGAGATAGATCCTTTAAGCTGGAGCATGGGGTGAAAGTTGGGAAGGCTTTTGCATCTGTGTTTGACTGGTTGCTGAATTTGGAACAAGTTTTCTGCAGGGCAGAAATTTCTATGGAAGCATAAGTTTTTCAGCACCCAGCAGGGAAAGGATAAAAGAAGTTGGAGTTTTATGAGATTAGATTTTTTTTTTTTTTTTTGCCAGTATCGTGGCCTGTACTGGAAATACATGATGCAAAATCAAAGATCAAACATTGTGATTACAGAAGCAGCCCAGGACCAACTTCAACACACAAAAGGCCTAATCTTATTCAAATTTAAGTGTAGGAGAAGGAAAAAACGGCACAAAATAAAACAAAAGGATAAGATTGTGTGGCTGTGGTGAGGTCTGTGACCCACATTTGCATCTTCGTGCACAGGAGAGTTAAACATTAAGAGATGATGTGAAGTAATTGCAATCTTGGTATAAAGGCAGTAGGTATCAGAAAATTATGAGTTTCAAATTGGAGTGGAGTTGGATGTAGGACTCAGGAAGTTACCACCAGTGTTGACCATTTTCTTCTAGTATAAATAGAATGAATGAGTACTCTGGAATCCATCCAACCAAGAAATCCCTTTTTATTGTAAAAAAAGAAAAAAATGTGAATATCCACAGAACTATAGTACTGGGAAATTGACAAAGTCTCCGGACCAAAGCAGGTAGAAGTCCAGGAAATGAGGCCAAACACTGAGTCTGAGCTGTGTCAGAAGTTTCAGGAATTTTTAAGAAGGTTGGTGAAGTCTCAGTAAAGAAGCACTAGCAGGAATTATGGGTAATTAATTCCAAGTGCTACTAGATAGTGAATAACAAGTTAAAACCACTTTTAGCCATTGGAGTGGAGCTTGATCTATGACTTGGGCCATAATTCACAAAGTTATAGTCCTTTATACTGACCACAAACAGATTCCAATAACCTGGGGAGCAGTGTCCTGAAACTAGGTTTTTGCCAAAGAGACTGAAGGCTACCTAATATTGCTACTTCTGCAAAGGTGTGTCCAGAATTGAAAGGCATGAATTTAGTAAATGTTCTATTGAGTAAATGTTCTATGTTAAAATTTGTTTTTCAAGTTGCATCCTATTGTTGCTAATAGGATGGGTAATGTTATTATATACCTGCTAAAAGAGCCCTATGAAAAGCATCAGGAAGCACTGGACCCAGTTTCTGAGACATTTAAAGCAGATTTGATTTTAATAATTCCTGAGCCTCTGTTTTTTTAAAGGGTAGTTACAAGATAGGAATATTTTTTTATCTTTATAAGTGAGACATGCATGATCTGCTTAAAAAGGAAATAGTGCTTAATAGAGTAAAAATAACCCAGAACTTTGGGGAGTGTTGTAGAATGATTGCCTTCTCCAAGATCAATTTTTCTAAAGAGAGCATAATAAAGAACTTTTAATTAATGCTATTAGCTTCTAGTCTGGCAGATATTATGGGTCACTGAATGCAGGAATACATAATAAATCTTGTAAAATTAGAATATATGTGGGTAAAAGAACACTGAAAACACAGACCAGAGTGATTGCTGCATCATTACAAGGCCAAGGTGCACCAGACTGCCTGCATGAATGGTTTCAGTTTCAGATTTAAAGAGTAGGTGTAACCAGATAGCCATCATAGAAGAAGGGGCCTCGGGCGCCTGTGTGGCTCAGTGGGTTAAAGCCTCTGCCTTCGGCTCAGGTCATGATCTCCGGGTCCTGGGATTGAGCCCCACATCGGGCTCTCTGCTCAGTAGGGAGCCTGCTTCCCCCCCCCCCCCCCGCCTGCCTCTCTGCCTACGTGATCTCTCTCTCTGTCAAATAAATAAATAAAATCTTTAAAAAAAAAAAAAAAGAAGAAGGGGCCTCTACCTGTTGGAGCCAAATGCAGAGTGTGGTTCTCAAAATTAACATGCACAAAACTGAGGTTTTGACATTACCTTCCAAAATGGCTTCTTCGATACCTTCTTCATTATCTGTGACGCGTCTGTTCTATTCATTCTGGCCAAAACTTGAGATTGATTCTTGACTCCTTAGTTTTCTCTTATACCTCATTCCATTAATAAAAACTATTAAATCTTTCTTCAACATGCATTGAAACTTGGATGACTTCTTACTACAACATCCACCTGATCTATCTTATGCCTGAGTTGTTCCAGTACCTTTCTACATGGTCTCCCTTGTTCCATCCCTATTCACAGTGGTATTCATTAGGACCTTTTGCTAATGTAATTTTTCTCACACTGGCCATATAGTAGAAATCTACTTTTCTCCCCACTTAAACTCCTGTTTCGGTCATGTGACTTGATTGGCCAATGAAATGTATAAGAATTTATATGTATCCGTTCTGGGCAGTAGCATTAAGAACCAGTGTGATTGATGGAATTTACATAATCCATTCACTAGGGTTCCTATTACAAGCCCCACAACCTTGCAGACTATGAGTAGATACGTAGGATAAGAGAAAAATCAATTTTGTTGCTTTAAGTCACTAAGACTTTCAGGTTGGCAACGAGTTTAATTTTGCCTGTCCTTACTGATAAAACGTTCCAGGAGATGCCAGAACAAGAACAAAACCCCAAAATATTTGTCATTGGTTATGGCAATGGATGGTAGGTGTCACGGAAATATTATTGGAGGCCAGATGGATGGTGATTTACGTTACACAGTAGTAAAATTCTAACCTGTGGTCACGTGGAAAGCAAATATTGTATCCATTGGGCTTGTAGCTTTACACAGAGAATAAGCAAACAACAACTAGTTTCTTACTTTTAACTTCATTTTGACATGTTACAACAGGAAAAAAGATAAAAAAATCAGTTGGTTTGCAAGAAAGAATGAAAGAGATGAAAGAGAGTTCAGAAATGTGGGACTTGGAAGGATAAAGATACAACTGACTTCCAATTCTATATAGTAAAAATAAAACTGTTAAGGCCGTTAAGAAACAAAGACTAAAATTCAGCCTAGCAGCAGTAAGAGCCAAAACAAAAGAATGGCCATCAGACACACGTAAAAGTCTGAATGAATTTATTCTTCATCTTGTAAATCTTTCTGTTGAACCAGAAGGTCTAGAGAAAAAATATTAGGGTTGGGCCTCTCCAGGATATTTGTTAAGTTTATACCCACGGTAAAGTCCAGAGAGCAGGGCACCTCTCCAAAAGAATTGTAAGTAATATTACTGGCACATGAAGATGATTGAAAACATTAGGAAGAAGAGGTCTATAGCTTTGCAATAATTGTACTGTCAAAAACACTACCAGCCTGTGAAACCATGACAATTAAGACTTAAAATAGTCCCTGCCCCAAAATCTTTTGGTGATAAGGGAGGCTTAGCAAGCTGCTCAGGTCTGAGTGGACTACATTTTCTTATATCCTCTATAGATCTATACAGTTAGGACAAGGTGTAGAGGTCAGAGCCCAGGTCCTTTTTGAGAACTTCAGGCTTCAGAACTATTCTCAGGTACATAACTCTCTCAGTGGCCACTCAGTGGGAATGCAGAATTTCTATGGTTCAGTGACTTCTAGGTGCTTCCTCCCATGTCCATTGTTCCCATTTCTTACCAGGAATATTTATTCCAGTCATTCCATTCCTCTTCTGTTAATCCAGTGGGAGTAGGATAGAGTGGTAAATCATAGAGGTTTTTTGTGTAGGTATTTTTTTTTTTTTTTTAATTTCTAGGTCTTTAGAACAAGAAGTGGCACATCCAGGCTTTCATAAATATACTTACTGGATCTTGTGCTTTTAAATCTGATAATATTATTGGACAGAATTCTTGAGCTCTCTTAGGGAGGGTTTGAAGATATTTTGCATATGGGGAAGGGAGCTAACTAAATACTTGTGATCTTAAGGGAAGCATGTTGGTCAGTCAGGATGTTAAAAAATGTCTGTTCTGCTTTGGACAAATTTTAGTATTGAAATTCTTTACCAAATTCAAGCAGTCAGGGTTATAAGATTTGCATGGTCCAGTGAAATATGAGCAGAAGTGGTAGCATTCAGTATCAGAAGCTTGAAGGACCATATATGGTTTGTCATGCCTTTGTCATTATACCTTGGTTATGAAAACAAGTCCATTGGTTTGGGTCTCTGAGTAACTGCAATAAACGTAATCCTCTTTCTGACCAACGATGTAGATATAGAACAAATGAGAACTAGTTTTATGGTTGCAAATCATTTGCCTTTATGGTATTTATCAGGGTACCATAACTTAGCTTATCTTAACTACTACAAACCCAAATTCTACCCACAAGGCAGAATCTAGAATGATCATTTTAAAGCATATCATTCACTCCTCTTCATAAACCTCTCCAGCGGCTCAGAGTAAAAGTTCTAATATGAACTTTCTTCCATCTAACTTTCTGAACTAACTTTCTTTGATGCTCCATTTCATTCTTTCTACTGTAGCCACACATTTGTGACCTTGCTCTTCTTAGAACATGGTAGGCACATTCAACCCCCCCCCTTTTTTTTTTTTTTTGCTATTTCTTCTGCCTAGAACACTCTTATCCCAATTATACACTTGACTTGCTCTCTCACTTCCTTTATGTGTTTTCATTTTATCCATAATACTTTCCTGACCACCCTTTATAAAACAAAGCAGTAACACTTGCTCTTCTGTTTCCATATTAATTTGCTTCTCCTTCGTCTAAAACAATTAACACTCATTGGCATATCATATGTTTACTGATATACCTCTCCCCACCCTTTCCACATATTGTGCACATACTAGAATCTAAGCTCCAGGGTAGAAGAGGCATTGTTTTGTTTGTTGTTGTAGCTCTAGTTCCCATTACACTATGTAGCTGACAGCAGCCAGTAAATACTGAATGAATGAAAACTAAAAGAGATAAATTTGAGATTTTTTTTTTGGAGGTGCTGGTGTATTTAATATAATTTTGTCTGGAAGGAAGTAGGGACATTGAAGGAGAGAAAGAAAAACCACATTAGGGTTCTGGTCATCTAGAGAAGGCAGGAATGAAACTGACACTTAATGTACTATCGTTGACTATCTTCCTCTGAAATAGGTGAAAATAATTATTTCCCAATTACGGATAAACATAAAAGCAAACAACTTTTCTGTCTTCATTCTCTGCACCTGGGAGAGTTAAGAGAGTGAAGAGACATTAGATGAATTAACATGCATTTGTATACAGCTGCCAGCCAGCCAGCAGCTTATACACTCTGAGGTGCCAAATCAGAAGGCTTAGAAGAGGAGCTTTATCTAAGAATTTAGGAAAAAATAAGACTTTGCCATTTGTTGATTGACAGGAGAATTGTTGATTGACCTATCTGCAAACTTTAGTTTTTTTTTTTATTCAAAGCCTTTCAAAAATACATATAAGAAGTATATGTATGAGGTAGTTTTTATTTTTATTTTATTTTTTATTTTTATTTTTATGTAAATTCAAGTTAGTTAACATATAATGTATTATTAGTTTCAGGGTAAGGTACCTTTTCTAAGTGAATTGATAATAAGTCTCCGGCATGCAATTTCCATATCCTAAAGGATAACAATATGTTGTCTCTTTAGAGGACTAAAATTTTAGTCATTATTTATCATACTGGAAATCTATGGATGTCAAAACTCTATTGCCCACATTTCTCAGATCACTGACTCCTTATCTGGTGAATAGATCTGAACTACTGTGGATGATAGAATCACAATGTCTCCCAAAAAAGAAGGGTAAGGCTTAGGCCCACTCCTAACATTTCTGTGGCTCATGGCAAGAGTATAAATAGAGGCCCAAATAATAATGTATTAATATTTAAAGTTGCCAGTCAAGCAAAATATAAAATATGCTTTTTGTTCTGTGCTAGAATGGCACCCTGCCTCCTTCTATTCCCACATCTAGTTCCGTAGTCTATAGGGAAGGCCTGCTTCTGTATTTTTATGTATTTACTTGAGCTTATACACCTAAGCTCTATATTCAGACCCTATAAATTTCTGATCCTTTGGCTATTGGTTGGAACTAGAAATACACATGCATCTTTGGGAAGAAAGATCCAGGGGAGAGGCCAGAACAGGTCCTGAAACAAGGTTCGGGTCATTTGTGCAAATAATTCTGACACCTTTGGTATACATGTCTACAAGTGAATTTGTTCTCTAGCTGGATACATCCCTTGACTTTGCAACTCTTTTTTCCATGGGAATGGGGGTAGAGAGTTGGTCAGAGAAAGTCCAAAATGAAACTTACTTTACTACAAAACCCAGGATAATTGCCTCTCTTGCTTACATCCTAGGGCAGTGTTGTTCTGGTAAGGTTGAAATCTGGAGCCCCCTCCACAGGATAAGATGTATCAACAAGAGCTTGTGTGTTTTATAACCCTAAACCCCTATTGAGCATAGAGCTTAATAGAGCTTTCCACAGGAGTGGAAAGCAAAAATTGGGGCTTTAAGAAGATAGTACAAGCTCTGACTAAAGACAGTTCTTCTCAGGAAGAGTAGAACATTTAATTTATTTAATGGAGTATTTTATGAAGTAATTTGGAACCTCATAAAGGTGCAGTTAAAGCAATTGGTGCTGATTCAAAGAATATTCCTTGCATAATGACTTTGGATCTTTGGGGAGAGAATGGAGGCTATCATTAAATAGGGTGTGGTTTTTTTGGCCCGTGGTGGTGGCACATGGTCAGCAAACAGTTTTAGTTGTACAGGAACTATTCAGCGCAAAATGTTGCACATCATAGTATTCTATCTACATATGATGCAGATCTGCCTATACATCTCTGAAATTAATATGCATTACCTTTTGTTCACTAAAACCAGATATTCTGATGCTGGGTAATTTACTGATATTAAAAAATAATTGCATTCTCTGTATGCTTGAAATCCTCCAGAGCAGCAGGGCTGCTGTAGGAAAAGTGCTCCTCTCAAAGATATAGTCTGATCCAAGAGGAGATATTGATTATTGATTGCTGTGGGAAACATTTAGAAGTGCTTTGGACTGCTTCCAATCATACTCAAAGGATCATCCAACACAAAAGATTCTCAAAGCTTTGTTAAACTTGCAAGAAATTTTCCTCTCAAAATAGGCAATGGAATTATTGGGCTGCTTACTCCAGCAATCCTCAAATTTTGGGTCAGAGGATACTCTTGAAAATTATTGTGGACCCCAAAGAGATTTGTTTATGTGAGTTAACATCTATTGATACTTACCATATTAGAAATTAAGACCGGTAATTTAAAATATATGTTTATTAAAATTACATCAATGCATATGTCAACAGATGCTTTATAAAATATAACTTTACTTTTCAAAAATATAGAAACTGGCATTGGGGACTAGGTGGCTTAGTCGGTTAAGTGTCTGACTCTTGATTTTGGCTCTAGTTATAATCTTAGGGTCGTGAGATCGAGCCCTGCGTCAGCCTCTGCCCTGGGCATGGAGCCTGCTTAAGATTCTCTCACTCTCTCCCACACTTATGGGCTCTCTTTCTCGCTCTAAAAACAACAACAGCAACAACAAAAACAAAAACAAAACAAAACTGGCATTATTTTGCATTTTTCTTTTGTTTTTTATGTTTGTCTTAAGAAAAGACAGTTGGATTCTCAAATCTATTGCTGCATTCAGTCTGTTGCACACCATATGTTACATAGCCTCTGAAAAATGCCACTGTGACAGCATGGAAGTAAAAAAGCAAATAACCTCTTAGTAAATTTATAGAAGATAGTTTTGATCTTGTGGGTCCTGTAAAAGGTTCTCAGAAAGCCTTAGACATCCCTAGACCACATTTAGGGGATCCTTGTTTTTATTTATTTAATGTCTCCAGAACTGCACTGCCCAATAAGGTAAATAATATCTGTGTTGGATATTTGAATGCAAATTGATGAAAATTAAATAAAATTAAAAATTCAGGTTCTTATCCTCACTAGTCATCTTAAGTGTCCAATAACCACATGTGGTTGGTAACTACTGCATTGAACAGCACAAAGTTTGAACAGCAAGTTAAGTCTGGCAGTATTGCTCTATTCACTATTTTTCCTTCTTTCTGTCCTTCCCCCCCACATTGAAGAGAGTGTTAGCTCTTGATTGTCCTCACTTCTGAGTAAAAAACAAGAGTTCAGATAGGAAATTCTCACTGTTCGCTGCCCTGATGAATAACATCCAAACAGATGATAGGCAGGCAGCATGCACTGCATGATAGGAAGGAAATACCATCCTTGGAAATGGTACTAAGAGCTACCGGGTGTTGGGGACTGCTCTGAAAGAGGTAAATTAGGAGACAAACATGTGTAGCAGCAGTCAAGTTAGTAAATTCCTTGCCAGTTACACCAAACCATTGATATGGATTATATACTTTAATATGTGGAAATGAGGGCGCCTGGGTGGCTCAGTGGGTTAAAGCCTCTGCCTTCGGCTCAGGTCATGGTCTCAGGGGCCTGGAATCGAGCCCCACATCGGGCTCTCTGCTCAGCAGGGAGCCTGCTCCCCCTGCCCCCTCTCTCTCTGCCTGCCTCTCTGCCTACTTGTGATCTCTCTCCTCTCTGTCAAATAAATAAATAAAATCTTTAAAAAAAAATATGTGGAAATGATTACCTGTAAGATTGCCACTTTTCTTATATTGAAGTACAAAAACAGACATTGGTTATTTTATCATATAGGTCTTAAAACATGACAGAGCACTTGCTGACATTTTTGATATAGTTCCCTTTTTGGATGCCTTGCTTTTGATGCTTTGATAATTTAGTTTGTATAAACATAAATTGCTCCTTGAATGCTTTTAAAAATATGTTATTTCTTTTTTCTTTCTTTCTTATTACTTATTTCTTATTTCTTTCACTATGTTACAATGTCAGGTGGTATTATGACTGATTATGTCTCCGGGTTCTATTTTTAGTAGACCGTAAACTCTGAGAGGGTAGGATGCTAGCACAGAACTTGACATGTAGTATACCTTCATAATGTTTCTTGATGGATATGTCTAGGCCTCTTAAGGCAGTAGTAGCTGAAGTCTACCCCCCTGGCTCATTATTCATTTTGGTTTTCTTTTCTGGCCCTTCTCTCTACATGTGTAAACCTCAGTTCAGAATCTCTTACTCATCACTTTCCCATGTGAAGTCTTAGATACTTTGAAAATCACCAAGGAGCTGATCAGCAGTGATTTGTGGTATTTCAAGTCCTAATGCTCTTTCAGCTATATGTACTGAGGCAAGTATCTGGGTCTAATTCTTTCACCTCATTTGAATCTAAATCCAGCTATAAAATGTTATCTTCTAATTTCTTTTGCATTATTATATTTATTATACCATATAGTAATTCCCATTTTATCATATTTGTTATTTATATATTTATTTTTTATTTTTAAAAGATTTTATTTATTTGAGAGAGAGAGTGAGAGCGAGCACGAGCAAGGGGAGAAGAGAAGGAAAGGGAGAAGCAGACTCCCCACTGAGCAAGGAACCCCACTTGGAGCTTGAGCCCAGGACCCCAGTATCAGGATCTGAGCCGAAGGCAGATGCTTGACTGAGCCACCCGGGTGCCCCTTGTTTGCCATTTTTATAGGCAAAAAAGAACATCCAGTCCTAAACAATTATTTCTGATTAATTAGCAGGCATTGTATATTTATAATTCATTTTCATAATTTACATGGTACAGTGGCATCTATTAATAAAGAAGATACATCACATCCCAGCAACATATTTTATTGTCAAAGCTTCAACACCAGAAGTAGAAGCAATCAAGAAAAGAAAGAAAATATGTATCAGCACTTTAGAAGGAGGCAGAAAAATGTTTAAAAATCATAGAAAAAAATGATCTCAGTCCAAAAGAGAAGAGGGCAAAGTACCCACAGCTTAACTAGCAAAACAAAAAGGTGTGAAAGGCATGAGAAAGTCTGTATGAAGTGGATTTTCCATCCACATCTATGCGAGGTAGACAGGGTAGGGAATGTCCTGGAATTTAAAGAGGTTGTAATTTAGGCCTTTTGGCTGCTGTGGTGGCCGGATGGTCTTTCTGAAGCCCAAGCTAAGCTGTTTCCTGGTGTGTGTCTATTGGCTTGAAATACCTTGGAAGAACCCTTTTTAATACCTTCCTCTGGCTGTCAGGAATGCTTAAAAGGATTCTATCAGACTTAACCGTTCAGAGATGAAACATTTGAAGTGCACTGTCTGGTTTAGGTAATACATTGGCAGCAACTATTTTATTTCAAAGAAAAATCCATCAATTAACAAGTGAACATGACAGATAGAGTGACAGTGTTTCTCTGTGTTCAAAAGAGGTAGCTAAAGAAAAGGGAACACTGGGTATCTGAAGAGGAAAAATCACCCCTGGGGAAGAAAAAAAGAGCCCCCTGAGAATGCAAAAGCTCACAAAATAGATCTGTCAGATCCTTTCAGACTTTGATGAAAGACACAGTGCTTGATATTAGGAAGACTCTGGGCGAAACAATTCTTCACCTTAGATGAATTCTAAGCCCAACTAAAGAGAGAGATTACCATGAAAGGAAAAATGAACCAACCAAGAGTTGGAAAAGATCAGTGCAATAAAGAATAATTTTGCCTACTCCATAATTTGCTTAGCATAAGACTTACCTGCCTCCAAATCAGTGTTGAAACAACAAAATCCAGGCATCGAGATATTTTTGTATTTGTATCTGTGGAGGCATGCTATCAATTACCAATACTTTTAGCAAGACCAGCATGAATGTTAATGTATTTGTCCTGAGGAATTGTGTCCTAAAGTTTTAATATAATTTAATGAACATTAATGGCGTGCCTTCTGTGTATAGCACTGTGTAGGTGCTGTTGGCAGTGCATTGGTAAAAGACAAAGAACTTGCCTTTGTAGAAGTTCTAATCGAATAGAGCAGCTATGGTATAGAGGCAATGTGTATATATTTAAGTGGGCAATATTTTTATTCGTGGAGCTATATATTTACATAATCTGTAGACTCCTAAACATACAATTAATTTAAGTAGAAATCTTGCAAATTAATTTTTAGTATCTCTTACCATCTTAATATTTCAGAAGACATACCATATTAAGAGCATGTGCTCAGTGATTATCTATTTTTAATTAAAATAATAATGACAAATTATTGTTTTGGGGTTTTTGATATCTTTTCCCTATGATGAATAGAGAGATTTTATAATGACACTTCTTAAAGACCCAATCTAAGGCAGGCAACTTCCAAGACACCCACTGATCCTTCTCTCCCACTGTTCACAGCATTGTGTAGTCCTCACCACTTTGGATAGTTCCCACCTGTGTAACTAATGGAATATTGAAGAAATGGAAGTGGATTTCTGAGGCAAGCTCAAAAGAGCCCTTGTGGCTTCTGCCTTGCTCTCTCATAGACCACTCTCTCTGAAGAAAGCCAGCTGTTGTATTGTGAAAACACCCCCAGCAGAAAGGGTCACATGGCAGTAACTAATGTTTCTCTAGGACAGCCAGCATCAATTTACTAGCCATTTTAGTAGGCCATTTTGGAAGTGGATTCTTCAGCCCCAATCACGCTTTCAAAGAATGTCATCTAGGCCTCTCAGTATCTTGGCAACAACCTGTTAAACAGACAACAGGTTCAAAATCAAAATGGAGTTCCTTATGTTAAGTCCCACCCACATCACCAAACCAAGACTTAATCACAATTTTGGCTTTCCCAAGAATGGAATCTTAAGCCAGATAATCAGGAATCCCCTGAGCAGTATTACTTAGGTAATCTGCCTGATAACCCTCTGCCATTCCCTAAAGGAAAGTAACCTTGCTACAACCAACCCACTTTTTTGCCTATCACTCCTGCCCTTGTTCCTTTATGCCTATGTAAGTTTTTCATTTTGTATAGCTCCTTAGAGCTCCTTTTTATTTTGTTAGTTTGGATATTGACCAATTCTAATAGACTTTTTGCTCAAAGAAACTTAAAATTTTAAATATTTTATCTTTTAACCAATCTCAGGAAATAACCTATGCCAGAACCACCCAGCTAAGCTCTAATGGAATTCCTGTCCCAGAGGAACTGTGTAATGAGAAAGGTTTCCTGTTGTTTTAAGTACCTAATTAGGGGGGTAATTTTTATATGAAGTGCTTGATAACTAAAACCACAGCCTTGGAGTATTCTTGTACATCTTAAAACCAATGGGGACTTTGATTTTGACTTCAAGTGAAACACCTTGGTTACACTGGACTATCAGCTTGTTTCTCTATGCATTTAACCTGGTTGCTTCTAATCCAGCAGAAGTGTGAGGCTGCAAGTATATATCTTTTCCTTTGCTTCAGCAGTAGAAAGTAGACCTTTTGGTCAACTTGTTTCAACCTCCTTAATAGCTAGTGAATGTGTCTTTGTCAGCCATTGTGTTTTTTCCCCTCAAGCTAACGCTAATTCATTATAAGCAAAATGCTTTCCTCTTAAATACTTAAGCTTCTCAGACTCAGTGCAATCTATTTTCCTTTTATCCATTCTTTGCCTAAAACATAATGCATGATAAAATAATACATATCCTTGATTACTATAAAATGAAAGTGATGGAAGAGCATATCTGACGGCAAAAAAAAAAATCAAAAGCAATTTAGCTGCACAACAAATGTAATTTTAACATGGCAGAATATATTATGTTGGCAGGAGATATGTGAGCATATTTTTTTTTTCCAAGGGGTCAGTATTGCCTTTTTAAAGGGATGTTTTCTGTATTTCAAATGCAATAATACAATTGAGATGAACAGTACCATTTTCATATTCTTATATATTTATCCCAATTTTGACCTTCTAAAGCTTGACTACCTCCAATCTAATTTCTGAATTTATGCAACATGTCTATAAGCCAAAATATAAATTCATATTTAATTTATAAATATATCAGTTCTCTGAAAATCAAATATTGATCATGTAATGTTTCTTATGAAAAAGGACTTAATTATGTGTGACTTTAAAATAGTTGGAAACATTTTTTTTTGTGTGTGTAACTTTTATCTGACCTATTTGGGTTGTATGTTCCCAAAGACTGAGGAGATTTTGAAATTTTACTTGCTATTCCGAGCTCATTTAAGCTTGGAAATGACACACTAATTTTAATTTATAAAATGCCTAAGTAAATTTTAATATTATCCCCCTTGAATATATTTCAGTAAATACAGTGTATTTTAATTGGTATAAATACTAGCAACAATTCCGACAATAATAAAAACAAAATGTATAAAACACTATTGAAGATTAACCTATAAAATTAACCAACCTTACAAACGTATTCTATGATTTAATGGCTGCAAGTGCTAAATCAAATAGAACTAAGGCAGTTACCTGTAGATTTTACCAAAAGCCCTCCTAGAATATTCTTTTGTTTAAAGCAAAATTCCTTTTTTATTCAAATTATCCAGATGTTTACTTAATTCCTTTAGTTTGCATGTGTGGACATGGCCTTAATCCCTAATGTTGGATGGTGGTAAAAACATAATTTGGTCTCACTGAATCTAATGAAGTGAGAGTGTTATGCTCTATTATTCTCCAAAAGGTCCATTTATGTGCATTGTGCTCCAGTCTAAAAAATAAATCTTGCAGTTCAAGTTGCCATATGCTCAGAATTTTAGCACAGGTGAGCACAGTAAGACCAGCTGCTGTTGCTCTAAATAATGATATCATGTAAACAAGAGAAAATATCTTTTGAAAATGAATACACAT